>JAAFCE010006156.1:13249415-13318876 GCA_013389805.1 Trigoniulus corallinus
TCCCTCCCTCTCTCTCTCTCTCTCCCTTCGACTCTATCGTCTTTCTCGCTTGCTGTGCAGTTGAACACTGAGTTTTAAAAGCCTGGAATAATAATCACTTGATTATGTACCACCAAAACTATTTTACCTGAAGAGATGAAAGAGAGGAAGGTATACGTGGGACGATAGTGTCAAAGACAGGTAGTGTGGGAGGATCAGGTAGGGGGTAGAAGAAGGATATATCAGAATGGTGCCGGATATGTATGATAGACGAGCTGCTGACTGGAGCAGGGGAAGAAGTAGAAAAGGGCCTAAACGATATTAGAGAGGCAATAGAAAATGGAGGTCTGAAGATGAACATGAAGAAGATAAGAGTATATAGCTTTCAATTGGGAAGAACAGGGAAATAATAATGACGTACTCTATGGAGGCGAGGTAGTGAAAAAAAGATGCAGGAGCTGAAGTACCCAGGATCAGTGTTCTAGAGTAATGGTGAAAAAAATTTGGATGTGACTCAGGATCAATGTAGGGTGGATGAAGTGGAGACAGACTAGGAGTCCGGTGTGATCGGAGGGTCCCAATAATCTTAAATGTAAAATACTGCAGGGCAGTAGTTAGGCTAGAGATGCTCTATGGATCAGAGCGTAGGGCAGTGCGAAACAGCCATGGTAATAGAATGAGGGTAACTAAAATGCCAATGCTGCGGTACATGGGCGTGGCATCGATAACAGACAAATTACGAATGAGCATAATAGGGATAGTTTAAGGGTGGGGGGACACCGCGAAAAATATAAGATTAGATTGAGGTGGTATGGGCATGCGATGAATGAGTAGAAAAAGGGAGGAGGAGCTAGTTAGGTCCATTACAGGGGATACAGATTTTTGAAAGCATCCGGAGCAGAAGAAGACCAAAGCTGACAAAAGAATATAATATTGTGTGGGGTGTATGGGAACCTAGTGGGTGATAGACAGGAGTGTAAGGCCAGAACCCCCGCAGACGCGACCCTGCAACAAACGAGATAAAGTTATGATGACTATTTAACCTGAAGAAAATTAAAGAGATCTTGTCCATTCTTTCTTGAACAAAGTAACCTTCAAACTCAATCATCAAAGTTATTAAATTACAAGGGCGTTTGTTTGTAAAAAACAAAAAGCAAACCAACATTAAACATCAAAAATATTTGGCTATCCAGGAATCAATATTATTGTAGTTAATTAATATTATGATGCCATTGATGATCTTGTAGAATATTTCCTGTTATGCTATAACTCTGATATTAAATTCCAGAGAAGAAAAGCATCATTAAACAAAAGATTCCCATTTCAAGTCCGTCTGTATCAAATTCTTAAATAAATGAAACATCATTTTAGACTGCCTTTATACACATCTAAATCGCCATTATATTTTAATATACGGATTAAACTTCTTTTCAACAACCATGTCTGTGCCTTCCGGTCTCATCGACATTCCGCTTTCATCTGCCATCACGTAGATCAGCGTAGATTATTATCAGAGATGGTCCAGGTTCAACCCATACAGGTGCAGGTCGCTTCTTAAGGCAATAACATGTGAAGTTTACACAACCTTTCGTTGTGTTGATTGATTTGTTGGTGTTTAAGGGCCCTGAGAAGTTGAAAGCCCCGTCCACTGAGAAGTTGCAATGCAGAGACTGCACCAGACACTACGCTGATGCGACGATTTTTTGGTATTAGCGCTACCCAGTGTTCCCAAGCGGCCACCCATGTTAGTACTAACAGAGGTGGCGTTGCTTAACTTCAGTGATTGGACGAGAACTGGTGTGTCCAACGCAAGGCAGCGGTCATCATATGCGCCGCACTCACAACATGCTGGAGCGGCGAATTGCGTTGGACACACCACTTCTCGTCTGATCACTGAAGTTAAGCAGCGCAACCCACAGCTAGTACTGACATGGGTGGCCTCTTGGGAAAACTGGGTACTGCTAATACCCAAAAATCGTCGCATTAGTGTAGTGTCTGTGTAGTCTCTGCATAAGAACTATGCTGTGGATGGGGCTCTAATGACCTTGTAAGTGAAGGGCCCTAAAACACCAACAAACAAACAACGCAAAATGCCACCCTAGTTAGCAAAGCATGGAAATAAAGTAGGACAAGGCTTAGTGTTAGATTGGATGGTACTCTTATTAAAGGGAGTGAAAGACCAAACTCTCGGATTCGACCCTACTACAGGTTAGATCGAGGTATGATGGCGAATTAATGCCCAATACCTTACAAGCACGTCATTTTGGGCGTGCAACAGCTCCCACGAATGCACGTGGACTTAAACCTCTTCCAAACATACTTTGACCTCACCATAGCTACATTATACAATCTACAGGTGTAAAATAGCGTGCTGGACTACTGCTTCAGTGATTCCAGGTTCGCTACTTGACTGATGTGCTGGCTGCTGTTGTGTGAGAGCGAGGTGCCTAGTGCAGCGGCGTCACTGGAGGGGAGGGGGTGCGAGCCGCACCGGGTGACATCACTCTCACCATGAGAAATAGGGTGACACCAAAGCAGAAGAAGCCGCTCTTTTCGGGAGAGGGGGTGACACCATGGTGTCACCGCACCGTGTGACGCCAACCCTAGCGACACCACTGGCCCAGTGTGCCATTCGTTGGATGGGACGTAAATATATACTGTACATCTCAATGAGGCAAAAATGGGCATCCGACCTTGCCATAAGTAGGAAATGGGTTAAAGATGTGTTACAAGTTAACAACGTAATGATTATATATTTCAACGAATGCGTCAGGACGTCTACACGCTATTATAAACAGCTGTCCAGTGTTATGCAGGGGTCATTTTCGATTTTGCAGGTCTTCCACTTGTGAAATAACAACACACACAGAATTTAACAACTTTCATTCGGACCATATTGTAGCCCCTCCTACTCTTTTGTCATACAGTCATTTCGTCAATAATTACCTCTCTTGTGTGTCTGTCAACTGCTTGGTAAACATGTGTAACAAGGCATAAAAAGACGATTCTTCTACAGCCAAAGTCGTAAAGGCATTTTCATTTCGGATGATTATGTGATTCACTAAGAACTAATACAATTTTTTTATAGTTTTGTCAAGGCGTTTGACTCACTCAATTATGTTAAATCATTTAGTTGAAGTTGGTCTTCTGCAGAGGTATGTCGACTAAATTCAGTTGCTATATGCCTAGTAGAATTTAAGTGCCACCCTCCAGACAAGCAAGTGGTTATACCGAATGAATAAAGCACGACTTGGATGAAGGTGGTGGAGGTAGGTTGAAATATACGAAAATGAAATGCTGCCAAACAGGGAACCTTTAACTGCTTTATCCTCAACAGGTTATGTTCAATTTTCAGTTCTACACGACTTTGATTACTCCTTTATCCAACTGTAATCACGGCTACAGGCTTTTTCAGCATTAGCAACAGTTAAATGGTTTCAGTATGTAAACTTTATTCTTGGTTAGACGAGACACGATTTCAATCAATTTGCATATAAATGCATCAAACATTACTAAACGATATTTTCTTTAGTCAGCGCACAGTGGATGCTTAAGATCTGCTGCTGCTGCTGCATTTCCAAGAAAACATAAAAGAGCTATCAGAAACCAGTGAAATTACAAACGAATATACAAACAACTGGATCGTTAGTAATTTAAAATTGGCTCTAAGGACCATTGCCGATACGAGAAGGGGACCAGCTCCTACTCCTAAACATTTCGTCATTCTACAAATATGTACGTCTTGCGTACAGAAAGGGTTGGTTTGCATGCAGCTTTCCTTCTCATCTGACAGGAGACACACACCGTTCCCTTTTTGCCCGAAAGAAATATCAGTCTCAACCGGAAACGAGCCTGCGAACCATGAGTTAAAGAGTCATCCCTACAGAGGTAGGTCGATATCTGTAAAACAGTGTCACTTAATTAGTTCGCATCACGAAATGTTAAGAACATGTTTGCTTACTTAAAGAAATCTTTCTTGAGCGACTATTTTTGGAACTCAAGCATATTTTAGTACACTGTTGCTAAGTTAAATCTTTAGAGAACTACTCAAAGATGATTCAGATGTAGAAACGTCACACTTCATTTTACGTGTTTTCATGGATGGGAACAATAAAAGTCATTCGACGTCTTACCCTCAACACCTAATTGCCTAATCTCTCCATTAAACAGGTCATGAAAATATGAGGTTCAATCTTTAAGTACCTCCAGAACAGATATCACTTTTCTCATCATTTAAGTCTCTAGGCGAAGAAGCGTGTTTGCCCAAGGCCTGACGGCATTTCAGAGTCTGTCAGAATAAGTTTCCTGCCTCCTTTGTTAATTTTCACTAAATTATTAACAAGACCATAGAATGCCTCCTACTTTTCTTACCTTTCTTAATTATGGACATTTCATATTTTCTTCTGCACATGTCTGAAAAAGTCGTACATTTCTAAAGGTCACGACAAAAGAGGAAACTATTTCCTTGTCTCTGGGTGGCCCTATAATACACATATTAACGTTTTAAGGAAGGAGCAAAACATCTACAATGGAAATGACAATACAGTTTAGACTTAAAACATTTTTCTGTACAAGTTGCACATGGTGAACAGAACCTTGAACTCGAATTCTGAAAAGGCTATTCACTAAACGCAAAATATGCACCCAAAGCCACCTACAAACTTAAGTTTTAATGAAATTCCTGCATTTATCAGGCATATTAACAAGTGAACAGCATAGTAGTGTGAACCACGTCGACCACTATTTTTGCACATGCACACACACACTACATGAATCATAAGCAGTAATAAATACATGTATGAAAACGCAAAGATTAAAATGCTCATTATCTTAGATTAATGCAAAGCCACTGCCTACGCTAAAGTACTTTTGAATGCAGATTTGCATAAATTGCATTCAAACCGTGTCCTAAATAACAAAAGATATTCATTTTTAACGGACTTTTTAAGATGGAGCTAACAGACACTACACTTAATCTGTAAACCATCTCAAACCGTTTTAGTAAGTTACACCAACGGGTTAGGGAGTCGACCAAGCATCCCTAACGGGGCGAATCTTGAGGAGGCTGCTCGCGGGTGAGAGAGAGTTAGGAGAAGGGAAATTAGCAGCACCCAATGTTCAACCAACCACCCATGTCGGTAATAACTTGGGCTGCGTTGCTTAACTTAACCGATCTGACTAGAATTGGTGCGCCCAATGCAACTCAGCCGCTTAGACGTCAAAATATCTTTAACGCCACTACTGCAATCATCACTAAACCCTTTTTCCGCCGCTGCAGGGTTCGATGCCCATTTCTCTACCACTGGGACACATGAGCGATCTGTTGGACGGTATTTTATGCAGCCGGCTGCCAGGGGGGGGGGGGGGCGAGCTCCAAAACATGGAAGGTTTGCTAAACGACACATACATTTTATTCCATTGCGTGCAGCCATGTTACGTTGGACTCACCAGTTCCCGTGAGATCACTGAAGTTAAGCAGCACAAGCCCACGTCAATACCAACAAGGATGTTTGGTAAAGAACGTTGGGTGTTGCAAATTAACCCTCTCCTTTGTCCTTTCACCTTACTCCTCATCTCCCACGGGCAGCCCCCTAAGGGTTCATCCTGTTATGGCTGCTTGACTTACTCCCCAACCCACAAAACTAATCCAGTAAGGGTCTTTTGCGTGAAGTGGTGACATCGTAAATACAACACGCGACCACAACTTTACTTCCGTTTATATTGCGCGTAACTCATGCCTCCACAGCAGTGGCGTACCGAGGGGCTGGGCGGAGGGGGACAGATGTCCCCGGGCGTAGAAGACAGGGGACGCAAAATATTAATACGCATAAAGTTTAGCGGGTGCCAGAGGGCGCAGATTTCGGTCTTTGTCCCTGGGCGCAGGATACCCTCGGTACGCCACTGCTCCACAGTTCAGAATTGAACTCGGTCTACCTGCACACGAGGCAATTCCTCCACAAATAAATTCATGAAAATAATACCGCTCCAAATCTAAAGTCCGACGTCCGTTAGATCAGTGTTGCGCAACCTTTTTAGTACCGCGGATCTCTGAAAGTTTGTCCCAAGTTTCGCGGACCCCCGAGACAAAACCCAAGTACCCCAAGGGTCCGCGGACCATCGGTTGCGAAACACTGCGTTATATGATCAAATATAAATGCTGTTTGGATACTGAGATTTGATTTCTCAGAATTATAGTCACCCAATCTGAATAGCGGCAGCAATTTAACGATGAACATCAGGAACATGTCAGCAGCGGGCCCTAAGGCCAATACCTTTATGGCCCAATTATGGGGTCCCCTCTTCTTTCCGAAATAACCATTTCATCCTAAGTATTTTGTTATTTTATTAGTGTACAATTTAGACATTATTAGCATTTATTAAACAACACTGAAGGTGTTACCTAAAAAATCTAATTTCAAAAAACAACTAAATTCAAAATATGAACAAATTCTACGAATTTCGGTCATAGCCGGGTATACAGGTACCCTAATATAGCACCACCGAAAAATCAACAAGGCGCGGGGCCCGGACCACAGCCTCGGTTAGCCGCCAATGTGGGGTCAATGGCGGACATGCTCTGCCCTTACATTCAGTCCATAGTAGGACTTAAGGGATTTATTTAGAAACAGAGAAATAAATACCCAAAACAAATCACTGAATTTATAATAATTCACTAAACGATTTAGATTCAAAGCTATTTTATGACATTAAGTGCTTTTGGCATACACTTGAGAATTTGGTCGGTGTTTCACTTCTAGGCAGGTGACATTTAGGCACTTAAAAGGTCACTACATTATTTCCTTTTGATGAAGAAACGAGATCGAAAGGAGAGAGGAGTGGGGGCAGTCTGCTTTACGATTTCGTTAGGTTCCCTTTATCGCTGAGACACACACAACACAGTTTTTAATAAGCTTACATAGAAATGGACTAACTGACCACAATGGATGGTAGTGAAATAAGCACACAATCACTTCCTAGGTTCAGAAAGAGAGACAGAGAGGTCCTTGTCTAGGATTTTGATCAATACATAGAGAGTTGAACTAACCACTCTCATCCTGACATGAGATGATAGTGACAGGTCTATAGTCAACATGCAAATCTAGGCTACAAAAAATATACAACCTTTCACGAGAAGGAATTAATCTTTGAAACACACGATTAAGTTCTTACCCAAAGTGTAGATTTCAATTCAAGAGTATTTATTGGTTGCCATGGATCTTTTTTTAGCGGCATACGAAACATGTCAATAAAAATCTTATTTACTTTATTTTTTATATCCTTTAATCCTTCAAAAGGATACCGATTAATTGAATTTTCTTCTGCATTGATAAAATTGTAAAGTTTTGTTTTTCCAAACATAAATTATAGGGTTTTATTACTTCTTTAAAATCACTGTCTAAAAGGAAATTTATCCAAATTAAAAACTTATATTTAATATAATTACCATGGATTCAACTTGATCTCATCCCGTCTCTTCCACATTTAGGTTAAAGGGTACAAAACCATTCATTTCCTCTCTCACTAATCAAAAACGACTTCGTTAGAGTTATCCTATTCCATGATATAGGAAATAACATTCAACATCCGAGCAAAATGCTCAAAAGGCAGTGTAGACATCATGAAACTGTTAAATCGCCGAATCAAAGAAAGAAACTTATCAAATCTAAAAATAGGTAATACATTCTTTCGGAAAAATTTCAGATTTATAAAAAATACTATAAAGTTTAATTGGTCTCTAGCAACTAGATGCATTGATTTTCAATGCGATATAAAACATCAAACAAGCTAGGGTTTATTTCATAAGCATTTCTCGTTCTTCGGAAAGCAACGTGATATGATCGAATGCTTTTTTATAATTCCAGCTCTGTTAATTTGTATCCAACGTCTAAATTCTGTAAAGAATGATATCAACTTAAGGACACATTTCAACGATACGAACAATCTGATAATACTACATTAAAATGTCAGGCTGCAAAATTTAGGTCTCAAGTTTTCACAACGCCATAAACTTAGCTTTAGTAATTTAATATACGGTATATTGCATTCAAATTATTCGTGAGGCCAACAGAAGCAAGCCACTGTGCCACTACGTAACGTATCAGCCTACAGTGTGTACACGCGTACGTTTTGCAAATCGCACGATCTGGCGTACGCTGTTTCTTTTCGCATTTGCGCAGTTGAGTTTTCGTCGGGTTAACGTGACGTACGTTTGTAAGAAACGTTGTGCTAAATCTCCCTAAACTTTCCCCTCGTCCCCAGCAGGGTCGGATGCTCACTTTTGTCCCACTGGGACATAAGCGATCTGGTGGACTGCATTTTACGCAGCTGCCTGTCAACCTAATGCTACAACCCTTACTCTCATTTATCATCGAACTCTTACTTTTCATTGGGGCACTACTCCTCCACCGAAGCCTGGGGGCGAGATTCTACATCTGGAGGTTTTGCTAAACTACACAAATATGTTACTCTATGTAGTAAGGGTTCTTTAACGAGTATGTTAGAGGCAGCCTGGGAGTGGGGAACGTCGCGGAAAAAAATGAGGGAGAGTAGATTGAGGTGATATGGACACTTAATGCGAAGAGGAGAGGAGGAGCTCGTTAGGCCCATTACAGGAATGCAGGTGGTTGGAAGCAAACGGAGCAGGGCGAGAAGGAAGCAGACGTGGGAGTGTGTGGGGTGGTAAGGGACCTAGTGAGAGATAGGCGGGAGTGGAGGGCTACAGCCCGCAGGCCCTGATGATGATATGCAGTAAAGGTTCTTTTAAGTCCAGATAACATCGTAAACCCACACTGGGGCATAGCTTTGCTTCCCATCCGACGAAAGGCGCTTTCTCTCAAGCCCAAAAGAAGGAACCCGTGTCGATGCAGGATCGAATCTGGAACCAAAGACTAAGTAGCTCAGTACGCTACATCAGCGGAGTCTGTCAATATAGAACATGCCACTAAAAAAACTTTGAAATGTTAGAAAGGATTGGTTTGACAATTTACAGCCTCTAAGAGTAGTCAGAGATGGCTGATGAAGTACAAAAATTCGACAGGCCTGTATCTTATATCCGTAATCCTCGCCATCGTAACCCAAACCACAAGACGATAATGCCTTGATATCTATACTTGTCAACGGTACTTTTACGTTGACACTATAATCCTCTATTAAATACACTATTTTAATCTCTTTGTTTAATGTGATTTCCAATGTGCCTGCCATTCCCTACCTTCAACAACCAGGACAACAAACTTAAGCTGCAGTTACTCATATTGGTAGGTTGAAAGTTGGGTTGAGGAATCAAAATTCCTAAACTTTGTTCTCCTCCTTACTGTTAACTTTCAATCTCAACGCTTTTCACCACAATTTTGAATGAAAAAAAAGTGTTGTAAGCTGACTTTTCATCCTCTGTTTTGAAAGTATAAGCATTATTGTCAGTAAAAAAGCAAGCGTAGAAAGGGAACGGATGGAATATCAGCGTATGTATTTACCTTGATAAAATTAAGTGGATGCTCTTTGTAGCGCACCACTTGGATGTCAGAGCTAAATTAAATGCTACAAATTAAACCAGATCTGATGGCATTGTAAATTCAAATGTAAAAACGTGTGTATCTAGTTCATTATTATATTAAATTACCTAAGGAAAGTGTTAATAAACAAATTAAGAATCTGTTATTACCTACAGTCGGCAGTTACCTGCTGCAAATTTCTCATCTTTTATCACAAATATAAATCATTGCTAAATCAATTACTCCCAAGTATTAACTTAATAATAAATTAAACATCATTCCCATACACCCCAAACTACAAAAATTATGGATGAAAGATGCAATCAAAGGATATTAAATATATGATGAAACACAATCGATAGATATTCATTAATTTTGGATGAATCAACATTAAGTTTCACCAATGTCAAGTCTTGATAACATACTAAAAAAACCGAGAGTAGGGAGACTGGTCTGGAATAGTAAACATCATTATTATACCGAGGCAATTTAGAGACACATTTAGGTTTGAGAGTCACAGCCTTAATATTTCACTGCTGCCGACATGGCAACTGCATAGAGGAGGAGAAGGTGGGAACTACACTGCACCCTTATCATAAAATTAAGGTACCCTAAAGACAACTTCCTCCGAACCCACCAAGTGATGACTAGAATAATGTCACAAATAGGCAACCCACAAAAACCTACATCGTCATCTTCATCTGGCTTTTTCTTAATAAATTAAATTGCTTCCAGGAAGAAAGGTCCTGAGACGACGTTCAGGGACAACACGAGGTGTGACTGTGAAATTCAGGGATATTTTCAAAGTAAGGACCCCACGGTTAATTATTCATACTACTACTAATGCTTAGCATTAATTCAAAAGAGCAACAGCACAAAAAATTATTGTACTTCATACAGAAAAAGACACATATCTTCTACATCAACATAGTTTGAAACATATGTTTGCATACAACATAAAAAATGGTACAAAACCTCACAAATTTTGTATGCAGAGAAGACATTATTTGCATTAAAACCTTAACACATACGGCTTTAAGTGTCATTTGACTACTTTCATTTAAAGGCCATAATTTGTAGATATAAATATTTAACGACAAAGACAGTGAATTTTTTGCCCCTTAATTTATGTCAGACTGTCAGCTGCCACAGTTGAAATCTGAAAACAGAATGCAAACCTGACTGACACATACATTGCAGATTAAATCAAAAAGTTCATTAACAAGGTAACCTTGGTGATGTCCTTGTCATCAATAAGTTCAAACAGAAATTAAAGACAATCCGTAAAAAAAAAGACAGAAAAGAGGAGAGGGGGAAAAATGTTTGTTAAACCTAAGTGCGAAGTCTGACGCTTTTAAGACAACTAACTACATATCTTAGAAGGATCACGTATTATCCTTTATTATATTAGGGATGCTTTGAGCAAATAGACAGAGGATAAAAAAGTAGAAAAAAGTCGTTTTATTATTATTATTATTACAAGCACAATGCTGTAAGGCATTTCGTGTTATAACTCTCAAATATGAGTTCTATTCCTGGATTGGTTAAAATACCAATGAAAAGTAGGAAAACGTGGCTGCTGGGCAAAACTATTTAATCCCATTCTTGGCTTGTCATCATTTTTAAAATATATCCATCCACATCCAACCTTCATAATACACAAAATCATTAAAATATTTTACAAATAATCCCGTCTAAAGTGACCCTGAAACCAATCGCTCTAGCATCATAGATACCGGCGAGGACGAAACTAAATTTAGCCCCATATGAATGAGCTTTCAATGAACCTAAAACTGAAAAATGGATTTTACATCTTTTTTGGGGGGATACGAATACACATCTTAGTAGCTCCTTCAGATAAGTAGAGACGCAACAACGTTACTAGACTTTAGTATAAATATTTAAGTATTAAGACTTAAAGATGACATTATCAAACAGATATTTAAAAATTCCACACTCCAACTAACAACCCTTTTCCCGTCTATGGCAGGGTCTGGTACCGATTTTTGTCCCATTGGGACACATGGGCGATCTGTTAGACTACATTTTTACACAGTCGGCTGCCAGCCTAATGCTGCAACTCTCATGCCTGTTTCTTCATTGGGAACTTTTCTGCGGAGCGGCGAATTGCGTTGGACACACCAGTTCTCGTCTGATCACTGAAGTTAAGCGGCGCAAACCCAGTTTTCCGCTTAGGAAAGCTGGGTACTGCTAGTATCCAAAAATCGTCGCAATAGTGTAGTGTCTGTGCAGTTTCTGCATCAGAACTACGCAGTAGACGGGGCTCTAATGACCTTGTAGTTGAACGGCCCTAAAACCAACAAACAACGGGGACTTTTCTCTTACTGTCGCACGGAAGTGAGCCCCTACACATGGGAAATTTCAGATTATGATGACAGTTTACATAGTTTGAGATTGACACAGACAGAGAGAGAGAGAGATATGGCCCTCTGCCCCTTAGTTTTGAAATTCAGAATATACCCCGAAGTGAAGGTCCAGTGTTATTTTAACGTCACCTGCATAGTTTCCATCCCTACATGTACCTCATCTGCAGTTACTACCTAGATATAAAATTAACTTCGAAGACTAGCGGGTATATTAGGAAATCGACCAATAAACTCTTTCTTGAAGGCTCATTCGTCAAAATATGTTTATAATGGTCAGTTGACAGAACATTTGCATCTGGTTAACGACAGGAGCTTACAATGTATTGATTTATCCGTCAACAGTTGGTCAGCATAATATTTTGACTGGTCGCCCATTCCCTATTGCATGTATGTGCGCTACCCGCGACTAAGGGAAGGAGGAGAGGTGCAGAAAAATGAAGAAAAGAAAGTTTTCAATGACATAGGCTGACCTATGTCAAACCTAACAAAGAGATGTCAAATGTTTAGTAGATAAAGTCATTCATATCAACGATTATAAAAATAAAGACAACAATTTCAGATGAGAACTTAAAGCTATAATTAACTCGGAAATTAATGGACTTAGAGGCTCATTGAAAGAGGATACTTTCCGTTGCCATCCTTTCCTCGAGACACCACTGACATTCAAATGCTGAATGGGAGGTTAAGCAGGTTATACGAAGTTAATTAAAAGAGACTATTTTTAATACAATCACGATCTTGAATTTCAACCCTTTCTTTATCACTAACAGTTCTCTAAACTGGTTAATTACTCAGCTTTCGATTTATTTTTAGCACACGTTGTTAAAGTATCTAAACAAAGATTTCAAAGTATATTCGGACCTATTATATTTCAGCACTGTGTGTCTCAATGACTCAGTAGCTGGGGTGCTTGATTCGGGAGTTCATGATTTCCAGTTTCAACCTGCCCGAGACGAATGGAGGATGTCAAACGAGAAGGAAGCTTCATATTAATAGTTTCCAGGTAATCCACACTGTTATAGAAAGGTAAAAGGGTTAAGAGTCATAAATGATGCTACTTAAGAGGGGCTGTGACATACCGATCATTAGTTAAGAGTGTCCATCAATTTTCCGCTTTTCTAACTGCGTCTGCTTCCGTACAAGCTATCAGTTTTCTGTCTACTGCTGCCAGGGAAATGACGCGCAGTTAGGAGACAATGTCCCCGATAAAGAGGGTAAAGGTTGGAGTCAAAGTTTAAGGGAAAGTGACAATGTTTCAGAGGAAACACGCCGGGAGCAGCGAGTTGCGTTGGACACACCAGTTCTCGTCTGATCACTGAAGTTAAGCAACGCAAGCCCAGTTAGTACTGACATGGGTGGTCGCTCGGGAAAGCTGGGTACTGCTAATACCCAATAATCGTCGCATTAGTGTAGTGTCTGTGCAGTCTATGCATTAGAACTACGCAGTGGACGGGTCTCTAATGACCTTGTAGTTGACCGGACCTTAAACACAAACAAACAAAACAAGGAAACAGGCCTAATTTGAAGATAATTTTCCAGAGGAATGTTCTCATACAATGTTGCAGAGGAAAGAAGCATAGTGTGAAGATAATGTTCCAGAGAAATGTTCCCATCCAATTTTCCAGTGGAAGGAGGCATAATCTAGAGATTGTCTTCCAGAAGAAGGGGGGCAAAGTTTGGAGACAATGTTTCAAGGGGATGACCAAGGGGGTGCGGCCAAGTTGCGTTGGACACACCAGTTCCCGTTAGATCACTGAAGTTAAGCAGTGCACACCCACATCAATACCAACTTGGGTGGTTGGTAAAGAACGTTGGGTGCTGTAAATTAACCCTCTTCCTCGTCCTTTCACCTACCTCATCTCCCGCGGGCAGCCTCCTAAGGGGTTGACCTGCTATGGCTGCCTGGCTTACACCCCAACCCACAATCCAATCCAATGACGAGCAGCAGTGTTCCAGGAATTTCCTGCTCAACTTCTGTTTTGCGTCTTTTTTCGATCCCCAATGGAGGAGCAAGGAAGTGCTCTGTTCTCGCCTTCCCTCTGCAGGCAGGTAGCACTCACGAGTACTTTACCTCTCTCTCATTGACAAACGAAAATCAGAAATTCACAGATACCCACCCACCTCTTCTATGAGAAGAAGTTGCCACTGCATCGACAACACATTGAAAAATTGGATTTACATCAAAAGTAAACATTTTCAATTTAACGAAAAAAAAGCAAGCATTTTAAAATTATTTTTTGATCAAGTGATATTCAGAAACAATTTGTCAATTTACTGTGATTTTGACCTGCGAGTGCGTTTTCAATTTCCGCGTATGAATTCGTACGAACATTATTTGTGACATTACACATCCAATACCAGGATTTGGCACCATAATGCACCTTGTAGCTGTGAAATGAAGTGTTAGTCTTGAGGGTCTAAACTTGACAATCACACTAAAAACCTTCACATCTTCACGAATGCAATTTTCTCTAAGATCCTCATATGAAGGAGTACTATTGAATTTTATGACTCTTCAAGTTAGTTTTTTCATTAAAGTCATCATTAGTATTCATATTAGGAAAATGGGTTAAGGAGAGAGAGGAAAAAAGAAAGAGAGAGAGAAAAAAGCAGGATAAAAAATGACGTGAAAGGACAGAAAAAAAACTCATCTTAAAACGATTTTTAGCTCTACAATGATGTGCAGTGTAAGATGCTACACAAGTGGAAAAGAAGAGCTCTTCAAGTACAACAACAACAACAGCAGTAGCAGCAGCCCCATGCAATTCTAAATTTCATCTATAGATTAGCTATTGTTCGCCAAAAAAAAATAATTTAACATTTACATATATTGCCTACTGATACGAGATTGAAAGAATAATCATTAAAACACAGGGGCACTTTTCAGAGATACAAGCATCAACATCTAGATACTGTCACCAGATGAAAACAAGACAAGCAGAGCTTAAAATTTAATTTACGCATCCCCTACTTCCAAAAAAAAAATCCTCGAAATATAACTTTTTAAAATCCGTTAATTATCTTTTCTTAATCAGTGCATGTTAAGAAACATAATATCCTATTCCAATATCAGATATGTACTACATAAACGTCAATTCGTTTGAATAATAAAATAAAATTCACTTTATCAAGCTATAAACAGCTCTCATAGTAAAAACCATACATTTAACAATATTTAATTACTCAATAAAAAAAATTCATATTTTCCAAGTCGTCCTCACTGGCGGGCAGACAACTTCACATCAAAGAAGCATTTCATTAAAGGAAAATATTTAATTAACATCATCTTAACGGGAATAAATGAGCGCGCCATTTAATAACCTCGCAAAAACGTCTCCCTCTCAACAAAAACTTTTGGCACATTAAATATCTTCATTAGAGGAATTCAAACTTCCTCCATTTTTTACAATTACTGAGCCACTCTTCGTCTACTCCTTTATCGGAGCAATTTGCATCACTAATCATCACCACCAACCTTTTTCCCACCATGACAAGGTCGGATGCCCATTGAGATACATGAGCGATTTATTTGATGGTATTTAACACAGTCGGTTGACAACCTAATGTTATAACCTCTATGCTTATTTATCGTAAGTCTATTTTGATTTGTTGGGGCACTGATCTTCCACTGACGCGAACTAGTAAGCCTGGAAATTTTGCTGAAATACGTGAAAATCTTACTCCACACAGTAAGGGTTATTTAACGTCTACTGACCACAAGGAACCATGGCTTTATGTCCCACCCAACGGAAAGCGCACTATAAATATGAATATGTAATCCTTTGCGACGGATACCTTGCTAGTGAGATTTTTCATGCTAGACCCATATGCCTAGATCTCCATCAGCACCCTAGCAACACCTTTGCCTTTCGCACCCCTTCCAGTCCTGGAGGTCTTTTTGTTGCTCGAAAATTTCTCGTAAGGCTTCTGAATTTGTACTTCAATAGAGAAACATCAAAAGTAAATACATGCAATCAAACTTAACCGAACCTCCACTTTTTTTTGTTGGTGTTTTAGGGTCCTTCAACTACAACGGCCATTAGAACCCCGTTCACTGGGTAGATCTGATGCAGAGTCCGCACAGACACTACGCTGTTACGACGATTTGAATACTAGCAGTCCTCACAGGAGGATTTCCACACAGGCGCATGATGCACGCGCCTGGGGTCTCAAAATGAATAAAAATTATTTGATCTAATTGTTTTTTTCATAACGAAAGTAATTAATTATTTAGCAGTATTCCCTAAATTAAATTGACAAGTTCGTGTAGGCCTCAAAATTGAATTGCGCCTGGGGCCTCTCAAGTGCTAAATCCGCAGCTGCAGCAGTACCCAGTGTTCCAAAGCGTTCACCAATGCCAGCACAAGCTGGGGTGGCATTACTCAACTTCAGTGATCAGACGAGAGCTGGTATGTCCAACGCCATACAGCCCTCCGAACCTCCACACCACTTCACTATGAATCACTCAAAAACCTAAATTATCTGCAAAAAGCATGCATGATGACACCGTCTTCTCAGATTTCTGTTTGGCAGGACCAGTATATAAAAGTTCTGGTACATCAGTCCTGGTGTCTCTTTGATTCGCCCAATGTTTACTTGTTTATTGCGCAATTAGCTGGCTACCTTAAGAAACCTGACACCTTAAGACAGCTTACCAGTGACACCTTAAGAAACCTGAAATTGGCGGCAATGGAACCATGCAGAGTATTGAAGTCTTGTCCGTTGCACGCCAGTTTGAACCTCCAATCCATCACTCTACCAGGCAGAAACGCAATAGCTAACCAAGGACAGATGGGAACCAAGGACCAATGAACCCCAACAACGCATGTGATACCCTGCGGCGCGAGCGGCAATCGCCCCAAGAGCAAAGTTTAAGTGTGATCAGCTACATACCTATAAGGACCAACAAGGAGGAGAGGGTGCAAGGCGCAATTCTGAATGCCCGTCTCAAGCATCAGCATTGCAGGCATGGCACTGGGCAACTACTGCGGAGACGGTTAACTGCAACACACTTACTCCTTAATACATTTCGTAGCAGACTTCTAAGGACCCTGTAAGACGTCACCTCTAATTAGATCAATTAAAAAGAAGTTATGTAACCTTATTTGCCTCGCTGTCCGTTTCTATTATCTTTCTGAGGATAATGGCAGATTCCATAGTGGATCTGCTCTCTACATTGGCATAACAGATTCATCCTTAAACTGCAAGAACTAGAAAATAAAGAGCGGCAGAATCTTAAATGTCGTCCCAACTCCGAACTGAACTCAGACCACCTTTATATTAGGCGGATGTCCTGTCAAGTCTTCCACTCTCTGAAGACCTACTAACTGGAATTGATCTACGGCGTTGGAATAAATCTTACGCGTCCATTAAGTAAGCCAATTTTATTCTTCCATCTCATCTTATAATTATAATATCTAAAGGCTGAAGTCTTACAAAATCCTAGTAGAAACCCATTTCAAAGTAGTTCAAGCTTTAGGATAGTAATTGAAAGTCAAAAAAGAGATGGTATTGTTGAAATACAATTACTTATTCGACTAACGGACCACGCAAAGCTAGACGATAAATAAAACAAAACTCAGCGAATAAGCAAGTGCATTAAATTGAAGCATTACAATGTTAATGAAGGAAGTCCACTAAGGTGTTATTTCAACGATGAAAATGTCTTATTGAATTCTGAATTCAGTCGACAAAATGATTATAGAATTCAGCCCAACGAACACTGCGACAGCGACTTGCCTAGGTGGTGGGCAGAGGTAGCATAATAGGCCACTACGTCAGCGGTTCTAACACCGATCCTGAATCCAAGCGGATAGCTTCTTTCGAGTGAGAGTCCCCATGGGAGATGAAAAAGCTATGGCTCAGTGTAGGGTGCACGACGTCACCAGTGCGTAAAAGAACCCTCGCTTCATGCAGTAAAGTATACATGCAATTCGGTATCATGCCCAGGTGTAGCAGCTCGCCCCCCCCCTGGCGTAGGTGGGGGAAACGTATCCCAATCAAGAAAAAGAAGCGGAGGTGAAATAAGCATAGGAGTTGCACAGACACTACTATGTTAAGCTAACAGGTTGGGGAGTAAGCCAAGCAGCCTAAGCAGGCGGAACCCTTAGGAGGCTGCTTGCGGGTAAGGAGGAGGTAGGTGCAGGAGATGTAGGAGAGGGTAAATTTGCAGCACCCAACGTTCCCTACCAACCACTCATGTTGGTAATAACGTGGGTTTGCGTTGCTTAACTTCAGTGATCTCATGAGAACTGTTGTGTCCAACGCAACTTAGCCGCACTCCTTTGCAGTATTAGGCTAGCAGCTGGCTGCATAAAATACCATCCGAAAGATTGTCGTTGTATCTCAAATGGACAGAAGTGGGCATCCAACCCTGCCATAGGCGGAAAAGGGATCAGCAATGATGGTGTCTCGTATAAGCGCCCCCGCTGTTGAAGCTACTGTAGGTAGGCAATCACTCAAAGCAGCCAATAAAGGAAATGTCATGAGTGGTTGCCGAACTACAGCAATGCCCTTGAAGCCGTCATTTCTAAGGTTCTCACAATCGAAATGATGGAGTGGGCTACAGGCCTAATGCGACTCTTAAAGATTCATCATGAATCTGTAAGCCATAGCGTCTATCAGAAATGAACAGAGACGTTCAAAATTAGGCAATATGTGATGATGACTAATGATTACATGCTGTGCACAAAAAGTTTGCGACCCTTTTAGCATAATGTCCAAGAAGAGAAAGACAACATAGGTGCTAAAACAAATGGCCCAATATTATTTATACATCAGCTACCATAATTAGATAGTTCTTTGTCCATGTAATTTATTCTACAATCAACCCTTTCAGGGTCACAACATCTATGTCATTCACGTCTGTAGGTGACTTGACAGTCGTGCGGCTCTATTTCATGTACTACTTTTATCGGATGAGAAGTGGTGGCCACCAATGGGCTGAAAAATATCATCTACACTTAACAGAACTCTATCTAAACGGAAAAGAGTTGAATAAATCAGTGTATGAATCTGCCCTGCCTCTTGACCATACAGAAATAGCATCCAACAGGGCTCTTTACCTCTGACAACTCTCCAATCCTGTTGTAACTCATCCTTATTGAGGTTGCTAATTAAGAAAACAACGTCCTTAAATATAAAAACTCAAGACGTTAGTGTGTGCATCAAGATGAGTTAACAAAAAAATCAATGATGATTTAACAAAACACTAAATAAGGGCGATCTCTGTTCCAGATTTTAATATAGGTAAAAATATAATTATATATCAAAATCTATCGTTAGATGCAAAAAATGCAAAACATTGTCTTCAGCAAAAAAAAAGCAATAACTCAAAAATCAATAAAACTTCATTCTTTGAGAAATTACTTATAAATATGCATGCAAAATACAAGAAGTACGGAAGCTTTATTATTATTATTCTACGAAATGAAATCTTTAGAGTTTAACTTTGCATAATTAAAGGGAAGAAAAGAAATATTTTTATAAAGGAAATATGCGTATTATAACTTCAAAGTATCTTAACTCTAACGAATTCATCGAATTCAGCTCTTATCTGTCAAAAAACTTCAACCGGTATAACTATAGGTCTGTAATAAAGTAATACTGATGAGAAGAAATATTGATGAAGAGAAAATACTCAATTAGTAGGATATTCCTGCGGAAATGAAGTTCGAGGCAACCCTGATTTAAGGTTGAGGGTTTCTCGCCACTCTGTCCTGTCTCTTTCTGTCTCCCTCATTCTCAGTCTCTGTCTCTCCTTCTGTCTCCCTCCTTCTCAGCCTCTATCTCTACCTCTCACTGTCTCTCCCTCCTTCTCGTTATCTCTTCCATCTCTGTCTTTCTATCAGACTGTCTCTCCCCGTCTCTCTCTCTCTCTCAGTCTCTGTATCTCATTGTCTCTTCCTCCGTTTCCCTCTCTCTCTCTCTCTTCCTGTCTCTCCGCCTGACAGGTGAGGTAAAAGTGGGTCCCTACTAAGCTAAGAAGATGCGTATTTGATGTTTAGGCAGAGTGAGTATTTATACTTATCTTATTCGACAGCGACCATCTCTCAATATTTATCAAGTTAAATTTTATTTGGTAATTTGACCTCAGTCAGTCAGTCTTACTGCAATTAAGAAAGAATGATCTGAGGAGCCCCAAAATTTTACCAACGACTTTTTTTATACATTTTCCAGACAGGAAAGGTTCGTTAACTTACATGAAACTAGAAACCTGCGAAAGTACTTTTTTTTGGAAATAAAATATAGTAATTAACATTCAAAAGTAAATTAAAATTGAGGTTGAATAAACTAACAGATGTCTGCAACTGCCATTTCCAGAAGATCTCATTGGAAATGAAAAATAAGTATCAGTCAATATATAACGCATTTATAGATGAAAGATTAAAAAATTATTTTTGAAAAAAAAAACATACAGTTCATATAGAATTACATCTAAATCCATTTCTTCTTCTGCAAATCCTACTCTTCATTCAGTAATACTATGCTCCACAATAAATTGCATCAACAAAAATAGATATATGTGCATTCATTAAAATAATTGTTGATAACATTTATTTATGAGAACGAACACATCTATTGAAATGGTTTAAAAACGCTAGTTTATGCCCTACAACAGGGAAAATATTATAGCAAAATCATGAGCAATTCAGGAGAGAGCAGGCATGTTCAAAACTGACATTGCAAGATGGTGCTGAAAATGAAGCACATGGTCACCTCCAACAGACACACAGGTTGCAAAGCGAGTCGTCATACTGTTTTTGAGACATTTGGTGAGTCCGTGACGCAGTTGCACCCACTCCTGCAAAGCCACTCTTAGCTCCTGAATGATTTCGGGAGGTGGTTGGCGAATGCAATTGTCCTCCCAAGTGCATCCCAGACATGTTTAATAGGAGTCAGTCCTGGAAATCTGGGTGGTCAACCAATCCACTGAATATCCTCACTCTGAAGATATTTATCCCCCAGTTGGGCTCCATGTGGACAGGCATGTAGAAGGTTCTAAGATCTCTCTATATCTTTGAACGATCATGTAACCTGTGTCGAACACATGGAGTGGCGTGCAGTCATTCAACACGATGCCTACCCACACCATGACGTCTTCAGTAGAGAACGTGGGTCCCACTGGTATTGGGTCCAAAGCTGATATTCTCAGCACCATGCTAGACGTGCACTATAGCATTATTATTTGAAGACATAATTTTCGGTTTGAGGTCAGTATTTTGAGAAATTTTAAACGTCGGTAAGTCGAAATGCTGGAGTTGGGAAACTAGAAGCAGAACAAAGGCAGGTCAATGCAGCTAAGTGGCTGAATGTCCGCCATTCGGTGGTCAGTAAGAAAATGTCCATCTGTCCAGAATATGTATGACCCTACACCTTGAGGAGTACCATATCCAAAAACTGGAGTGGCCAGCAAAGTACTCCGATTTTCATCTTAGTAAGCGCGTGGTGGATATCCTTGGTCAACATATGGTTACCCTTATCCCACTTCCACAAAACCTGTAATATTTTCAAGGGGGTTCTCGGTCAACAATGGACCCTGATGGATACCAAACTAACCTGAAGCATCATTTTCGCCATAAAAGTGCTCCTGTTTCTCACTGGCACTTTGAGAGACTTTAGTCTGTTGTATACCACGTAAAAAATGATTAACGTTTCAGTTTCCTTTCTACGCCGATGGGACACTGCGTAGCCCTTTAACGTTTAAGTGAGAGATTTAATAACAAATCTACGCACGAATTCAGATAATGTAATAAGATTCGGAGTTCTCGAAAAGCAGCTCCAAAAATAAACCTTCAACAGCCAGACTAGATAATAAAGTTTCTGAAAATTTATATCCCCACTAGTCTATTATCAAAACAAATAAACGGGAAAGAGGGGTAGGGAAACGAAAACTTTCTAACATATCTATTACACAACATGGCTATTTAAATGCCACAGTGACAACAACAATATAATAATAACAACATAACAAATAGCAATATGCCTCGAGGATCGCCTATCAATATACGTTTTACCAATGTAAAGATTTTCCCGTTCCTTTCTATCGGAATCGTTGTAAAGAAGTGTTTCTCAGTCAACATCTTGAAGATGAATATTGCAAGATATTGTTACGTTTCCAAGTTTTCAAGGCTCTGGTGTATAAATACCCCCTAACAACAAGAAAACCCAGTATACATCAATACGGGTTGGAGAGTAAGCCAAGCAGCCATAACAAACACCCTTAGGAGGCTGCTCGCAGGGCACATGGGGCACTTTCAACATTCCAAGATAAAATTTAAATAACAACAAGCAGAAATGTGCTTCCTTATACGTACAATATTCCAAACATCTCTCAAGGGCATTTTTAATAAGAGAGGTATAAGACAATTAGATAACCAGACTGCCGACCTGACTTGCCCAGTGCTTCCTTCAGATCGCATTATGGTGGAAGGATTAGGAAAAGAGTGTATGGTTCTTCCACCTCCAATAAGACCACGTGAGAGAGAAAGTCTCCCACTTGTTCCCTTAGGGCTGTGCCTAAGTTAAGAGGTGGCCCCTGTAGATCTTCCTTCAAAATGAAACATTCATAGAGGAGAGAGAACGATTTCACGCCACATAAAACACAAACAAATAGAAAAGAATGAAATTATTCATTTGGAAGAACTAAGCGATCAATGACCACTAATGCTAACTACAATGGCACACCTTCATTACTGTCCAAGCGTCTTAGTCACACCCAACACAAAAGGAGGAACTTCCCAAGTTCATCACAACCGCATTCACCATCAGACATTAGTCACTGACGTTCAATGCCGGCGGAAGTGGGGCCTCCACTGTCTACACTGCAGACAGGCGCCGCTTCGATGTTTCAACAATTATTCAACACTATTCAAAATACGAAAGTGGTGTTTATTTGAGACTTGCAGGCAGGCGCTGAAGACCCTACCACCGGTCGTGCCGACAACAGTGTCTCATCTGGAGATTCTTCAAATGCTTTTAAAATGTCGCCATCCAAAACATTGCCAAAACGCTGCCACAACGAATCGACTGATTTTCCTCCAAAGAAAACACCTCTGCGGTGGTCTCCTGTGGAAATTCGGCGAAACCTAATAAGTCTGCCTCGGGTGTGTGTGTGTGGGAGGGGGGTATCCGTGGTTTAAGTTCTAAAGGGCTTCATTGGGCGATAGGAAAGCCCCAAACGCACCTTCCATCCGATAGAAAGTAAAGAGTGGTCCATTGCAAAATTCCCAGTTATACAAGCCCGCCGTCTCCCTAATATCAGACAGAGAAAACACAACGGCCTGAAATGGAAGTTCAGCCGACGTCAACTAAGCAGGGGTTGTTACATTAGGTTGAGAGCAGCCGTGTGCTTCCGGCACTAACAGGCCAAATGGGAGCCCGACCCTGCTAGAGACAAGGAATGAGTTAGGAATAATAACAATGCTTATGACTGTTTGATGAAAGATGATACCCTTCTACGAGCATTATTGGACGGTGGATCTGCTGTTTTAACGAGACATCCTGTGGTAAGTAGTAATAGGTAGTACAGTATATGGACGGTATAGTCAGTGTATGAAAAAAAAATCTCCACTCTAAAACATTCTTGTCATTTATTAGCCCAAAACATATTCCGGAAAAACTGGTTTGCATATAAAGGTCTTATATCGTTAAGCACATTACAATTTAACGTGAAATGCGTGACTTCTAACTTCCTCTACACATCTCGCACTACTATAATTCAATGCAGCTGCTTAAGCATTACTTTATCACAACAACAATCTTGAGACCATAATGTTACCCTTTCGATTCATGAGACTGGTATATATCCGTTTCATACGCAAAAGTTTCAAAGAATATATATCCAGCACGTATTTTCAACATGTATGAATTGTCGTACATTTTCTCAAGCGAGAAACACGCCTCTTCAACTAGCTTTCGCCCTTATTCTGCTCTCTGTTTCTCTCTCTTCCATTTCAAACTCTACGTCACACACCACGGGTGAAGAAACGAAAAGCATCCGTTGTACAAAACAACGATAATAAAAATTCAAATCAGGAAACGACGGTTGCATTTCAAATTTAATCTTATTTGCGTTATACGTTAGGCAATGGACCGAGCAAAATATTTATAGGATAAATGAAATATTGAATGCTTACAGAGCTGGGTATTAAAAATAAAACAGGAATAGCAACGATAATAGAAAAACCAATCAACAAATGCATAGAATCAAATTTGTACTCACTTCATCCATCACATAATCTTGGGCATTTTAAAAAAAAACACTGTCATCATGTAATTGAATGAAAAAGGTCCTTCAACAATGTTTGGGTATATAAGTCCCTATTCTGCCCGACTACCGCTATACAATGGTTCGCGTGGTCAATCAGATATTTCAGTCTGCCTGACGCTAACTTTTGAAGCAACTCCTAACCCTTTTCCGGCCTATGGCAGGGTCGGGTACCCATTTGTCCCTCTGAATGGACACAGGGTGATATATTGGTCATAGTTGTTTTCTACAGCCGGTTGCCGGCCAAAGCTGCACCCCTACGCTTATTTATCGTCGGTCTAGTGTTCGTTGGGGAATGCTACAGACCCCAGGGGGCGAGCTCCTACACCTGGAAATTTTTGCGTCATCTACCCGTTGCGTAGTAGAGAGGGTTCTTTTACGTGCAAGTGCCATCGTACACCCACACTGGACCTCGGTTTTACTTCTCATCCGAAAGAAGGCACACTCGCGGCTTCTCTCTCGCCCGAAAGAAGCCGACCCACCACGGTCCAGTATCGAACCGAGCGTGCTAACCACTACGCCACCGCGGCGGGTTGACGCTAACTTTCAAATCCCCTAAATATTCTTTTCATGGAGAAAAAAGCCCGCAACCTGTCTCAAATAAACACCATTTGTAGATTAGGACAGTGAACCTTAGGACCTTCACTAATTCGTTTTCAGCCTACGGTATTGATGACAGCAGTGTCGAATTTACGTTACGGCTGAGTAGGTCCGAGCCTAGGACCCCGAACAGAGGGTGTTATTTAACTTTGTGATTTTAACTATGATGTTGGGTCAGAAACTCTCTTAAACTTCTATATCTTCATGTCCATAGTTAAGTTGCCACTCATCATTTCATCTTGAGTTCATCTACTGCAAAAACGTTACGATTTCGGCATTTGAGGGCCCTTCCTCAAGGACTCACAAGGCAATGCTTAAGGTTTTAGAAGCCCTTAGGCATAGCTGAGTTATTGAAAAAATTGTGAACGGCTTCCTAAAATCTGATCATTTGTGCATATGCTGCAGCATTTTACGCTGCCCTAGGTGGCGTCCCAGCACGTTCTCCATAAGTGCAACCCTGACAACCCTTTATTCTAGAACTACTTGAGCACCTATATAGTTCAGATATTCAGGAATGACAGACTTGAATATTACTTTGGGAACTTTTAACTGAGTTCAACTGTAATCCAAATGCCAATAAGTTTGGGGAAACACTGTTCATCAATTTAGGCCAGAAATCCTTTAATTCTTTTTGTCTACCATGGACCCTTTTGTCGCTTTAGCGACACTAGTAGCATTTACTCAGTTGCAGTTTTCTACCTAAAATGTATTTCCGAAATTAAGAACAGATTTTTCTAGTTGCCACGTCCACGCATTCTTTGAAATTCAAGCACGGATCCACTTGAAGCCGCAAGCAGTCAAAAATTATTGTTATAGGACTGTGACGGGGATCGCTGTTTGGGTTCAGGGACAGTGAAAACATTAGAGTGAGCCATAACCGGAGAAGGAAAGGTATGGCTTGGGATGCCGGATTAAGTGTGAATGAAATGGTGATAGTTTTAGAGTTGTTTGGAACAACCTGAGCCCCTGCATTTGGTACAACTCAAAACTACCCGGTAATAATAATGAGAATCTTCGAGGCGTTTCAACTATACACCTTAAGTCCCGTTTATTTCGCTTCACAATCATAACACCTGAGTTAGTTTCTCCATCGAGCCATAAAACGAAAAACTGTATAGTCTACAAAAAAATAAATAAACCAAGTCTGAAACCACCTTATGAACTTCCAACTCTGACACCACCAACCCATTTGTGTCAAGTGGCACAAGAAGGGTTGAAGCAGGGGTGTGAAATATGACTATTTTTTCTACGCTCGTAAAAATAGCACACGGACTTTATACCCAGTATGTATTTTTATTAGCATTTCAAGTGTTGTGAATGGTAGCGGTTACCATAGAAACCGAGCCCTTAAGGGAGACCGGAAGAGGTGAGGAAAAAAATTCGTATAGAAAATGTAAAGGTGAGGGGGAGATTGAGAGACAGACAGGTGCTATAAAAACAGGATAAAGATGCTGCAAGAACTGGCGGAAAAAATGCAGGATATGCCGAGAGCACCATAGAGAAGAAGCGACAAATTGAAAGTGTGAGATTTGCACACACACATGCCCCATCACCAGCCCGGTTTATTCTCCAAATAAATATTTATAGGTAACATGAGCCTGAGAAAGATTTCCTGATGGGGCCGTGGTAATAACTGAAGACTGAAAGGTTCCACTGAATTTACAGGCAGTGATGTCAACATGTGAATTTTTCAATTTACGCTAGCCGTTGTAATTTCAATAATTTCTCGCAATATAGGATCACATACTGGGTCATTCCAGTCCCACGTATGCATGTAAATTAGTAAACACGGACAAAGGAAACATTTCCATATCAGAAGGGCAGATCTGGGAGGGGGGGAGAGAAGAGAAGCTGCTGCATCCTTAAATATTTAATGGTCAGTTTGAGACCATTCTTTACAGAGCTAGTTTCGCATCTCTTACACATTTAATTGAAATTTTTAATATGATGTTACGACCTAAGTGCTATACGAAGGCTATATTGATTACCAATACCGGAAGGAAGCCTTGGGTGAAAGAAAAATGGCGTAAAACCTAATAAGACTATATAAACAGCCCCTTTAACCACGTCCGCCATCGAAATTAGATTCAGTGCCCTTGTTGAAATCAGATAATACGGTCAGTTTCGCGTCATTGAATGCATACTTCCGCTGTCCACATGAGAATATTGGATATTTCAGATAAATCCAGTTCTATCAAGCAACCTATGGTCACCCATATGGTTGTTTCTTTTCACCACCAAAAAAATCACTGAGGATTTTTTTGAACAAAAGAGAAAAAAAAAGAACTGATACATTCAGAGAAGAACCGTCAATATTGTGTTTGAAACAGACAAAATGATATTAAGATGTGTCTGAGAGGAGACTAAGTCTCCACTGGTGTTTCGGGGATTAGTAAATGCTAGTATCCAGAATCAGCTCTAAAGAAATCAAAAAAGAGAGAGAGAAACAGAATGGTGAAATAAAATCCGACACAACACTGCAGCGCATCAACTGAAAGACAATCATATTTTGGAGAGATCCTTCAGTAATTACAGTAAAAAACCAATAAAAATTCTTCCAACCTATATACAACATGTGCCTCTCTGCCTGCTATACTGATATTTCAGAAAGACATATGTCTTAGCGCCACCAGTACACAGACCGGAAGTGCAGCAATCAGTTATCATTCTATGGCACTCGAATTTTTCTTTTTGTACGTAGCATTGTAAAAATACAAAGGACAAAATGAGTTCTCAGTTATGATGCGGTATTATATTGTTCTGGTTTATTACTGAAGCTAGGTCCTCCACAACAGAAGGTGGACAGATCTGGAAATGTCCTTGAGGTCATTTTCACATACTAGTACCTGTAATCACAACAGGAGTTCTTTGAACTCTAAAACACTGGTCACTCTCTGAACACCCATCTAAAACAGGATGCACTTTTAAACGTTAGAAATAATCGACCACTCGATATCAAGAACTCGGTTCTGGCCCAAACAGGCAGCCAGCCAGTCCGTAAACGATTCTGTTTCGACATCATTACCATATATCTCCACATCTGGTAGTTGCGCTCCGCTTCTTTCCTGGTATCACTGCACCATTTGGACAGCAATAGCAATTAGACGTCAAAGAAACCAACCAAATTGAATTACTCCAAAACTCGTTAGGGTTGGCCCTCAAAGAGGACAATATCGTTGTGGATTTCGACAACAAAGTCGAAATATTACGGTAGTTTATTAATAACCGAAATGTGAAAACGCATTCTTTATATTTAGTCATGGCACAACAGTCACTCGCCACACGACATGCGACTTGTACAAGAGGAGTAGATTGCAAATAAATAGCTAATACAAATGACTAATGGCGCTAAGATGTTTAACAACCACGAACTTTGACATCTAGAGGTCATTTATCATGAAGTACAAAAAAAAAATAACAAATCGTGCCTTATAGTCTTTAATTAAATTACTGATATGAAACAGATTCAGCACAGTCCACAAGAACTGAAAAAGACGTCTAGAAAACCACACAACCAAGACAGGAAAAAAACTAAAACACTTACCACTACCATGCCATTAGGGCCTGAGCTACGTAGAGTGGCGCCAAACCACTGATGTGATTTATTTTCAATCTTCTCATAGACACCATTGCTTAATTCAACTTTGGGACCTAAAATAAAATGAAAACAGAAATTACATACTCGTTTCAGCAGAATGCAGGTCTTCTGTCTCTAGTCAATCTATTTTCGCCACAACATTCATAAAATTGCGTAACTTTATCAGAGCAATATCAATAAAGTAAAGCTGCGTTTTCAAATATCATCAACATCAACAATAATCGTCATCACTAACCCCTTTTCCGCTTATGGAAGGGTCAGGTGCCCATTTTTGTCCCAATGAGACACAAGATCGTTCTGCTGGACGATATTTTAAGCAGCACGTTGCCAAAATAAACCTGCAACCGCAATGTTTATTTATCTACAGTTTACTTCTTTTCATTGGGGCACTTTCGTCCACCAACACAAGTGTGAAGCTTCTGCACCTGGAAATATTGCCGAACTCCTACACATCACATAATAGGGCAATGGCTTTACTTCCCATTCAACGGAAGGCCCTTCTCCAAAAGAAGGGCCGGCTTATTGTGTTGGACACACCAGTTCTCACGTGATCACTGAAGTTAAGCAACGCAAACCCAGATAGTACTGACATGGGTGACCACTTGGGAAAACTGGGTACCGCTAATGCCCAAAAAATTATCGCATTAGTGTATTAGTATGTGCAGTCTCTGCATTAGAACTACGCAGTGAACGGGGCTCTAATGACCTTGTATTGACCCTAAACACCAATGAACAAGCAACTCCTAACCCTTTTCCCGCCTATGGCAGGGGGTACCCATCTTGTACCTCTGAATGGACATAGGGCGCTACATTGGTTACAGTTTTTTCTGCAGCCGGTTGCCGGCCAAAGCTGCACCCCTACGCTTATTTATCGTCGGTCTAGTGTTCGTTGGGGGATGCTATCGACGCCAGGGGGCGAGCTCCTACACCTGGAAATTTTGCCTCATCTACCCGTTGCATAATAGAGAGGGTTCTTTTATGTGCAAGTGCCATCGTCCACCCACACGGGACCTCGGTTTTACTTCTCATCCAAATGAATGCACACTCGCGGCGTCTTTCTAGCCCGAAAGAAGCAGACCCACCTCGGCCCAGTATCGAACCTAGAACTACTGACGTAGTTGCCGCGGCGGGCCTCTGAAACACCAATGAACAACCCAAAAGAAGTCAACGTCTTCGGTCCAGGATCAAACCTGAAACCATTGACGCAGTGGAACCAAGTAATTACCAAGATACTACTTAACTGACGCCTAAAAAGCAAAAAAATAATCGGTTGCCACAGCTTGATCTAATCTCTTTCGACCAGGTAGTTACCAAAATAGGCTGAGCAATGACCACTTGAAGAACTCCTGGTTTAGTATACAAAATTACAGTTAATCAATATGCAGCGGTGGTGATCAGTGATCACCATCAATTTTTGCAACTTGGATAGTTGGCTAACTTTTCACTTTACAGCCACTGTGACACTATCAGTTTTCTTCTACAAAAGGATGCAGAAGAAAAAACCCTTCGGGGGGCGAGGTACGATTCATTAGAGAAACAGGATGAAGAGAATTGAATCTTTGAAGCATTAATTCACATATCCACTATTTTAGGAGAAAACAAGGTGAAGTAACCTGATTCACCGTATATACAAAGGCAAACTTAAGTCGTAAATTGAAAAAAGTTCAATATTGCAGTTCGTATCTAACCAAAGACTTGATGGGTGTTAGATTATCCATCTCTGGCACTCGTATGAAATCACTACCACTGCCCTCCCCCACGAAAATCTCATCTATAAATCCTGTATGTCAACACTGGCGTCTTCTGTCTTGGTAATTACAAATGGTAGTCTGCTTAGCTCGTGAGTTTCCTGGTCAGAGTCCAGTATTAGTCAAGACGCCCTGAAGTCCTGCCTCTGATGTTTATTACAGGCTTCCACAGCTGACAGTCGACTATATATTATTATCAAATTTAAACTACCTCCTCTCTATGTAGTGGCGTACGGAGGGGGGACAGATGTCCCCGAGCGCAGAAGACAGGGGGCGCAAAAATGCGGTTCACATCAACTTTAGCGGGTGCCAAACGGCGCAGATTTCGGTCTTTGTCCCCCAGCGCAGAATACCCTCGGTACGCCACTGTCTCTATGGTCGGGCCGGGTACCCATTTTCCTAATGGTGGCAGAAGTGCACGGATTAAATGGGCAGATTGCTGATCGAGGTGTACATCTTGCACCTTCCGTCGGATGGGAAGCAAAGCTGTGTACCATGTCATCACTACACGAAAGGGAACCCTCCCTTGCTACATGAAGTAAAATATAGGTGTAATTCGATTGTTGTTTTAGAGCCCTTCAACTACAAGGTCCTTAGAGCCCCGTCCGCAGCATAGTTCTGATGCAGAGACTGCGCAGACACTACACTAATGCGACGATTTTTGGGTATTAGCAGTACCCAATTTTCCCAAGCGGACACCCATGTCAGTACTAGCTGGGGTTGCACTGCTTAACCAGTGATCAGACGAGAACTGGTGTGTCCAACGCAATGGCCGCTCGTGAAATTCGGTAAAATTTTCAGGTGTAGGAGCTCGCCATCTGACGTCAGGTGGAGACTTGAAACTGCATATAAAAATCACAATCCAGAACAGAATTTCAAGATACTAAATTGTGTATTAAGAGCCTTGATATATAAATCTCAAAAGAAGCATTGTGTATTCAAAATTCCAGTATAACTCGCTGTAAATAGCCGGCAGAATAATAATGAAAACCCGTCAACTATCAACTAAGTAAAAATTCATGACACAATTACAACATGATAAATAAGAATAACGGCAATAGCAAGATGAATATCAAGTCTCTCTATAAATATGTCTGCCACATCATCAGAGAATGAAATTCATCAGTGACATTTTTAACATAATAAAGAGAGGAGTTGACAATCGGATAAAAAATGAAAGTGAAGAAGAGAGAGAGAGAGCGTGTGCGCGTATTTTAAAAGATTATTTTTGATGGGACGCAGCTGAAACCATCAACCTCCTTTAAACTTTCTTTAGAAATCGCGACACAAGAAAGGCGAGAGGAAGACGACCACGTTTCCTGCTGGCACTGAAAACGGCACTGGTGATGATGATGACGATGACGATAAAATATATATAAACATCTTCTTCACATATACCGGCAGACTCTTTTTATTCCCAGAGCATTAAAAAGAGATTTGAAATACTTTTTTCCATAAATTGCACTTAAAGACAAATGCGATATATAGGAATATGGCACTCTGCTATTAAATCTTTATCTGAAGTTGGATAAAAACCAAACGTGAAAGAGGACAAGTATTTTAAAGTTTAATTATACCGAGACATCCTCCTACGTTAGCATTAAAGGAGAGGGAAAAAATGGCTGAGTGAGAGAGAAAGAGAGGGACACATGAGTGAGAAAAGGGAGTGAAAACCCCCAGCACTTTCTTACACACATATCTAAAGACACAGATATTAAGAGCCTTACGCCATATTTCAACAAGGAAAAAGATAAAATGCATGATTTATTATCAGCTACCATTCAATGAACAATTTACAAGATGAAAGCTACTACGCATTTACAGCAGGAGGGAAACCCTGATAAGAAATGGTATCAAGGGGCAAGTTGGAAAAAGACACATACGCACACAGAAAGGAAAAGGGCATATACAAGGGTAAAGCGTGTAACCACACTGTGTGTGTGTATCAACCTAGAAAGGAGTCCAAGGTCTCATCCAGTTATTTCAATCCTGGAAAATTGAAGGTGTATATACTCTCTCTTCAATTACATTTTACGTATCAACAATCCCACAACATTACAAAATATAAAATCCATTTCTTAACTTTCTACATCCTCCTTCTTTCCCCCTTAAGAAATCATAAATGTGACCCAATGATAAAGGTCCTAATCCTTTTTTAAGAGGATAATAGGAGCCAGTTTTTTTTTGGAGTACGCAAGGACCCTTAAAATCCATTTTAGCTAAAAGAAAAAAAAGGGGCTACCGATATCAAACCAATAAGAGACAGACACTGTGTAGTCCGTAAATACTCCAAAGGATTTTCGTCTTTGAATTCCTCACCACAAAGTTTTAGGTTCGAAGCCCAAACTTTCTGCCTTATTTGTTCATCTTTCCACACTCTTGAAGAGAGAAAGAGAGAGAGAGAAGGCAATCAAGCTAAGATGAGCAACAGGACAACATGAAAAAAAAAGATGAAGGAAAGGGAGGTGGGGGGAAAGGACCAGGACAAAGAATTAAATTGGACGGACAGACCGACACTTATACACCCCTGGATTAAGTACCAAGGAAACCATAAAAGGGAAAAAAAGATGTACATTGAGAAGAAAAAATTCTTTCCAGTTATCGACAGAAATATTTCCTATCGAGAACCATTTTGCAGGACGTCTTAAATCCGTCACCAGGAGACTTCACAGAGATCGACATCATATTACAAAAATTTATTAAGTGAAGATAATGCTTTACGCTTAATATCAAACAACATCACTAACATCATTTCACGATCAAGAAAAACACCGCCTATGTTTGGTGTACATTTCTCTCTCTCTCTCTCTCTCTGTGTTTCCTCCTGGTTTTCATCAAAAAAAAAATGGAGTAAGTGAACATCAACTACCCTTTAGAGAAAAAAAACGCACAATGATCTATAGGCAATAGTAAATATCATCATTATATTTACACACGTTTAAAATGATAGATTTATTTGAAGCCCCTTTTCTCTTTCAATTTTCTTTCAAGGATAAGAAAAAAAAAAGAGCGAGAATGTATATATAGCTAGAGCAAATAAATTCACTCGTGTAAAGAAAAATACTTTCAGACGATATTGAGTTTAATAAAGCCATCATGTCCAACAACAACTTACTTTTAAGGATTACGTACACCAAGAAAAAAAAAGGACAACCACACAATTCACAGTCTTCACCTTGCTATACTCACTAGCCGATAACGTTCAATTCCTTTGTGAGAAAACGGAAGAATTTCTTCATTTCTTTATAAATTAGCTCACTAACTCTTAAAAGCCAAATTCAATCTAAAAACGAACAAAACGTGCCTTAAACACACATACTGCATACTGTGGGACGGCGAACCATGCAGCGCTAAACTATTTCTTGGAACAGATGTCTATCATAATATTAAGATCAAAAAAATGTGCAGGCAGAAGATGCTATCGTATACGCTGTTATCATATCCCCATAGAGTCTTGAGTGGAGAGATTTTTTATTCAACACTCTCAGAGTGATATTTACCTCAGAAGTGAGTATACTCAGGTTCCCGAAGGGATCCAAAATTGAACGACAGGGGCGCAACACAGCTTACACACTCCTGGCAGGGTTAGGGTGCTCATTTTTGTCACATTGACAGACATGAGCGATTTGTAGGACGATATTTTTACGCAGCCAATTACCAGTTAAATGCTATAACCAGTGGTGTCACTAGGGGAGTGTGGGGGTGCGGGTCGCGCGACACCACTCGCACCATGATAAATGGGGTGACACCAAAGCAGAAGAAGCGGCTTCTTTCGGGAGAGGGGGGGGTGACAACCCTAGCGACGCCACTGGCTATAACCCTTATGCTTATCTATCAGTGGCCTATTCGTTGATGCACTCTTTCGTTTAGCGTTGCCAGGGAGGCGAGCTCCTACACCTTGAAATTTTGCGCGTGAAACCCAGTAATGAAGGTTCTGAGGTTCTTTTACGTGCAGAAGTGCCATTGTAAATACAACAAGGGGCTACTGCTTTAATTTCCAGCCGGAAGGTGCACTGAAGGCTTCTGCGTGACTCTGTGTCTTTCTCTCTCCCTCTCCCTCTCCCCTCTCTCTATCCTCTCCCCTTCTCCCTTTTTGTCTCCCAAAAAAGTAAGAGTTAAACCACAAACCACGTCGGTTCAGGGTCGAAGTTGGGATCTAGTAAGCCACCTCTGCACCACCGAGAAGGATTTAAAAAACAACTGCGCCCTATTCCCCTAATTTACAGAATACAGTAATTTATATTTCTTTCTAAGTAGCCACCAATTTTTGTACCCTGCGTTTATCATACACTTCTCATTCATGGTCTTCATATCCCTGAAATTCCAAGAAATATTTCTATTCTTCTGAAAATAGACATTTTTCTGAAATAAATTGGTGGAATTATCCACTGTACGACATCGTAGATTGTATCATGTGGTGACATGCTTATACGAAAGGGTTGATTTCTAGCAACCTGGTCACATTTCTGTCATCTATTAAGCATTATTTTACGTTAAATGTCTCGAAATCACGTTTAGAGATTTACAGAATTATTATGGTCGATGTCTAGTATCGATTTGTTCTAACAATATTATTATTAGTAGTTCAGAGGGTAGAAAGAATCTCCTGCAATTATTTAAGATGAATCCGCTGGTCCTAATACAGACTAATGTTAGTATAAGGGACAGAAAAGGTGCTGCGAAATGGTGGGCAGAGGGGTAGAAAGAAGAAGGACAAAGAAATCAAAAACCTGCCAGCCAGCCAACCACGACAAGAAATGGGAATGTTTAATTGAGAAATTCCTGACCATCACAAATCTTCCCCCTTTCAGAGTGGTCTTCAATGCTGCTTACATCACATGATTACGGGATTAATGGCGAAGTAATTGGCTCTTTGGACGATTATCGATTATCGATATTGAGATGCCTGCAAAGTCTAGTCATAAATGAGACCACCCTCCTTAGTCAGGCCATTACCAGAATTAAAATTGAAAATAACTTCAATGCAATAACCTACAACTTCTTAGTCGCCTATAAAAACATTGGATTACGTGTCACGGACAATGAATCTCAACAGGACTGGTAATGATAGGGCTCTTGCACGTCAAAGATGAATCAATGTTGTGCAAATCCACAGGTCCTTAGAGATCTTGACTGCCCACAATATCGCCAACCTTTCAACAACCAATTAACCCTTAACTGCCCTTCAGATGATTTAAATTATGGATTTCCGAGTATCTATATGCCGGGACCCCTATATGCCAGTCTGATGACTGACGTCAACAACAAATAGCTCATTACATGATTACAGAATACACTGTACCTGAATTATCTCTACCAGAAGGACATTGCCCATTGCTATACGACTGCCTACATAAACAACGGCTACTGAAACCAACGTCGTTGGTTTCGACGTGATTTATTCCTACGCAGATACTAATGGGATAGTTTAGCTCTGCATAGCATCGTATAGTCTGTCAATATAAAAATTTTATGGACTCTATCAAACGCTTTTATTTGCATAAGTCACGTCAACAGCTCTTCAATAAAAGACAACAAAATGGTGCATCAAAACCAGACGACGTTTTCACAACAAACTACGAATGACCTTTCCTCTGTCGGGGGAAGGAGGAGGATAGGGAGGTGGAATGGGGTAAGATCGATCAATGGTCATGCAGTGAGAATCCTTCAAAGCGCGTGCACACACATCCATTTCTATCGTCGGCACAAACACACAAACTGGAGTGACAGTTTACCACATAGCTTTCCGCCTCACTTTATTTTATGCGATGGAAAAATATGCTAACAGCTCGTAAGGTGAGGAGGAGAGAAGGGCTTGGAGGTTGGAGGGATTAATGAAATGCAAATTCTTTAAAATACTCGTGAATTGAGTAGGTGTCAGGCTCGGCACATAGAGAGAATAAACAAGCGGAATGTCAGGCGAGTTTTCTAGCATAACGAATTCTCTATTGCGAAATAGATTCTACCAGCCCTAGCTTCTCAACACCAAACCCATTAGAAAGAGTTTGCCCTTTGAACTACCCGAGGCTGACGTTCCCACCTATGATAGGATGGCAAAACAAGCAACTCCTAACCCTTTTTCCCGCCTATGGCAGGGTCGGATACCCATCTTGTCCCTCTGAATGGACACAGGGCGATATATTGGTCATAGTTTTTATTTGATAGGATGGGAGTGCCGATATATATATATATATATAACGTGAAGATGAGCTCGCACCCAGCACAGCTTTCTTCCCATCCGACTAAAGGCGCCTTGGGGGCCTCTCTCTTGCCAGAAGGACAATCCAGTTCGGTGCAGGATCGAAAGTGGCACCCTTGACGAAGTAGTCTGACGGTAAATCTGCTCCATCGAGGTAGGCCTCACTTCTATTTCTCTATCTTCTATAATTTTTCGCATCTTATGATGCCCACGTCATTGGTTACACCTAACAGATATGACCGCCAGAGTGATTAAAGGTTCAAGAATTAAGGGTCCATACAACAGTGACGACGATGAGCAAATTTATATAGGGCGATCAGCCATTTCGGTTGTCATCTCACATCTCTTAACATGGGTAATGATAGGTTAATGCGGTGAATTTATAACTATACTGCGGTTAAGCATCTACTCTGGGGACCTCAGTGCAGGTGACATCTTTGTTTCACAAACCATCACTAATTTCTTTCCTTGCGGTACAGAACCACGACCTACCTCCGACTGGTGGAGGGGGGAAGGATCTAGTGGTTCACCTTTACGACAGTAGGTAATGAGTGAATCAGTTGCATTTCTTTGGCAGGAGTTTAGTCCATGACTCCACGCTATTGATAACCATCATCATCATCATCATCGCACCCTTCTCCAACCCGTTTTGTTAGCTGGATCGTGGTGACGCTATTGATAACCAGAAGATGCAATTCATCTCTTCCCTTTAAACACGGAACAAGTTAACGTATCTTCACCATGATAAGTTTACAGGCTGCAATCTGATCACCAACTGCAAGTCGACAGTTTTAACATTTCTTAAGACGTTAAGTATTGCTAGAAGGAAGAGTAGATATAACGATAGATAAGAAAGTTACAATTTAGAGATATATTTCTTCACCCTCGGCTAATACCATTTCCTGCTTTGTACGATTGTAATTTACAGGATTTTTTAAAGGATTTTCCAAATTCAGACTTAGCAAAACGGTGCAGCAGGATGACAGCCCTATACACCTTCCTTGAGTGTGTGTGTATATATAATTATCATCAGCGGCGATGTTAAACAACTCAGATTTTGAGTGCAAAGAAAGGGGGGTGGATGAGTGAATATAACAAATAAAACAATCTTCGCACCATTTCACTAATTAGGAAACACCACATACCTAAAAATCCTTCGTGTGACATATTCGAGAAGGTGACAAGCAGGTCCCCCTCCCTAACCTCGTCCTTTTCTTCCTCGAAGTAATTTTTGCAAATGAAATCGCATAAAAGGCAACATGTAATTAGATTTGTGTGTTAATGACACGCCAATTCCAAGTGCAATTTCCTTTTAAATACAACCCAAGCTGATTGCGTTAACTTTAACAACTTCAAAGTCATATATTGTACATTAAAAACGTTGAGAGTTCAAAACGGTTGTAATGTGAAGTATGTGATAGGCATTCGGTGTTATCGCCAAAATTATGTTCAAGAGGGAGAGATGACATTGAAGGCGGATAAGAAAAAAAAAGTGTCAGGGATCTCTGCATCTGCTATAAACTTTTTGTCTATCAGATGCCTTCCATATGCACACCCTGACAAACAAAAAATGTACTAAGTATTTCATTAAACGAAGGAATTAATTTAGAGGTGGGCTAAAAAAAAATCCAATCTTCTGCCATTCATTGTCACACTTAAAAGCACATCCAAGTGATCACAACTAGGCAGAGTAAAAGAAATCGAGAACCACAAAAACTCATTTTCGCACGGAGGGCTTAAAGCAATTTAACTATAATTTACATAAGTGATGACAAAAATATGGAATGATACACTTTCAAGGATACGATAACGAAATCTAATAATAACTTCTTAACGTCTGCAAAGGATTAAAAAATGCAAATGTTCAGGGGAAACAACCAACCACTCTCTTGACTCGAGAATATATTTGCAGGAGCGGCTTTGGACACACCAGTTCTCGTCTGATCACTGAAGTTAAGCAACGCAATCCCAGCTAGTACTAACACGGGTGGCCGCTTGGGGAAACTGGGTACCGCTACTACCCAAAAATCGTCGCATTAGTGTAGTGTCTGTGCAGACTCTGCATTAGAACTACGCAGTGGACGGGGCTCTAATAACCACTGTAGTTGAAGGCCCCTAACAAATCAATCAAACCTGAAGTGATCACGTAAAGGAATGCTCACACCGAGATGGGGAACATATTGCAGCAGCACCAGATCAATCTTGCGCCGACGAGGCGGGGGTATGAATGAACATGTCAGGAAGTACCACCAGTTTATTGATTTTATGCAATTAACAGCAACAAAAGTTGTCAAGGAAAAATTGCAGTCTTTAAGCAAGCAATTACTGGATTACTCACCTGATAAATCAAAGGGCACTTCGTGGCAAAAGTTTGACAATTCAGTGCTGCATCGGTAAACAACACCGCCTTTAATCACATCGGGTTGTGTGGCTTGGGCAGTTGGAGCTCCTACCAACAACCTGTTCAAGAGAAGAACCAATATCATTAGAAAAGTTCACTGTACATTTTAATCAGATGCAAGAAGGCGAAAAACGAAAGCAACAACACCAACGACCATAATAACAAATTTATAAACTTTTGCATAAGTGGTACTTTACTGGCAAATGTTTGTAGTTAAAACCAAAACCGCAACATCAACAGCTGGATGTTATGGTTAATGAGCAAGTTAAATCCAAGCATACAAAAACGGCCACCAACGTGGACACTGAAGACCTTGATTATCCATGCCGTCTCCAGACGTTTCATTGCTATTCGGTAAGACATTTAGGATCCTTTACTTCGCCAATGTGCATCAACCAGCAAGCGGTTGTCAAGTGAAAACTACCTTATCGATCAACAGTAAAGAAAGGAAAGAGTAGAAAAGTTGACCATTGGCTTCGACCTACCACCATTTCAAGAGCAAACAAAGAGGGGCATCAACACTCGACAACATCTGGAATCATTACAAAGTAAGTGGAGGGCAAGAAATCAGGATGTCATGTAACCTAGAAGAGTACAGTGAAACAGCTGACCAGGTGAAGACCATCTTGAATATTCCGTTGCACAAAACGTAAATCATCTTGAAAGACATCAGAATTGTAAATGACAAATTGCCACACCAATTTCAGCCTTTAGATGCAACGGTCACTGCCATGGTGCGTCTTTATCTCTCCCGCAAAATGTGCATCAAACTTGTGATTTTAATAGACAATGACAATTAGTGCTAGAAATCTTTGAAAAGTTGTAAATAAGTGGCATCTTGCTTTCAAAAGTATTTAGGACTTACGGTTATTTCAGGAGGGAGGCGAAAATTTAAATAGACTGAAATTCAGCCAACCTTCACGTTGAAAATTATCAAGTAGTCAAGTGCTTTGAGGAAATCAGAAAAGAGCAAGTGGTAAAACGTGCAAAAAAAACTTTATTAGGGAAGTATTAGACGGAAAAAAGATTTAAACAATTCCCGAATATAGTTGGGGCTTCAAATCTGCCCCACAATTTACAATTTCGACTGGAAGGTCGAAAATGATCAAAAACACAGGTAAAAAGTTGATGAAATGTTGGCGCTACGCAAATATGCTAAAGACAGCGTGCAGACTTGAAATGTCTGCACTAGGTCAGAACAAGAACTTTATTCCTAAACGTGACGTTTATATCCATTGTAATTGATAAAGTAGACTGAGTTTCTCTCTTTTACATTTGTCCCCCCTCCCTCCTAATGACGGTAAGAATTATTTAGATCCCCAGTTACTCATGCGGTTACCAGTTACAGGTGGGTCTCATCAGGTGCCTACGACGCGCATTAGTCACATATGCGAGATTGGCAGGCAATGTGAAAAGTACGGGGGCGGCGAATTGTGTTGGACACACCAGTTCTCGTCTGATCACTGAAGTTAAGCGGCGCAACCCCAGTTAGTACTGACATGGGTGGCCGCTTGGGAAAACTGGGTACTGCTAATACCCAAAAATCGTCGCATTAGTGTAGTGTCTGTGCAGTCTCTGCATTATAAGAACTATGCTTTGGATGGGGCTCTAATGACCTTGCAGTTGAAGAGCCCTAAAACACCAACAAACAACAAAGTGAATAGTACATGTTGTTACTCATAGTTTCCGCCTGCATAAATCAAAAGAATTTAAGCAGGGAAAATGACTCTTGGGTTAATTCAGCACGCCATTGCTCTGCCTCATTTTCCAACAAGAATTTCACGTCCACTCCATCCGACAAACCATCTTACCTTGACGGAATAATACACGCTAGTCTCGTATGATATAATATTGTAACCCGTTAACCCAGCTTTAAAAAAAAACGAAGCTTTGTAAGAATGGACATCTGAAGTTATAGGTACAACAAACTATCCTGAATATTCAACAACAGACTTTCTGGAGTCACGTCCTTCAGACTGTCATACCAAAAGCTGGGTCCTCACTTCAGAAATACCCTAATAAATGCACTACACCATCTGTTCCATCAGACTGGTTGACACATTTCACTTTAAAAAGATATAGCATTTCTCAATTGCAAGCATCCAGAGTGCAAAGAATTTAATTAATGAAATGAGATATCAGACATGTTAAGAGTTTACAGAAATGTCCACTTGCATCTTTACAAGAAGCATCAAGAAAGCAAACAAGATCTTTGATGGCCTTTTGGGGAGGGTTACAGCATATTCCCAACAAAACTGCGCTACGAATTAACTGAGCGCAATTAAATGAACCAACAATTACGCACTTCAATGAAATAAATAAAGCGTATTAATAGCAGCTAGAAACACATCTCCACTACTTAGTTTACGAAACTAAGTGATTGTTTCTTAGCTTTTACGCGCAATATGACTAGGGATTTTTTCTATAGGTATGTGTGCAAGTGTACAGAAGTAAAAATCATTTGTTAAGATGAAGATGCTAAAAGCATCCACTAAAATGCCAATATCATCTTGCTGTCCAACATTTTCTTTTTTCTCTCAATCTTCAAAATAAACACTAACCACCACTAGTACCATTTCTTTCTTGTCTAGATCTTCGTTGTTTTTTTGTAACAATTAACCTATACTACTAATACCGACAAACAAATACAATCCATTATCTATCTCTATCTCTCTCTCTCTTACTTTAATGAATGAAGTACATATTTATTTTTATAGCAGAATATAAAACCTGCTACTAATGTCCACAGGCTACATCCGTGAGGATATGTTCAACTCTTAATGCTTCATCAGATTTGTCCTTAAGGAGAATAGATTTTACCATTTCCCCAAATTTTATTGCTAATAATGGGTAATCAAACTCAGTATAAAATGCCATTCTCACAAAACTCTGCATCACGACAACTTTCACCGCAGTACAGTTCAATGAAGAACCGCGTTGAATGAAATTGCACAAACTCTCAACATTAAGATTAATAGCAGTTGAAGAAAATTTCCATCTTTTTTTTCCCCTTCTTTCTCTTCTCCGTCCTCAAAACAATGAAGAAAATGTGCAATACACTAAATAGCGATAGTTGAAAATTCAGTCATCTGTGAAAAGTTGACAATGCTACCTTTTATCTGAATGCTTTGTCGATAATTATTTGCGCAACTTACCACAATTTGCACAACTTATATTCGGAATTTTCTGCGTCATTTCTAATGACAATCTGAATGGCATCAATAGGAGGATAATTAAGGGGACTGACTGCCACAGTCCTGTCATTCTCATTTCAACAGTAACTTGTGACCTGGATTACTTTCAAGGGATGAATACTCGAGTTGTAAATCGATATCAGGGTATGTACATCGAAATTTACATCGATTCTATCGTCCCTTGACATAAACAGCAGACGGTGGTGATTAGTGGGTTATTTCACTCCAATTTTAAAACAAATTTGTATTCAACTCAGCCTGTTTAATGATTTCAGACTGTTTAAATGGCGGGCATTTAAGGGGCATCACAAGTAGGCTATTCTTCTTACCATCAATAAATTTCTGCTAAAGTCCCAATTTCCTCTTTCCTCATCTGCCACATTCCATTACCAAACCACGTGAGGTACACATCTTGATGGTCTTCATTGCCAACTACTATTACATAGTCCAGATTTTATGTCTCTCTCCCTCTCTTCAGATCCCCTAAAAGCTACACTAGGTCACTATCGATGTAGTCCTAATAATACAAACGCCGATATCGAGGTCACGTTCAAGTCCTACCAGGTAACTAAAGGTCACGCTAATGTCCTACAAGGGCACTATTGAGTTCATCTTAAAATCCAACAATGTACAGTAACTATATAGGTCATTCTAGGTCCCATCACGTAACTAACTAGGTCACATATCAGTTTATGGTCTGAACTATTCGATTCCTCTCGCTCGCCACCTTTCTGCAGCACCAAGTCTGCAGCAATCATCATGATCACCAATGTTCCCTCTAAGCTGCGCTAGCGTGCGCTGGCGCAGTTTCGGGCTCGTAGCGCACAGACTTTTAGCTCAGCGCAGGAGCGGTCAGTATGGCGAATAAAACTCTACTCACAAGTTTTTTGATTCTGCACACAAACCAGCAATCCTTAGAGGGAACATTGATAATCACATATAGGCCCTACCTCTTTCTCCGCCTAAGGCAAGATCGCACACCCATTTATCCAATAACCGGAGTGATCTTCACCTGAAAATGATGCCGATATAGTCCATGGACGGATCCAGGGAGGGGAGTCGTACCACAGGAGGGATAAGGGTATGGTGGTGATATACTTCGCTTCCAGTATGTTACGTCAATTCCCCATTCCAGCCTTCTTTGTCATCTTCGGTGTCGCCTCCCCAGCAGGCTGCATTCAACCAAGTATAACAGAGATGGTTACAGACGGACAGAGAAAAAAGCGATTGGCTGCCACGCAATTTTGAATCAGTCTGACGAAGTCGGACTCAGTGAGAACTCAAGTCGTGCGTAGTCGGAGTCGCACATAGTCGGTTCCAGTGTGAGGCTAGCCTTATACTAAGGGATTCTGAACGTTCCCCCCTGATCCGCCACTGCGATATACACGTACTGTATATTTTACTCTAGTTGAAAGACAATCTTTTACAAACGTGCTATCAAACGTACCACACGGAGCCATTCGACTGAAGACCTCTTCTGAAGTTCCCTCTCGCCATTTGCCTGGGTCAAACCTACATTGGCTTCACTGAAGCACCGAGACAGATTTAAACTAGACCCAATGCAGTGAAATGGAAGGTGACAACCTTACAAATTCACTGAAATGTATTTCAATATTTGGTGAAGCCAACAGCATTCTGTTATAATGAAATAATTGTCTTAAATCAATATCGGGAATTGAGCAACACTTATTTAATTTAGATCGTTAGTCTAAACATGGATCATAGTCTAACGGAGGTGTCTTCTTGCAAGAAATTACTGCCGGAGTCTTACAGCCTTTTCTAAATGGATACACTGTACTGTAGATGTCGTTGTGTAACAGCAAGAATTCGGAGAACAAGTCTTTATTTATAATCACAACTATCATCATTTAGTAAAGTAATACGATGAGCGACATAAAGATCTGTCAGTGACAGCAATCAATTCAAAATATAGCCTAGGAACCTACTTTTAATTACATGCCACAAAGGCAAGAAATCATTGACATGAGGAAACGTGAGAAGCTCCAACGTTGAGATTTAGTGACAAACTTGATATTGTCCAGCTATCGGTTACACCAATGTCTCATACACAAATAACACTAGTGCCAGAAAAGGAAATTACAAAAGTTGCTTCGGCGAATGAATAGGTAGAGATGCGAGAAGAAGGAGACAGAAAAGGTTCAGAGGAGGACAGATTGAATAGAAATCAAAATGTCTGGGATCACGATAACAGCACAGGCGTTGAAAGAAGAAATTACAACACATGTGCCATAACTACAAGTAGGCACCAAAATGTCACTACTATTATCTTTAGATCATGCGTTTGCCTTTTCTCGTCGACTACACAGGCTACAAGCAGCAAAAGGGTTCATAACAAAGATAAAGAGCAGCTTAGCAAAAGCTTAACACCGCCTATTCCAATACGGATCCATGAAAATAATGGTTTCCTAGAGATCCTTCACGACATCCCCCTCCAACAAGCTTCCAATCAAAGGCAGTTAGTTCGTTGAAAGAAATTCGAGCTCATAATTACTACTGATAAGTAAGGCAATGGGCAAGGACAGGAAACTAGACGGAAACAATAACAGCAGAGAAAGTGTTTGTTGGGAGGAAGAGGAATGAGACGATACGTATATAAACCGAAATACAGGAGTAGACTAATGTCGGACGTCAATGTCCCCCCTTAGTAATCATGATATTGGCGTGAAGCACTTCATTTTCTCACGTTCTCAGTAGTAGTTGTAGTATGAAAATAAATACTAAATACTGAAAAGATGAAAATTTAATCATGCATTGTACCCATAAAATAAAGACAATGGGCAACACGTAAATTAAGAATTAATTTAATGAATTTTATCACATCCTTGGGAACCACCATGGTGGCGAAGAGGTAGCGTGCTGGTTTCAGGTTCCATACTGGATCGAGGTTGGTTGTCTTCTTTTATACCGCATTTACACATTCGCGAATAAGACGAGTCGAATGACGAGGCGAGACTTTCGTCGAAATGTTCGCATTCATTCTTTGGATGAAGAATGACTGTTTATACATTCGCCGAATGTCTCGTCAGATGGTCATTCTCCAATCACCTCGTCGCTAGCGCCCTTTGATTCGTATTGTCTCGACAGCTGGTGATTCTCAAATCGCCTCAGGTCACTCGCGCCCTTTGACTCGTGTCAAAAAAACAGCTTCCAACACGAGCGCCACGAATGGCGAGGCGAACCACGAGGTGAATGACGAATGTAGTGTTCACACATTCGTCGAACATGCTCGCCTCGCCACTCGCCTCGTCGTATTCGCGAATGTGTAAATGCGGTATCAGACGAGAAGAAGAAGAGAGGCCCAGAGTCCGCCGAGTCGATTGGGAGCGGCGAGTTGCGTTGGACACACCAGTTCTCGTCTGATCATTGAAGTTAAGCAACGCAAGCCCTGTTAGTACTAACATGGGTGGTCGCTCGGGAAAGCTGGATACTGCTAGTACCCAATAATCGTCGCTTTAGTGTAGTGTCTGTGCAGTGTATGCATTAGAACTATGCAGTGGACAGGTCTCTAATGACCTTGTAGTTGACGGGACCTTAAACACCAACAAACAACAACAACAACAAGCCGAGTCGATTGAAAGTAAAGCTGCGAATACGAAGGACACAAAGGGCAAAAGAGCAATTTAAACACTAATAATATCAAGATTAAGAAAGGATTAATCCGACATAAATAAACCTGACCTTGAATTAATGATATGTTTTAGAGTTATAATTGTACAGCCAAGTTGCGTTGGACACACCAGTCCCCGTGAGATCACTGAAGTTAAGCAGCGCAAGCCCACGTCAATACCAACGTAAAGAACGTTGGGTGCTGCAAATTTCCACTCTTCTTCATCCTCTTCACCTACCTCCTCATCTCCCGCCAGCAGCCTCCTAAGGGTTTGTCCTGTTATGGCTGCTTGGCTTACTCCCCAACCCAAGAAACTAATCCAATCCATACATACTCATAAATTGCATAACACAGGCTTCAAAAAGCATTGAAGGTCCTTACAACAAAGACATAGATTAGAACATGGTTGTAACTTGAAAGTGGTTCAAATGTTGGTCCATAACTCTGTGCCAACATTAACTACCCCCGTAGAAACGGGACATACACTGTGTCAGGAATTCAAAAGCATGTAAAGGATCCCTGGCCTTTAGTTGACAGGTAGATGAACTGCCAGTTTAGCTCAAAACGTCAATGGTATCTTTTATATGCAACCCTAATTCCGTCTATGGCAGAGTCAGGTATCCATGAAATCAGAAGGGCCAAACCAAAATGGAAAGAAAACAAAACAGGATAGAAACAGGGGAACTTATGCGTGACCTTGGCTGAGTTTCTAAATAACTCCAGTTAGAGTAACTCTGGAGTTACTCGGGTCACTGCTGACGGCACAGGAGTAACACTGGAGTAACTCCGGTGTCATGCATTTAGGGACGATACAAGAGCAAAATTTACAAAGATGGCAGACGATATGGCGATGGCAGACGATAATTTTCTCGTTATGCCCCCAGATCTTCATTTGTCCACCCAGAACACTGTTTAATTCATTCACATTGACATTATATATATACAACCCTAATATGTCCCGCTGTCCCGTAGGTCTGTGTCCATGTCAGACAGTCATTTGTCCTGGTCGATTTAAAATGTTTGCATGCAGGACAATTATTTTCCGATAATATCATTGCATTCAGTACTGCGCATATACATGCCAAGATTTGGTACTGACGCGTCCACGAAAACATCACATTTTGCCAGTGAAACTGACTGTTCGACCACCATTTATCTATTATGCTATTTTTTATCATAAAGTTGTAATAAAACTTATTTTGTTGAAAAAATACTTTTAAGGAACGTTTTTGGTCCGACAATTATGGCAACCCTACTCTATATGCCTAATTGTTCGTCTGCTTTCACTCCGTTTACTCCTCCTTTTTGAGTGAGAAAACGCATTTAGGAACGCGGGGCTTTCGGAGTAAGCCATTTAGAAACGCTTTGGAGTCACTCCGGAGTAACTCGAGTTTGACTCAGGTAATTTAGAAACTCAGCCCTTAAGTGATGCTTTATCATGGTTGGTTGCAGACCAAAAACTCACAACCCTTTTAGTTGCCTCTTACGACACACAAGGATGCCGACAGTCTCATCTATCCCGAAACCTACAAGGATGAGAACCGAGCAACTTCAATGATTACAAGTGCAAAGTGTGCTAGATATTAACCTGAGGTCGGTGCTTTGTAGCAGCAAAGACCAAATTATCCTCGTCGATTTCAATTCAAATGCCAAGTCTATATCTCGTCTCCTTACTCAATGCATCTCCAATAAAACTACACTAAAATAACGTTGAATTGCTCCTTAGAAATCGCGAGCGAGTGAGTAAATGAGATACTGTAATACTTAAGCCATTTGTGAACTTCGGCAAACATGTAGAGGGTTCAAATTCAGAAAGTTGAATAACCAATTTGAATGAGTGTCTATAACTATTTGAGATATGCAGGCTATAAAAGCTAAGCACAACAACAACAAACTGAAATCGTTTCTGCTCAATTTTGCTCCAGACAAAGGTAGTCAGAATTGAAATAATGATTGCAACTGTGCATACAAAATATAAAGCAAGACATCGGCGAACACTTCTCTCAACCTCATTTTCAAAGAAATCATTTGCAATTTTAATTTTCTACCACCTCATTCAAAATAACAAGATGAAAATAACCGACATGTAAAACGCTGCGATGTTATCTGCAAATTTCTGCAAAATCGTTGTATCATTTGCTTAAAGCAACCCTACACCGCTTATTCTTTAGAGAAACATATTAAGCCGCACTATGCTTAGATAATTATCTCCAATTGGTCGATAGACAGCATTTACGCCTGTATTTTCAACCCGAAACTAGACACGACGCCATCATTTTCCTGCTTATAGCAGGTTCGGGTGCCTATTTTTTTGTCCCATTAAGAGGCATGACGAACTAAGGTATTTTAATTCAACCGGCTGCAACCCCTATGCTTATTTATCATCGGCCTGCGTTGATTCGTTGGGGTACTTTTCTTCCACCGACTGATTACGCACTGGAGGACGAAGCTCTCAAAACAACTCGGTCCAGGATCGAACCTAAAACCATTGATGAAGTAGTGCAGCTCTAAGTTGAGCCACTATAATAATGTACCGGTATTTGCAGCGATTTTACATACGGTAGTAGGTAAAGTATCGGTAGGTTTTAGATAACAGACAGGGCAGCGATTGGTCAAATCAAACATGGGAATAGGTTAATAGGCGGGACACGGCACTGTAGGCTAGACGAAAGGACATAGGTAGAAAAGAAACGAGATGTGAAATATATTGCTGGCACCTGGCGACAGGGGTGACCTGAAAACTGCAAAATCTTCACTAGTGCCATTTGGAACCAGGGTGTAACATGGCGACAGAAATGGGTGCATTGATATCAGTCCTCGGATGCTTCTTTAGCTCAAGAAACAAGTTCGTCCATGGTGGACAAGGAGGTGTCCTTAGCAACAGATGGGACGCATCAAGGGAACATGGGGGAGCGGCAAATTGCGTTGGACACACCAGTTCTCGTCTGATTACTGAAGTTAAGCAATGCAACCCCAGTTAGTATTGACATGGGTGGCTGCTTGGGAAAACTGGGTACCGCTAGGATCCAAAAATCGTCGCATTAGTGTAGTGTATGTGCAGTTTCTGAATCAGAGCTACACAGTGGACGGGGCTCTAATGACCTTGTATTTAAAGGGCCCTAAAACACCAACAAGCAGCAACAAAATCAAGGGAAAATTTTTGCCGGATAGAAAGTAAAAACAACGGCCCTATTCAGGTGTACAGCCTACAGCATCAACACCAAAGAGAGCACTAATGAATATGTGGATCTAATGAAAACGAATTAATGTCGACCGTGGCAGCACTGCACCACCTAAACCACGTAGCAATGAGATAGTCCTCTACAAGATCAATCAAATTAATTACTGACAACACCCTGCATTATGTAGTAAGCCAATAATTAAAAAGTTTCTCATCAAAATTTCAGTCAGGCCGTTTCTTGCATACAAAAAGACATAACCCATTTCAATTCTGCAAAAGAAAAACACATGCCCATATCAGTGATTTACATCCTGATAATGGTAGGGACTCATAATGTCAGTAAATTAGGGATCATTCCGGCTATTTCATAATGTTTTATTATTATTAACATACTGTATTATCTATTGAATAAAATGAAATAGTGCAACAACGGTGTGGGATATCCACGTCCATGGATGTCCCTTTGGTAATAATGGATAGAAAAAAATTACTAGACACATTAAATGGTGAGTAGTCATTCATGAAAACGATGACAACATGAATCTGCAAATGGTCCTATGGCAAGAAAGACCTTACAGCACAATGAAAAAAGCTTGATGCCCCTTCTACCCCCTCTCATGTATTGTTGAAAGCTAATAATTTTCATTTCACTCTTTTTCTATTTTTCTATGCATGATTGTGCACCACACACCACACTAGATTACAGGATTCCGCAATCACAATCCCATTCAAATATTAGATCCATTAACGTAATCCATACACGTAACACACTGCCTACTGCGCAAGGAGTTACTTATTATTATTATTTATGAAGCCGTTGTTGAGCCCTTTGCTCAATTTTAAAAATGAACATTTCATCAACTACAGCCATGATCCCTATAGAAATCACATTAACGCATTATGCCGCCGTTATCAAACCTGAAAAGGTTTTACGATCGCATCAAATGCAATGAAAACTCGGTAAGTCCATACCGTCCTAAAGATAAAATATCCCCCCTTTTCATTCAAAAATCCTGCAGTTATACAGCTAATCGCTAGGCATCTTTTGTGTCCATAGTAGGTGACATCAACAACGCTTTCATCGTCATTAGCGGATCAGACGGCAGCCCATACACATACCACGAAATCACAGTTCCTCCTTGACAGAAGATCATCAATACCAGAGAAAGGGGGGGAGGGCGAACCTGCATACTTTCTGATCAGAGACGTCTCTCACGTCATCATGCAGCTAAACAGTACAATATGTCAAGGTGTGGGTTTAAGAGCTCTATGAGGTATTGACCTACACTATTAATTCTGATAAGTCTATTAAATGACCCCACCTGGGATTTATTAACTCATTTATTATTTTATTTACTGCCGATCTACCGTTTCAATCGTGCGAATTCCTGAGTGGAATAAACATCTCTCCAGGGTAGTCCTATATATACACTAGGAAGAGGAAGGACTGCCACATTAATCGGAAAAAAACCCACTGCTCGAAGTTTGACCAGACATGTTTTAGGATCTCTTCCTTCCTGCATCATTACCTACCAGCCGGTGTGCATTTTAACTTTTCTTACCGCTCTTCACACTAAAAATACCAATCACCTGGGTATTCAGTTTTGCCAAAAGTTAAAAGGAGTCAATAGTAGCCCTTTACGTTCACAACGGCTCTTAAGCTGCAAACAGTTGACGATCTAGGCTTTAGGAACTCCTGGCACTAGCTCATCGAAGGCCTGAGTGGTTCAAGAAGCAACAAGCCTGCTTGGGGGGGGGGGGCTCCTATTGCAGGTATTATCTTAAGGGTGTAAGTTTCGTTTCTAAAACCTCAAGGAAGGCCTTTTGCGGGACTAGATACGATACACCTTATACCGTGGGACGTAGGCAGAAATACTATGCGGATTAGTTATGTTACACTAACGGGTTGGGGAGTAAGCCAAGAAGCCATAACAGGCCGAACCCTTAGGAGGCGGCTCGCGAATGAGGAGAACGTAGGTGTAGGGGATGTACCATGAGGTTCCCAATGTTCCCTACCAAGAGGTTCCCAATGTTCCCTACCAAGAGGTTCCCAACGTTCCCTACCTAAGTAAGATGTGCTACAACTAACATCACAATCAACAGGAGGTTTTGCAAAGCCTCGATAAAAAGTTATCAGTGAGACTCAAAAATAATTGCTAAAAAATCTTAGAAATTAGGTAGTGCGGGGACCTCTAAGAGCAGAGCCTCCATCGATATCTGAGCCGACCTTGACTAGCATGACGGGTTGAACTTCCGCCTGAAGTTCTGTTCCTGAACTTCCGTTGAACTTCCCCAAGTTCAACTTCAAAGTCTTCTGGTATGGATAAATAGCCTTAAGATCTGTGAGGCAAATAAAAACTAATCATCTCACCTCAGCTGCTTTGTGATCAGAATTAAATTATCATCAACAAACTGAAAAGGTAATCACACTTCCTACTTCACAAAGTGAAAATTTATTTTTTAATAAACTATATAACTACATAAATCTCGAACTTAGGGAGAAGGAGAGAGAGCGCGAGGGAGAGAGCAACATCTTAAAGTAGATTAAACATTTATCTCTAGAGATAAGATGCACATAAATGAATGATAAAATTTGTATGTATTTGCATAAAAATTTATGAACTCGATTAAACTTAAAACGTTACTGTCATTTGCGGCTACAAGCTAAACGATTATAATTATTTATATAGGTTGTAGTGAATAACTACTTCAAATAATGAATTTGTCACAGAACAATGAACTGACAGTTGTTATATTATCAACATGAAAGACCCCAGAAAATAATCCTATGCTTACAATTCAATTTAAGTTATCATGTCGTTGTCGATTATTTACGTCTGAGATAATATACAGAATTACAATTAGCTTCATAACTTCAAAATTTCAACTTCTGAAATAAGCAGATGACAGTAAAATTATTGTATTTCACTTTCAGAAAATGCAATCAATAAATCTAGATTAAAAAAGACCTATGGCAAATGCAGATGTTTAAAAAACAGAAGACATCATCATCATCACACCCTTATCCCGCCTGTAGCAGGATCGGGTATGAGGGTTCTAGGCCTCCACTCCCGTCTATCTCCCACCAGGTCCCCGTACACTCCACACACTACCATGTCCTTATGGACAATCTGTTTCCACGTCTACTTCGGTCTTCCCCTGTCCCCGGTGCTTCCGCCCACCTGCATTCCTGAACCTTAGGTGTTCATACCACTTCAACCTATTCTCCCTCATTTTTCGGCGCTGTCCACCCCCCAGGCTACCTCTAATATACTCATTCCTAATTCTATCAGCTCACAACACCCCATTCATGTACCGCAGCATTCGCATCTCGGCTATTTGCATTCTATTTACGTGGCTCCTCCTCACTGCCCAAAACTCTGATCCATATAGCATAGCTGGTCTAACCACTGCCCTGTAAAACTTCCCTTTAAACCTGATTGGGACCCTCCTATCACTCAGGACTCCGCTTGCCTGTCACCACTTCAACCATCCCCCATTGATTCTATGGGTCCATCAGAGTCTATCGCCCCGTTGCTTTGGAAATTTGACCCTAAGTACTTTACCTCTTGCACCTTTTTCACCAGTTCGCCCCTAGAAAGTACGTCACCGAAATAAAACAGAAAAGAAAGTACAGTAATGATATTTATGTATACAATTCATCATTATACATCTCCAAGCTATTTTGTTAATATTTGTTATCAATATATCAAGTTGTTTCGTCGAAAAATATCAATAGTATTTGCACTCCATCCCTAGCTATAGATCTGTGAAGAAAAACATTTCTTTTTTCAATCAGTGTCAGTAGTCAATCTCAGAGCTGACTTGAACCATCCATCTTTTAATGGTCATTAACATATATATTGATCAAGAAAAAACTTTTTTAGATGAAAAGAATAAGTGTAGAGTCGCCTTTTTTAATCTAAGATAGTTTAGTTTATTCAGTCAGAAAATGAACCTACGAATAGTAGTATTATCCTAGGACGGAATTCAACTTGAAGACCACAGTAGTGAATCAACGATGTCCACTATTCATTCTTCCTAACTGCCGCAACCTGATCACTCCAGTACGCTATCAAAAGATCTCATCGCTTTTCTAACTTTTCCATTAAACATTAAAAGTTTTTAACCATTCTGGACGTTCAACATTTTACCGATTGATAAAGGGACATCCTTGTCAATTTTACAAAAGTAAGCAGCTACAGCTTGCAAATTTCAAACTTTGCATTTCAGTTAAAAATAACTTTTATTATCTCAGTAGGAGATTACAAAATATGCATCGCTAAACCACAATCTCAACTACAGTCTCTGAAAGGGTCACTTAATGCACAGCTCTCAACTCTAAAGACTAGGAGTATATTTACTGACAGCATAAGGTACACTACCAGGCGAAATTGCTATCCCGAGGGCGAACAGAGGTCAATTCCCAGTCGCTAACGACAAGGTGCTGCAAAATTCAGGACAACCACATAGACGAGAAAAAGGTACTTTGCATTTTTCTCTACCTCACTATCTTGATAACAGAGGATTGAACCTACTCGCCATGACTTAAGGCGCCAAATACACCAATAACAAAGTTACTGAGGGTGGAATTCCTTCAGAATCCCCTGTCTTGCTTAAACCAATGTGTAGCATCAAGCCCGCTCACACATCATGAGGTTGAGAGGCAACTATGTTACCAACCAGGAGGGGAGCGGCGAATTGCGTTGGACACACCAGTTCTCGTCTGATTACTGAAGTTAAGCAGCGCAAACCCAGCTAGTACTGACATGGGTGGCCGCTTAGGAAAACTGGGTACTGCTAATACCCAAAAATCGTCGTATTAGAGTAGTGTCTGTGCAGTTTCTGCTTCAGAACTACGCAGTGGACGGGGCTCTAATGACCTTGTAGTTGAAGGGCCCTAAAACACCAACAAACTAACAAACAACAGCCAACTAGGGGCGGATCCAGTGACGGATGAAGGGGGGAGCACTTCAAAAAAAGTGCGCCTCAAATATTTTTAAATACTTAGAATCCCTTTGTATTATTCTAGCTAGCAATTACAATAGGTCCTCTACTGCCCCTTGGATTGCAACTGTTGCAGTGGCAGTATAGAAATGGGGATAGCAATGAAAAAATGCTTCATTAGTTTCAAAGTTGAATCATCCATGAGTTGAAATATGCACCCCATAAAAGCACTTGCTCCCCCTTGGATCCGCCTCTGTTACCAACTGAGCTAATTATTAATACCATCTCTTTTCCCTGCCTAAGGCAAGGTCGGGTGCAGCGGCTGCCAACCGAATGCTGCACACCCGTATGCAAATTTATCGTCAGCCCTTTTTGATTCGCTGGGGGAACTTTTCTTCAAAGGACGCAACGGGCCGAGGTCCTACACCTGAAAATTTAAATTTTACCGAAAGACTCGTATATTTGACTCCATGTAGTAAGGGTTGTTTTACGGGCAGTGGTGACATCGTACACAACACATGGTAAAGCACCAGCTTTATTTTCCATTCGACGAAAGTGGAAGGCCACCATCCGGAAGAAGTTAAAGTAGTCCAAAAAGCTACTTCTGTGCCACCCAATGACGAAACGGCATGCGCCCATAGATCCGGAATGATCAGAAACACAAAGTGCAGGGCCGGCCTTGGGGGCGGGCAGCTGCCGGGGCCTTTCATCATATGTAGGAATGAGAGTTAGTCTCTCCACTGCCAAACTGGCAAATAAAGCTGCATGCTTGCAGTGTAGTGAATTAGAAATTAAAAAGGGCAATTTTAACTTCTGTAGAATATAATATAATTTGTAATAAGATGTAATTGACGGTGGACGACTAGGCCTCCCACTTCGTAAGGCCAGCGCTGGTGAAGTGTGACTGTAGGGAAAAAAAGTCCAAAGGCTTCCATTAAGATATTTTCTCTATAACACATTAGGAGACAATCAATATTACCCCACGGTTGTAATGAATAAAGAAGAGCAATTTGATACTTGATAATAGAAAGCTAAATATATAATATCAAGCTGACTTTCTCGTGCAGTTTGATGAATTTTTCACTTGCTAATTAAGACAGAGTAATTGTCTGTAATGCCATTTAAGCGCAGGTGCTTACAGATCTCAGAGGTGCGATAAGAGTACAAAAGAAGTTCTATTAAAACGCATGAGACCCACGGCCATAATTTCTGCCTGGAGAAATGTCTCATTTTGGATGCCATTGACCGACTCTAAGAACTGGTTCCTACACCTGGAAGCCCAACTTCGTGTCTTAGTAGGATACTTCTCCGTTGCGAACGTGGTTACGGGCTCGATCCTGGTCAAAACGGTAGTCACATTAGAGAGAAGGGGAAACCTTAAGTACGCCTTCTATTAGATGAGCAGTGAGGCTCAGTATGCATCATTACACGGAAATACTGCATGAAATAAAAAACCTCTCTGGTGTAAGAGTTCGCTCCTTGGCGTTGGTGAATTACTTTCAATAGTAGGAAGGGAATTTTACCCGCCGCGGTGACGTAGTTGTTAGCACGCTCGGCAATTGCGTCAGTAGTTCTAGGTTCGGTACTGGACCGAGGTGGGCCGGCTTCTTTCGGGCGAGAGAGGCTGTGAGTGTGCCTTCCTTCGGATGAGAAGTAAAACCCAGGTCCCGATGTCACTTGCACGTAAAAGAACCTTCTCTGTATGCAACGGTTAGCAATAAAAAGCAACTCCTAACCCTTTTCCCGCCTATGGCAGGGTCGGGTCGGGGCGTTATATTGGTCATAGTTTTTCTGCAGCTGGTTGCCAGTCAAAGCCGCTATCCCTACGCTTATTTATCGTCGGTCTAGTGTTCGTTGGGGGATGCTATCGACGCCAGGTGGCGAGCTCCTACACCTGGAAATTTTGCCTCATCTACCCGTTGCATAGTAGAGATGGTCTTTTACGTGCAAGTTATATCGTGCACCAACATGGGACCTCGGTTTTACTTCTCATCCGAAACAAGGCACACTCGCAGCCTATTTCTCGCCCGAAAGAAGCCAACCCAGTATCGAACCTAGAATTATTGACGCAGTTGCCGAGCATGCTAACAACTACGCCACCGCGGCGGGTACTACGCAACCGGTAGATGAGGCAAAAATTTCCATTTTGTTTTGTTTGTGGAGTTTTAGGGCCCTTCAACTACAAGGTCTTTAGAGCCCCGTCCACAGCATAGTTCTTATACAGAGACTGGAGAGACACTACACTAATGCGACGATTATTGGATACTAGTGGTATCCAGTTTTCCCAAGCGGCCACCCATGTCAGTACTAGCTGGGGTTGCGCTGCTTAACTTCAGCGATGAGACGAGAACTGGTGTGTCCAACGCAATTCGCTGCTCCCAAAAAATTTCCAGGTGTAGGAGCTCGCCCCCTGGCATCGGTAGCATTCCCCAACGAACACTAGACCGACGATGAATAAGCGTTGGGGTAGCAGCTTTGGCCGGCATTTCCACGGTTTAGTTACATGAAGTGGTGGCGACATCATACGTGCCACATGGACCCATTCAAAAGAAGTTGTAGATCGATGTTCCCTCCTTGCCGTCCGAACGAAACCACCCTTTTCGACTAGGATCGAAACTGGAAACTACGAGCCAAATATAGACATGCTATTCATTGACATTGGGCCTTAATTTTCATGAAATCATTATTTTGAGGTAGCAACTGTTGAATTAAAATATAATGACAGTAATTTTGGCACACAAAAAATAGACAACTTGCTGAATTTTCTCTGAATAACTACAGATATGCTATTAATTATTAATTTCTAAGACTATCAATTTCCCATAAGTTCTTCACGGTATTCAATGATTTTCAGGCAGCTTATTCATTCAGAAACTTTTCTTTAATCTCCTATAAGCAAGAAATCCATTAACAAACATATAGCAATGTCAAATTGTGAATTCGAGACTAGTGATGCAAAACTTTACGTCACATTAAGTAGAATAATTTCAGTTTTATAAAGATGAATGTCACAAAATTCAATAAAAGTAAGGATACGAGTATTTTTCTTTATCAACTGCAAATGGCACTAGGGTAGGTCTTAAAAATAATCAATGGGATGGATACATAACTCTTTTTTTAAATAAGTTTCATCGACAGACTCCAATAATATGCCTTTAAAATCTTTCTAGAAAATGATGCTACTATAACGCAGTTTAAGTAGATAATAAAATTGCATAATGAAGTCATTTCTTTTTTCAGGAGCAGATGCAAAAGATTAAAGAGACACGACTACTTCTCCAAGTTCAAGTCCTACTCATTTCTGTATTTCACATTTTCTACCCGAAAATTTCTCAGCAACTTGGTTAATCAAACAATTGGCTTTTAAAAACGTTTCATCGAGCAATTCAAATCTGAAGAGCGGGCCTCAACAACTGCATGAGTCCATGTCAGAAGAAAACTAGCTACCGACCACCATAGGATCTAAAATGTTAAAACCATTTTAATGATTAATCTCTGAAAAGGAGATTTTAGTATTTAGTGAAATATTCATACAAGTCTCGAAGAAGACATCATGGACAAGTCACTGCAAAAGAGACAATTGTATGCTTCATTAAACATAAGTGACCACTACTAGATCCTCGACCAAGATCACAATCTCCTTATTTTTTAAAGCACTCTCTCCATAACAAATCATCTAAATTGTTTTTCCAGAAGTAGTTTAATGGCAATTTAAAGCTGGAGTTTTATAGAAAAGATGATCACTTCCTTTGCACAAATCAAACACTTGACAGAGTTAGAAGAAAAAAAAGCATTAGTTGATCAACAGACTCCTTTCCTCTAAACTCTGAAGTCACTATCAAAGTTCACCGCTAATTGACAAGTTACGAAACATACATTAGTAACCTGAAAACATGCTTGAGCAACGGGACGATACTAATGGTGCTAATTTTGTGTCCAATTTTCTCAATAAGTTACTTCCTATGTCCACACAAGAAGTTTAAGGAGCAGTACTTTTAATTAAAGGAATTGGTGATGGACTGTCTTAACAGGTAGTGATATGTAGGCTATGCTTCAAAACTTCATGGTTCTAAGAGGAACCCTTGGAGTCTGTGTTCACAGAGGCTAAGGCCGCTCGCACACACAGCCACTTGTGGCGGCTGCTAGTGGCGACCACACGTTGTGGACTGCGTTTCTAATTGGAATCAAATAGGCTCAGCGAAGACACGGTGTTTGCAGTATCGCTACTGAGCCACGAGCTGCGGCAGTCGCCGTATCTCGCTACTTGTCGCCAGTGGCGGCGTTTTTCCTATTACCGCAAGCACGAGATCTCGTTGCTGCCGCCTGTGGCAGCCACTGGTGGCCGTGTACAGCGACTAGTGATCGCCACTAGTGGCTGCTGCAAGTGGCCGTGTGTGCGACCGGCCTAAGAATCAAGGCACGATACCGATTGTCAGTGACTAAGAATGGTCATACAGTATCTGCCCCATCAAATATTTTCGCTTTTCTTTCAAGCGGGAGAGAGGCTCCCAGTAAGCCATCTGTCGCATAGAACGTAACGCCATGGTCCCGTTTAGTGACTACAACGCCATCTGCATGTGAAAGAACCCGTGCTCATTTTTTGTTGTTTGTTGCTGTTTTAAGGCCCTCCAACTACAAGGTCATTAGAGCCCTGTTCACAGCATAGTTCTTATGCAGAGACTGCACAGACACTACACTACTGCGACGACTTTTGGGTATTAGCAGTACCCAGTTTTCCCAAGCGGCCACCCATGTCAGTACTAGCTGGGGTTGCGCTGCTTAACTTCAGTGATCAGACGAGAACTGGTGTGTCCAACGCAATTCGCCGCTCCTCCCATGCTCATGGAGTCAAATATACAGTACGTATAATTCGGTAAAATTTCTAGGTGTAGGAACTCGTGTCTGGCATCAGGGGAGGAAAAGTGCCCCAACAAATCAAAATACGCCGCGGGCCAATGATAAATAAGCATAGGGATTCCAGTTAGCAGCCGGCTGTGTAACAAATACAATCCAACAGATCGCAATGGGGTAAAACTAGACACCTGGCCCTGTCACAGACAAGAAAACGATTAATGACAATGACTTAGGGAACTATTCATCGGGTGTTAATTAAACTATTTGCAAACATTCATGTTGTGCGAACCCCTTAAGCATCAAGATCCACACATTTTTTCTCTGTAGAAATGTCTGTCTATAAAGCTGTTAACAATGTGCATATTTCTGCGGACCAAGACTTTATACTCCCTATTGAGATTTCCAATCCCAATTTCCCACAAGACAGAACCCAGGATCAAACTTGCAAACCATACGTGTGCAAAAACTTTAATACACACTCCAAAAAAATGCAATTCTAGCGACAGTTGAAGTCATTTTTCAGATAGAAACTATTGCCATCTATTAATTTTAAAAGAATTTGCTTGACAATTCCCGAACAATATGAAATATCGTGAACTAAAAGTGAATAATGGGTTCATGGCATCGCCGATTAAATTAAAGACGCCTTTATCATCAGCAATGATTTGCCCCTAACGATAGTTGAAACCTATCTCCACATGATGCCATGCGTGGTTTTCCTCCAAAAAAAGAGAGCTTGAATCCTTGAATCATAATTTCTTTCAAATCAATTACCGTTGACATTCTTAATCTAAAAAACGATAAAAAAAATGTATATCGATAAAACGAGGCGGCAATGAACGATTAATTATCTTCAAACTATTCCCCCCCCTCTCTTCACAAGTATAACTTTGAATCTTGCTAATAGACTACTTAACGATTATTTGACGAGAATTTCAATGTTGACTTTTTCAGGGTGTTATAAAGAGCAAGGGATAAGGGAGAAACTGCAAAGATGGGCCTCTAAGAAGGACTTCTTCGCCCCAAATAAAAAAAGTAACTCCTTTAAAAACGAATCTTAAGTTTTTTTATTCCTCATCACCCAAGGAGTTGGGCAAACATCACGGCAACTTGTAAATTACATATCTGCTGCAGTGTAGTCAACTAGCTAAATGAGATAAGGCACATTTTAATGAAACACTAAATACACAGATTCGCTTCTGTATAAACTTAATTTGAGAATCTCTCTTCCTTCTTAGATTTAGACCATAATGATGCAAAGCATCATATCACTTCTTACACAGTAGTAGTACTATCACTACTTCTAATCCATAGCCCCGCTTGGTTCGGTTTATTTGCCTTCTTACCCCCAGTGTGCCTGCTCTCAAGGACATTCGACGACAGCAAAGGAGGAAAAGAGACGAGCACCTACACTTGGGGAATTCTAATAATCTATTCATGCCGTTACCATGTAAATAAAGACATGCTACCTGACTTGTAGGTACCATCGTACACACCCTGCACGAGGCCTCTTAAGCGGCGAATTGCGTTGGACACACCAATTCTCGTCTGATCACTGAAATTAAGCAGCGCAACCCCAGCTAGTACTGACATGGGTGGCCGCTTTGGAAAACTGGGTACTGCTAATACCCAAAAATCGTCGCATTAGTGTAGTGTCTGTGCAGTCTCTGCATAAGAACTATGCTGTGGACGGGGCTCTAATGACCTTTGTAGTTAAAGGGCCCTAAAACACCAACAAACAACAACGAGGCCCCTTACCTCCAAATTTCTCACGCAACTCTTCCAGATTTTCAATTTGGAATACTGACAGTAAACAGGAAAGGCAGAGCAGGAAGTGGGCATATAATATTTCTCAGGATTGACATCAGGAAATCAGAGGCGTAAGGCAGGACAACGGCTTGTTCACCACACCACTTGTAGTTGCGTTGCCTCTCACGTTAATAGACCGGCAAAAATTCCAGGTGTAGCAGCTCGCCCGCTTGGGTCGGTGGCGAAAAAGTGCCACAATGAATCAAAATTGGCCGATGATAAATAAGGTTTCATCATTAGGTTGACAGCAGATCGCTCATGCCTCCCAATGGAACAAGAATTGGCATTTGCCCCGGTGGGAAAAGGGGTTAGTGAGGAATCTGATGATGGTGGCTGCTGACCATACGTCCCGTCCCTTTCAGCCAGCCACTTCATACTGCAAGACTTAAGTGGCCGTCTGTGCGCTTCATTCTTGATGGTCAAGCATCAAAGTGTCAAGAATAATTATAATTCCGCAATTTGGATACTTACAATCAGGAATGCGTTAGTGGTTTTTTGGCTGAACCTATTATGGCAAGACGAAATGTTTCACAATGGAATCGATTCCAGATAAAGAATTGGTCAAAAGTACTAAACTACGAGATGGAAGGCTAGGTTTGCCGGTGTAGTAAACAGAGAGACTTTTTACCATCTGAAAGGGTTTAATAAAAACACGCCTTAAGCCATTTATCGTATAAACGGCAGGAGTGCATCTTATGTAATTAAATACAAGAAGAAAAAAAGACAAAGAAAACATCCCACCTAATTCCGGGAAGGGCCAATAAACAATAACATCATTTCAATCTTCTCTTTTAATGATGACCTCTTCGTTTATCTTAATAAAACAGATGACATAAGAAACACCCATGTACCGCATAATTAGATAAGATCAGTAGATGAAATGAGTAAAAGAGTGCAAATGAAACGTTAAAAACAACATGGTCAATTCGTAATGGTCACTTGTGGTTGAAAACACCACAATGAAACCCGACACCAAATGTATGTTTTCTCTTTCAACGACGTAATACTTGTCATCATGTGGGATGCTGTGTGCGTGTGGTGCAGCAGTGACAAAAATTCCATTCGTGTGAATTACAAGGCGGAGTCCTGTATTGGTCAGTAGCTAACAACAAACTGAAATTTGAAGAAGAAGATACACACGCTGCAGGTGTTCAATTACTTCGTTTCATTTCAAGTAGCTTATTCCTTCGCACACAACCTTGTCAAATGAAGCAAACGCCGTTCACATTTTTAAAGGTGACAAACGATTATTCCAAATAATGAGTGGCAACGCGAAGTGCTCCTTAACAACTGGACATCAGAGTATTACAGCAAAAAAATGGGTCTAAATGGGTGTAAACAGTACAGCAAGCACGTTTCCACAACAAGAACACAACATTCGTATTGGTTGAGTGCGCAAGTGTAGCCCATCGACTATTTGGATTAAAAGTTGATGAACTCTTCACAACGTTGCAAACTGTAATAATGTCACAGCATCTTGAACGTTGCCGAATTTGTCCACCGCAAAAATTTAACGAGTCCCTAAACTTCGTTTCTTGAATTCAATGTCAGGGAAGGTCATTTTCTGTCTCTGACAAGCAAGAAATCCAATCTGTGTATCGTTTGTCAGGTAGAAAGTAAAAGACGCAGTCCCGGTCACTCCTGTCGCCACGTTCACGAGCTCTAAATGAAGATGATCCCTAACTTTAGACAGAAATTAGGTGGAAAGGGGCAACTGTTCAGTTTGGTAAGGCCCACGTAGTCAGGTTCAATCACCGCCGAACCGAAGTCGGTGACCTTTTTTCGGAGGAGAGAGAGAATCCTCAAGTACGCCTTCCATCCAATGGTAAGTAAAGCTGCAGTCCCTTAAAACAGCCCTTTTTCAAGGAGAAAAATGTACGCCTACAACGGCCACATTTCCAGGTATTAAGTGCTGGCCTCCTAGTATCCGTAATTCGCCTCCAAACGTTGTTGTTTGTTTGTGTTTTAGGGCCCTTCAACTACAAGGTCATTAGAGCCCCGTCCACAATGTAGTTCTGATGCAGAGACTGCACAGACACTACACTAATGCGACGATTTTTGGATACTAGCGGTACCCAGTTTTCCCAAGCGGCCACCCATGTCAGTACTGGCTGAGGTTGCGTTGCTTAACTTCAGTGATCAGACGAGAACTGGTGTGTCCAACACAATTTGCCGCTCCCCGCCTCCAGACGACACAAGTCGACGTTAAACACTGAAAACAAATCTACCTTCATTTTTGAGCACATGGTGCATCCGTTTGATCTCGGCATGCTGTATATTTCTTCTGAGAAAGAGGAAGCACCTGGTGTCCGTACCTTCTGTCCTGATTGGGAATTAGAATTGGTCTCCCCATTATCAAAAACTAAACCCTTTAAAAGCTCAAGAAGCAATCGCGCTTTACTAAAGGAGCTACTGGAGCATATTTTTGTGTCGACTAACGCAATAAAAATGAAATCTGAATATGATTAATGTAGATGGACGATCATTATGAACAACAACTTATACGGGCGATGTAGTGAGGATGACTGGTAATATTACTGCTGATGTGAAAAGCCTGATAAAAGAAAATAATTTGTGTGAATGAATACAACAGTTAGAAACAGCATCGTCCTTCATGTTAGTCACCATGTCTGATAAGAATTTGCAGTCAATAAATACGTCCATATGCCAGACCATCATTACACGCTAGACAAAATTGAGATTCCCCACTTTTAATTTTTTCGCATCCACGTCTCATACATAATTACAAATTCCGACCTTCTCGACTTTCTACATCTTGGAGGCGTCGCCTTATACAGAAATTTTCAGAAGAAATAAAGAAAAGACATTACTGAAAAGACCATTTCGACAATTAACGTGACAATCCATCGGAACTTCCTATTCATAATTATGGTGTACAGTGAACATATTTCGTCAATTCCTGTTTTGCGCCAGAGAATAAGGACATTTCGACTTTGCGGCAATGAACAGCGTTAACTGAATGGACATCGTTAGCATAACTCGCTATGATAACCTTCGACAATTCATCAAAAGTGAAACAGCGCCCAGGTCTCTCTCTCTTTCTCTTTGCAGACTATAAAATACTGCAACAGAAAGAAGAGGAAGATTGATGCTGACCTCTCAATGCACCTCATACACAGATGTTGCAACCTCCTTCCCTTTTATATGAAATCATTTACATAGCCATTTAATCACTGGCCACTGGTCAATAAAAGTACGGTGACATGAACAAGATTGACTTCCTTACAACTTCATCCACTACTGCGATTTCAGAACGGAGAACAATATGTCGTCTTTATAAGTACGAAATAGCATATAATTCACAGGGCTTGATCACATGACACCGATTTCCGTAGATTAATTGGTAGAGCGCACTTACCTCTTCATCTCAATCTCAAGGTTGGACATACAAGATAATATAATAGGAATAATGCAAAGTACTAAATAATCGTCAGTCCTTTTGTAGCTTTTCTCCAAGCCACCTTATTTTCTGTCTAGTGGGAGATTACTTAGAGTATGCAGTTTCACCCTTGGTCCACACCTGTAGCAATACGAACTGTGAGAACGTCCCTTCACAACATATCTGCCATAGCCAGACTCGCTACACATTGAGAAAGTTAATAATCCCTCTAGTAATTAGTGAATCCGTTTTCTACATCTGACGGAAGAATACTGGAACGCCACTGGCTGGGCCACTGTGAAAGACCACTTCCTCCTCTGTTTACAGCCTTCAATCTAGCCCATAAATTGTGAGCTCGTCAGTTGTATTTGTTGTTGTTTGTTGGTGTTTTAGGGCCCTTCAACTACAAGGTCATTAGAGCCCCGTCCACTGTGTAGTTCTGATGCAGGAACTGCACAGACACTACACTAATGCGACGATTTTCGGATACTAGCAGTACCCAGGTTTCCCAAGCGGCCACCCATGTCAGTACTAACTGGGGTTGCGTTGCTTCACTTCAGTGATCAGACGAGAACTGGTGTGTCCAACGCAACTCGCAACCCCAAGGAACCTGAAGCATAGCATCCATTCCGGCATATATTTCCTACGATGCGATGGGTCTATGTCACTTGCCGGGCCAGAAAATCCAAATATCCCACTTGGAAAGGTACTGTGTGCTTAAATTTTGAAATTATTGAATAGACGGGATCCGAACAATAGTGGGTGATGTTATCAAGGACACCTTTCTTCAACCCAAACTATTCAGGAGTGAAGAAGTATGCAGACCGGTAAGAAGTAATCCAAAAAAAAAGGAGCGGTTTTGCGTGAATGGCCACCAGCCTGATCTCACAACCCCAAACCACCGATGGCAACAATGTACAAATATTGAAAGACCAAACCTGAATAGACAGCCTTGAAATCCACGTGAGGACGTCAGTAAAATTCTTCACACCGTGAAAAAGTGGAGGGGGCATTATTAATATTCTTGACATCAGTAACGCCGAGCTGAGAAGCCGGCGTTCAGTAGCCCCAACAGTTAATATAAAAAGAGATGTAAAAAAGTGCAATATACTGCATGTACAAAATCATGCATGTAGCATATTTGTAATAAGAAAAATGGCGATACCCTTAGAGGATATTTTATAAATAGGTTTCGACAAAGAACCCCAGAGATTAATGGTGAGGAAATGTTACCATTTTTTTTTGCAGCTCTTCAAATAAAACTTATAGTATCAGCAAAATGGTTTATAAACTTAGATGAACATATGGAAACTGTTTCAAGTCGTCATTAAAGTTCTGCCTCATTAAGATTCAGTCCTCCATTTAAGTCGTGGATTCGTTTTCATTTTTAAACATATAGTTATGGCAAACCTATCCAAACGTGACACGAAAAGCAAACGAGAGAGAAAAAAAACCTCAGAGATGAGTTTTCCGTACAAAACCCCTTTGAAATAATTTTTCTTCTCTTACTTTTGGTATACAATTGGAATGAAATAGGGCAGAAAACTAATGTCTAACATAATGTTTTAAGATTAAAGAAAAATTGCTTTTTCTTCTCCCCCCCCTCTCTCTCTTTCTCTCTTCCTCTCTCACTCTACGTAGAAGGTAAAAGATGCCAGAAAAAAATTTTTCAGAGTATAAATGTCTCTTAATTAGACGATGTATTTATTTTAGCCACTCTTCACCAATGTCTGACACGCTAGACTTAATTTCAACTAAGAAATCATCTTCGCATTGTTATCATACGTGTTGTTTTCACATCACATACGGCTTTTGAACGTATTATACACAGTTGGAAGTACCTACAGCAAAATCAAAAATGTTGAAGAAAAAAAACTGTTATTACGTCGCGACAAGCAAACAAATTTAATTTCTAATCAAAAAATATATACGTAGTATATTCATAACAGTAATGATTCAGGAGAGAGGGACAAAAAAAACCACATCAGTAGGCTCGATATAAGCTTCATTTTCCATTAAACTAAATGCAAATTTAATTTTGATTTTAAATGGGGCAAAGGAGAATTGAAGGTTTGGGAGATGATGTCGTTTTTTTTTATATCTCTAACATTTGATTAACAATTATGACATCATTTTCTTGTCTAAATCAGTATGCAAATTACTAATAAAACATGCCGATCTAATAAATATAGTAAAGGAGGAAGAGACGAAAAAAATGAATGATGCCACTGAATTGCTCCTACAAAAGAATTTGATATGAAACTTTATCACACAGAAAGCATCCATCAGTTTCTTTTATTCAGCTCTCAAATGATCGTCACTCAGGAAATTAACCATTGGTTACGATGCCATTGGGACCATCCATTACGGTGGTTCATCTCAATTTATAGTCTAGTATTTACATGATAATAGGGCATCAACTATAAAATATGGTAGCGGCTACTCTCACTTGCCCCTAAAAGACATATACTCTCTACTACCGCTACTAACATACGTTAAATTCAACGGAAAACCTACAACAGCGACTTGATACCTTTTTTTTTTACCCAAGAGTACATACGTAGCATAATAATAGTAATACGAAATTATGTCTTATTTTAAGGCTCTGGAGCATAAAAGAAGTTACTATATAAAGTGCATCATTAAGTGAAGATGTCTGCAGAATTATTTTCTTTCACAGGCCAAGAAAAACTCATGAAACTAAGCCACATCAAAAAATAAATAATCGTCTGTATTATTATATTTCACAGTCAAACTTTTAATTTTCTACTCTACCACATACAAGTGATATGTGCCAGTAAAATTTTAATATTTGACGCAGTCTAAGCGTGTAATCATCACACAGACTTGAGGTAATTAAACGTAGAATTAGTTAGTTGATTTACCGCTGGACTCTCACTGAGATCAACCACCTACACTCAGCTCTTAAGAAGCACTGCCCTTACTGATACCATGATGCCTTTCTACTACTGAGAGTAACCTGACGACGACGCCTGAAGGTTTTCACTCTCCGTATAGAAAGGGCTCTTTTACTTGCATAATTCACGGGTCACGGCTTTATTTCCTATCCTGGAAGAAACGCGCACTTGAGACTTTTCTTCCACTCGATAAATTTTCGTTTTGTTGGTGTTTTAGGGTCCTTCAACTACGAAGGCCATTACAGTCCCGTCCACTGCCTAATGCAGAGCCTGTACAGACACTACTCTAGCGTTACGACGATTTTTGAATACTGTATTAGCAGTGCCCAGTGTCCCCAAGTAGTCACCCATGCTAGTACTATCTGGGGTTGTTGTTGTTATTGTTTGTTGGTGTTTTAGGGCCCTTCAACTACAAGGTTATTAGAACCCCGTCCAAAGTATAGTTCTGATGGAGAGACTGCACAGACACTACACGAATGCCACGATTTTTGGGTACTAGCGGTACCCAGTTTTCCCAAGCGGCCATCCATGTCAGTACTAACTGGGGTTGCGTTGCTTAACTTCAGTGATCAGACGAGAACTGGTGTGCCCAACGCAATTTGCAGCTCCCTACTATCCGGGGTTGCGTTGCATTGTGTCCAACCCAATGCAGCCGCTCCCTCCCACTCGATAAAGAAGCCATCCAGCTCGACTAGGGTCGAACTTGCAAACGTGGACTCACGAATCAAGTATCCTACCAAGAAAGGCTGCTATCAGGAAAATCCCAGTTCCTAATCTGAGATTCCTTTTTTTATCGTGCAGGAAGTTCTAGTTTTAAATTTTAAAGCACATGTTCTCGGGGGCAATCGTGGTCGATGCTGACGGTTCCTGCCAGACGAGAGAGAAGGACTTCAAGTGCATCTCCAAGTCTGAATCTTCCTAAGCGGGAAAGAAATCTATAGACTGGTAACATTTTTTTGAAGTTAGTCAGTTCCTGACAGAGAGACGTTGAGGAACAAAGTAGCATTTTTATTTAGAAATGGTCGTGTAACTGGGATCATTACTGCGTATTTAAGGTTAGATACCGCAAATTGGCAGTCAGGAAGGTGCCGAACGGTGGAGCTATCTCATAAATGTCCACAGTTAGAAATTAAACCAAATTTTGCTGCAGCACCAGGCAAAACGAAATTAGCCAGCTTTAGTCAGGGCTGAGTCTGCTTAATGACTCCATAAAGCAGCAGCCATCAACTACCAATATAACTATCAATGAACTTCCACAAAAGAGGGCTGTTGCAAATGTTTTTACAAGAAGCCATCATTCCAACTTCTTGCTAGTAGACGAATCTGTCCGCCTTAAAAAAAACTTCAGGCTCTTACCAGACTCGAACTATGTCCTACACGATTACAAATTAATTGTCGGCTTTTCATGCTGACGGGCATTTTGCATTATTACCAAAAATGAGCTCTGCCGCCTAATTTTCATGTTGCTCAAAATGCGAAACTTTGCTAAATAAGCACACTGCACTTTTTCACAGCATCACACACACACACCCTCAAATTTTCGCCTCCAATTTAAATAATAAATAGATCACATAATTATTTTTCATCCTGCTACAATGAATAATTTACTGGACAGCTGCAAAATATTACCTTAGACTGTCGTGCATTTTCATAATTTCAAGATATGCCCTTCTGCTTCGAATTTCCATGGCAATTTAAATAATGAATGTGTTTTCTCAAAAAGATGCTACAAATCTGAGCAAAAAAAAATCTTTTCCTTTTACTAAGAATTCAGGTTATTTCTGAAAATTTGTGATGATTAACTAACTCGAGCTTTTCTACAAAAATTGTAGATGGCAGTACTCTAATATGATTTACTACCAAGCTCTCGACACCTATAGCTTTCTTGTAAGAATATGTTTTTACAGAAAAAGACGACAAACATAACTTTTTCGAGAATCTACTGGTAAATTAAGTTTATTCCCTATCTCATATGTTGATTTTTATCAAAAAAAAAGCAGATTTTTTTTACTTTTCCAATAAAACAAGACGACGTAGGGAAAAAAACAACAAAATACTTTCAATACCAGGTACTCTAACAGTGTTCCCAGAAGCTGAGTCGCATTAGAAAGAAGCGATACGTTTACATTTTTCTTACCTCCCCTAAAGACATGTTTAACCTTAAGAACCTAAATCAATATTTTGCATATATCTTAAGAGATAAAACTCAATTTCCTTAAGGATTTTGTTAAATTTTAAGACCAGCGCAGGTGATAAACATACATTTTCTCAACATTATCATTCGTTTTTCTTATCATTCAAGTCTAGGATTAGTTATTTCTCCCATTTTGAGGACTAAAGGCTTAGTAAAAAAACCACTTCCGTCTCAGCAAACAGACATGTGCCTTAGCATAATCAAGTCTACTTTCAATGCTTACTTCCTATTAGATTTATTAAAACATATCAACCTACAATTTTGCACCACCACTCAACTAGATGGCCGGATATTTAGACAAATCCTGTGTGCATTTCTATTAACTTGCGTTCGCAGAAGCGGGTCTATGGCAGCGTTACAAAGACATGTCTTTCAGATATTAAGTGATGGAAGACCAGAAGGGGCAGAAATAGGGAGACAGAACCCTTCTCCCGCCTATGGCTGGGTAGGGTGCCCATTTTTGTCCCAACTGGGATACCGGTGCAATCTGTTACGCACCCGGCTGCCAACCTAACGATGCCACAGCCAAGCTATTTTGATTCATTGGGACATCTTTCTTTCGCCGAGGCCTGGAAGGCATCCTCTCTCTGTCTCTGTGTCTCTCTCCCTGTCTTTCTATCTGTCTCTCTCTCCTGTCTTTCTCTCTCTGTGTGCCTCTCTCCCTG
>JAAFCE010006156.1:13319070-13371882 GCA_013389805.1 Trigoniulus corallinus
TTTCTGTCTCTTTCTGTGTGTCTCTCTCCCTGTCTTTCTGTCTCTTTTTGTGTCTCTCTCCCCCTGTCTTTCTGTCTCTTTCTGTGTCTCTCTCCCTGTCTTTCTGTCTCTCTCCCTGTCTTTCTCTGTCTCTCTCCCTGTCTTTCCGTGTCTCTCTCCCTGTCTTTCTCTGTGTCTCTCTCCCTGTCTTTCTCTGTGTCTCTCTCCCTGTATTTCTGTCTCTCGCTCGCACTCTCTCTCTCGTCCAGGGCCACCTCGGTCCAGGATGAGACCTGAATCGAATGACTCTGTAGTCCAGCACGCTATCGCTTATTTAAAGCAAATGCATTTGAGCAAAAACGGATAATAGCTTTTTGGTGAAGTAAACAAAAGAAAAATAAATTGTACATACGTAACTAAAATGCACAATATCAAATATGTAGTGGTGCATTCGATTCTCCCTCCATCCAATAACAAATTAAAATGAGTTCAATGTGAACTGGAAAAAGGAAAAGTTAAGTGAAGTGCATTTTTAGAACTCAAAGATTCATCGAATATCTACACAGTTGTTGTTGTTGCGGTCGTCGGTACATGAACAATAGATTTGTTCAATTATTCACGTAGAAATCGGGTTTATTCGTGCAATAAAACCGCCAAAGACTACGTATGGCATCACTAGGTATCCTTATTAAAAGTGTTGAGCTCCTCCGCTCCATTCACCACTGTGAAAACAAGGTTTTTTTAAAACAAGTCTGATAAAATCCCAGTTATCCTAAATTAACAAAATCAGACACAACCAGCAATAACATTTCTGTACATAAAGGTAGGCACAGCCGTTGGCTTACTTGAAGTGCCTTTGGGTATTTTAAACTTAAAAACTTTCACAAGAACGTAAATGAAGCCATTCCAACAAGCGAAATGAACCAAGCAAATTAAAGATATACTCTAGAGATATTAAAAATCTGTCTGGAGTATTTTTATGCCATTTTTTGCATTATGCTGAGTGACTGCAAGAAAAAACAATATGATGGAACTGTTTTATCTACACTTTTATTTTATTCAAGACCCAGAAACACAGAGGAGGGCGAATTAGTCATGGTCTATTTCAGCCAGTGTACCGAAAAATTTCTTCGGGGAAAGACAAATTCAATCAGGTGTACCTAAAGAGCGTTGTTTTCTGCATACAGCTGAGTGATCTAGAGGGCTATATGTAGAAGTGCATAGAAGTCTCATATCACTGTTCTAGGTCAACAGAACATGCAGAAATTTCTCTCTACTGAAGCCTCAACACCGAGATCGAGTATCTATTCACGGATTTCAAAACAAACACTAACTACTTCACCTTCTGACTTAGAAATTAACCTTTGCATTATCTCGACTAAGATCAACACCTTAGCACGGTTAACAACCACGATCCTCAAATGTGCAAAATTAGACAGATTCTGATTAACTTAAGTAGAAAAACAGAAAAACGTATAAAATGTACTTTCTCACAAATACTGAGACACTCCGAGAGAACCGTCTTATAGAAGAGATCCACTATCAGGAAGTTAACCTTCTTAAAATTCCTGTTTGACATGCAGCTGCAGAAAAAGTCAAACACATCATCACTAATCTGTTTCCCGCCTATGGCAAGGTCGAGTAGCCATTTTCTCCCTCTGGGACATATGAGCGATCTGTGAACAGCATTTTTACGAAGTCGACTGCAACCTAATTCTGCAATCCTCTATGCTTATTTATCATCTGCCTGTTTTGATTCATTGGGTACTTTTTCCTCCACTGACGTCAGGAAGCGAGCTCCAATATCTGGAAGTTTGGCGAAATACACTTAAATCTTACTCCATGCAGTAAAGGTTCTTTTCCATGCAATGTGCCACCACTTTTCATTCGACAGAATGCACACTTGGGACCTCTCTCTCCCTCTCTGTCTCTCACGAAATGAGTCCACCCACCTCGATCCAGTATGGGACATGGAACAACTGACGAAGTAGTCACGCCTGTTAGCTCTGCTCCACCGAGGAGGGTCTAAAACAACCTTAACTACATGAGAAACCAAATCATCTCGGGCCAGGGCAGAACCTGGAAACACTGCGCCACTGAGATGGGTTTAAATATATTAGACACTGCATATAGTCAAATTTTCATAGAAATTACTCCGACCTGTAGTGCATTGTGAAACGCAGAATTTCCTTTTTACTGGGTAAGGACCTCTATGATGCCATAGATTCGAGGCTCAGCAAACTGAAATCCGGAACTGGTTATACAGTATGTTTAAATGACGGTCGCGGGTATTTTCTTCTACCTAGAGACATGGTAAATTTTGCACATTCTGGTCAAGGAATGATCACTGTTCAACTTTTGACATTTCGTTACCGACATCCCTAATTCTCCCTTTCTAGCTCCCTGTTTTTTTCTGGCTATCATTTTCATCCTGTTATTATTTCCTTAAAATGGATACTATGTATGCCATTTCAGTGCTTGATTAATTTCTAATGGGTGCTCTGACAACTTCACATTTTCTGACAGCGTTGGCAGACAGGCACTTTATTAACTTCAATAATAGCATGATGGCTTTAATGATATTGTAAACCAGGATGATTTAAAAATTTTACCTATAAACTAATTGGTTGTTTATGATGCATACAAAACAAATGTTCTCCACTTTCCACACGCATCACTCTACTTTTATGAGCGCGTAGATCTCAGCTCCTCTCTTATTATTACGACGCATGAGCCTGTCTGTATCAATAACTGAGAATGCATTGTTACTGTGGCAACGACTGTTTACTAGTGATATTCTTCAACTCTTCACCCAATAAGCCACAATAGCATAATATGTATAGACTAATATGTACGAATAAATGACAGCAAACTTTTTAATCTCAGTTCCTTGAAAGACAGAAAAACAGTTGCTCCTTTTTTTAACTTTCTGAAAAGCATATAGGATATTTACCGAAAAGGAAGATATAAAACTGGAGAAGAAAAAATTTTATGTTTCGTATGACATGTCAACACAATAATACTAGCTTATGTAGCAAAGAATAGGCGTATATATTTGGCGCACATTGAGCACTTGGCATGTTCATAATTTTGGCAGAGCTATGGCGCAGCTACTTCCTTACTAATGAACCTAATCTAGCATCAAGAAGTCTTGAAATGATGATATATCTAATTTTAAGATGCAAAATAATAGAAAATTTTATTCGCCTGATATTTCGAAGAAATTAAATGGAACTCAATGAAACCTTTACTTCCATGCAGTAAGAAATTAATTCAACCATTCATCTACTTCAAGCGAAAACTAAAATCCTACAAAATAAAACACAGACGTACGTATTTCATTACACGCTCATATAAAACTCTAATCAACTCACATAGCGTAGACTCGTATAATGATATCTTGCATTATAAAGTCCAATTTCCATCAAAATGAACGTTGCCGACTTTTGTATTCGTTATCATACGCTTTCTAATGGTCAAGTAACATCTCAATTTCTCAGCAATTTACAATCTGCACTATTAAAGACAAAATTTTTTTTAATTTCCTAAAACGCTGTTGCTGTTATTTGAAATGCAATTCATCTTATTTTCAAAAGCCATTTACTTTCAGTGCCTTGATTCAGTGATAACAACCAAAAAATGCAACAAATTTTAAGAAAAGACGTTTGACTGCATTGCTGCTACGATTTTTCAGAACTTTTGAAAATGAGACGTAGTTTAGAGAAATTGCTCTGACAAGAATAAATTTTTAAAATAAATGACAACGTATATTAAGAAATAAACTTCTTGAGTTGATATCTCATGACTTAGAAAAAAAAGTAAACAGTATAGATTGGGTAAACTCTTGGCAGTTTCACATATATTCAGTCCAGAAACTCTTTCAACGCGAGCTCTATATTTCTAAGTGAGTAATGATCACCAACTGCATCTATTTGACTTTTTATTTCATGGAGAAAAATGACCAGTTGACTCATTTATATGTGACAAACTTTTGCAACAAAAATAATAGGGAAAAAGGCAACTTTAACAATCAACTGCCACCATTTTCACATTAGGATTTAGTTAATTTTTGGCAGATGGTCATTAGAGAAGAGACCCTCTCATGAATTAAAACTATGATCGATCAAAAAAAAAAAGTCTAAAACTCAGAAATAACTTTCATTTTCTGAGGATAGCCCCCTGTAGAATTTCCAGCAGACAATAAACTCACAAACATGACTGAATACTGCTTTTTTTCCTACTTATCCCACAAGTGAACCTTCGTCAGTTTTTTTTATTTTTCCAACTCCATCTATTGAATACTTTAACAGCTTGCTGAAATTTTTATGACATCCTTTGTAAAGTTGCATCTCAAATTGCTGAAGAAGAAAATTCAACAGGCAATAGTATAGTTGAAGAACTTAAGGCCCTATTTCTTTATTTCACTCCTCTTTCAGTGGAGAAGTTTTTTATTCCTTCATCCTATTCTCAACGTCTCTCACTCTCTTCAGTTAACATTGACATATAATGCAAATAAGTTTAACCTGATATGCGAACGTGCATTAAAAAACCTTTTTTTTAAAAAAAAAACTTGCCATCGTTTGGGCTTTACACACAAATCGATGTAGATTTCAAAGGGGAATTTTATAGGTATAGTAATGGATCTAAAAAGAAGATGTAGAGAGTTTACTAACAAACTCTTGTGATTTTTAACTCTTGAGCCCATTTACTTGCGTGAGGACTATTTCTTCTGCTAATCGTCGATTTCAAATCCTACGAGAGGGGGCCAAGGAGGAACGTGAGAAGTAGCAGCATCTAGATGACAGAAATCTTCAACAATGAGAGACAGCGATAGTAGAGGATGCTTCTAAAATTAGAAAGGAACGTAGGTCCCACTGGATATTTTCACTATGCACACTAAGACTCAAAGAAATATCAAATAAACAATTCTATTTAGACACCCTTGAATGAAATGATCTCAATGCTGCGTAGCTGCTTTTTTTTACACTTTCACTTTAAGAAGCACTTGTTTTTTTTCTTACAAACATAAATGCAGAAAACATAGAGAAAGAGAGAGTAAAACGGTGCGCAGAACAGAAAAGTCGATAGAAGAGGTAACGGATAGATAGTTGAAGAGCAGTATGAAAGAGAAATTAGAGACAATGGAATCCATCTTAATAACTTTTTTTTTGCTCAAAGAAAACTAAATGGTTTCAATTTCGCAGGTGTCAAGTTAGATCTTCCCGCAATTATTTTTCTGAACGAGCAATAGTTTGTAATACACATAACACACACATATGATAATCTTTTTTCCGATGAATAAACCCTACCAAAATCCTTTGACACTCCTCATAAGTTTTAACAACAATGCGTTGAAGATGGCAACCCCTTTTAAACTTTTTCTTGGATAAATGAAGGCTTATTTAAATTTCAGTCCTCTAATAACCCCTGAATTTCTAACTTTAGCATTACAAATGATTACAACACATGTGTGATCTGAAATATATGTCAAAGTAAAACTACATCATCATCATACTCTTATCCCGCCTGTGACAGAGATTCTCTCGTTTGAAAGAAGCCAACCGCCTCAGTCCAGAATCGCCCCTGGAACCCCTTGGCGATCCCCTCTGTTATCACCAAGACTGGTTCACTAACGTCAGAAAAAAATGAATTCAAAAATCCAGCAGAAAGAGAGCAAGGGGCGCACAAAACCGGATTGGTGCACATCTGCCTACTGATGTGACAATGAAGCTACAAGCTCTTTGATCTCACCTTACTAGAGCAGTGATGTAGGGTCCCTCACTTCCCTACATAATCGACAAGATATGAATTTTGCATTTAATTTCTTTGCGAACAAGTATAGGGTCTAGAAACGCCAGGAATTGGTGCGGGAATTAGGACAAGTAAGACCAGTCATGGCGCACTCTACCACCAATCAATTCTGTTACACGACAGCTCTTCATCATCCTCGTAAATTACATTGAAAGGCTACATTTAAAAAAGTGTTGTCTCTGCACTTTAACAATAACTACTATTTCCCCACCTATGGCAGAGCCTGCCGACCAAAGCTGTAGCCACCCTGCCCTTTTATCGTCGGCCTACTGTTTGCCGCAGCACTCCACCGACGCTAGGGGGCGAGCTCCTACACCTGGGTATTTTGCCTCATCTATCTGTTACATAGTAGAGAGGGTTCTTTTACGTGCAAATGACATCGGACATCACAAGCGGCCGCAGCTTTACTTTCCATCCGACGGAAGGGGCACTCGGGACCTCTCTCGTTGTCTCTTCACTTTATATGTAGTTTTATATTTGAAAACGCTCGAATGAAATTGTCGAGCATAGGAATGCAGATGCTTCCCATATTCGATTGTAGCTTTTCCAGCAATGCACCGGTGCTATCAATGTTTGCCTACCTCAGGAGGATCATTAATAAAACTCCAAACACTGAAGCATCCTTGCATACGCCAAAGATGCCAAGGTTATAATGTAATTATAATTCACAGTTTCTAGTTAGCATCCTTTAATTAACATTTCGTAGAGTTCTTTTAATGAAAGTCTTACACCATCTCATTTCAATGGTCGTCACATTCAACCGCAAACAAAAGCAAGCACCATAAATATTATCCAAATCGTGAGTGTCACAATAAACTATATAATTAGCTTACTGAACTTCCAGTTATTATCATACCAACTTTATCCCTAGACAATTTTCAATCATATTACACAAAAATACATAACATGTTTTGATAATTTTTTACCTCTCTCTCTCTCTCTCTCACTATACTATTATTATGTTTTATTATTTGCTTGCAACGACCACAACGACCAATAATATAGTGTCAATTATCTCCTATGAATATAATCGAGGAGAGAGAAAAAGAGAGAGGAAGTAGATTAAAATCTCTCATTTCTCTCTCTCTCTCTGCCCTTTTCATTCACCCTCCCCATCCCAATAATACCTCAAATCCTAAGATATAAAATTTCGGTTATGAGATTAACAATGGGCATCATGACATTAATTCACCAAACGTTGAAATCACGCTCGGGAGTATTTATAATCAGAGACCTATTGTCAATTACCGCTAAATACAGCTTAGAAAGTGTTAGACGACAATAGTTTATGACGGAATCGGACTCGCATTTCTCCCTTCTCCATTGGACTCTTTCGCACGCTCTCGCCTGATTCACGCAACATATTCCATGGCCCCGTAGAGATTCTCCATTCCAGATCAAGCCACGCCTAATATAAATAGGGTTTCAAAAAGAGAGGTGACTGTTGTCGAAGGCAGCAAACGACTCTCTCTCTCACTCTTCCTCTTAATCACTTTCACAATAACGGGTAATATGCGCGAAAAGTCAAAAGTTATATAAAACGCGTTGGTTTGTAAAATGTCAGGAAAATCACCTCATATAGGAGGGTGATGGGACATGGTATTAACTTTCCTTCCCTGCAACTCTATACAATTAATATATATTAGTGCATTTCAGCATCTTGAAATGGATACAAACATGACCACTGTGCATCCGAGTGGTGTTTGCACTAGTATTTTGCACTGATTAGACCCAGCCGAGGGAGAGGTGGAGAAGACGAGTCAATCGGCTTATGATATATGCATCACTGGCCTTCATAAACGACAACGTGGACAAAGGTGGTCAGGAGGAGGGAGTAGGGATGGATAACAATCTTGCCCCTGCACAAACTAGTGGTTGCAATTGCAGGCCTGAAGGTCTTAACGCTAACAACATGATGATACCATGGAAAAGCGGAAGACTGGAACCAGTTTAATTGGCTCTCTGAATATAATTTGATCATGGAGTCTGGAGAATACATTTTATTTCACTCAGCTCGATTACGCAAAAGTAGCGTACTCGACGACTGTGTCGTGGTTCCCGGTTCGACAGGGAATCAAGGTGGTTTGGCTTCTTTCGGGTGCGAGAGAGAAGCCCCGAACGCGCTTTCTATCGGATGAGAAGTAAAGCCGCGACCCCGAGTAATGTGTACGATATCACTTGCGACGAGGACAGCGGAAACATTTCCTAGTACAGGAGCTTGCGCCCTGGTGCCGGTAGGGAAAACTGCCTTAATGAGGAAAAATAAACCGGTGACAAATAAACAGAGGGGTAGCTGCATTAAGTAGACAGTTGGCTGAATGAAAAATTAAGTCCAATAGATCGCCCATGTGCACCCGACCCTGCGCTAGACGGGAAGAGGAGTTATTAGTTGCTCCTGCCTTTTTATTCGTCACTATTTGCGTTTTACATCAAAGTGAATTTTGGCGCAGAAGTTTTTTGCCTAAAAGAAATCCTTGGTATCATTCAAACTCACTTCACTTTCTTTGCGCACACATAAAGATAATCTAAAATAAGATGAAGACCGACGTAGAAAAAAAAATAAAGATCTTTATTTTTAAAAAGGATTTTTTCACGTCTTTCTTTCGTAGAAATATTTATCAGCATCTTACTTAAAGTAAGGCAGTCGTCCCATTTTTGAATGAAAAAACACTATATTGCATACATCTTTGAAACGATGCTCCTTAATCTTAATTGGGCTGAGCCGTTTTCAGACTTCTTACAAATTCTGTGTTTGCATAACTCTTGCAAGAAGAAAGACATAATCATTTATTTTTAATGCCGCAAGAGAGGGAGGTAGAGAAAGTGTGTGTGTGCGTGTGAGACAGAGGGGGGCATCTATATCTCATTTATTAAAAGTATAGTGCATGACCACAGCATTCGTCTTACAAGTGACAAATTTATTTGCTGCAAAATTTATGAATTTTTCTTACTCTTATCACAATGCAATAATAACCTGATGTCAACTGTCATAAAAGTAAAAAAAAAGTATTCGAAATTTATCTTGCCGTGTCCATAATGTAGTACAGACAAGAGGGGAGCGGCGAGTTGCGTTGGACACACCAGTTCTCGTCTGATCACTGAAACAACGCAAGCCCAGTTAGTACTGACACGGGTGGTCGCTCAGGAAAGCTGAGTACTGCTAATACCCAATAATCGTCGCATTAGTGTAGTGTCTGCGCAGTCTACGCATTAGAACTATGCAGTGGACGGATCTCTAATGACCTTGTAGTTGACGGAACCTTAAACAACAACAGACAAGAGGGTGGCAGAGGTGAAACCTGAATACCGGGATTGTAGTTTCCCTTCAACTACAAGGTCATTAGAGGCCCGCCCACTGCGTAGATCTAATGAAGAGGCTGTACAGACACTACACTAATTCAACGATTTTCGGGTATTGGCAGTACCCAGTATTCCCAAAGCGGCCACCTATGTTAGTACTATGTGTAGTTGCGCTGCTTAACTTCAGTGACCAGACGAGAACTGGTGTGTCCAACGCAATAAGCCGCTCCCCAGAATACCCCGAGAGCTCATGGCAGAACTGTTGACCTTACTGCCATAACCCGCTTAGTAGCCCAAACGGCATGCAAGAATATAAAGTATAACTATCTCATAAATAGTTCCTTCTGCAAACAAGGCCCTTGAGGGACTAGTGCACATAATTTTTATTCAACATTTAATGATCCACAGAGGAAAGTAACGTTGGACAATATACACCTTATGTCCAGCAGGAAACTGGAAGCTACAATCACTTGTTTCTAGTCCAAGGAATTCGTGTTGGACATCTTTTTAACAACACAGACAATATGTGTGGTCATCGCATGCATAAAAATGACACCAACTTCACTTATTTACACGGAGGCCGTAATTAGACATTTATAGTAAAACAATAATCAAATTTGCACATTACTGTTATCAATTCTCGTTGAAAAGTGACACAATTTAGTCAATGATTTGCCAACCCATGTCCTTGATAAATTCAGCAACATTTTAATGGAATAACTGTCTCTCAACACATACACTGAATTTTAAGTAAATAGAGACCGGTACGTAATTTAATTAATATCTTAAATATTAGCTGATAATGTGCGATATTATAATCGGATACGTGTACTTGCCTTCAATCACCTTCCCGACTATGAACCACTATTACCCATTTTGTGTATCAAGTTAATTAATAGCTTTCATCTTTGTATTCAAATAGGACAGCACGGCCAATAGTGAACCGGATATCATCAAATCACAGCGAAAGCATAACAGCAATAAGAGCAATGTTTGACCTTCCAATCGCCATGATAGTTGGGTGATCGCTAAAATACTTGATATGCAACAGCGCTTTTATAAGAACTGCACTAGATAAACACTAAATATTTTAATTCAATACCAAATTCAACTGACTTTAATAGAAATCTTATTTGCATAAAGCCAGAGAGAGAGACTGACAATGATGTTGTACCGCACACAACTGATAACGTTTCCACTCTAAACACGTTCTCTAAATAAGAGTACTTATTTGCAATGAAATTAACCTTCTTTCACCCTTCCCTTTCTCTACAGTTCATATTCAATCTTTTCTAATTCATTTTAAGTGCAACACGTCACATAACGGATAATCAAAGAAAGGATAATTTGTATTAATAATGAACGAAAACCCCTGAGTCATAGTACAGGCTGTCAGCAACTACTAACCCTTTTTGGCCTATGGCAGGGTTAGATACCCATCTTTGTCCCTCTGGATGGATACATGGGCAATCTGTTGGGCGGCATTTAGTTTACTTAGCCGGCTGCTCTTCCCGCCTATGGCAGGGTCGGGTACCCATCTTGTCCCTCTGAATGGACACAGGGCGATATATTAGTCATGGTTTTTTTCTGCAGCCGGTTGCCGGCCAAAGCTGCACCCCTACGCTCATTTATCGTCGGTCTAGTGTTCGTTGGGGAACGCTACCGACGCCAGGGGGCGAGCTCCTACACCTGGAAATGTTGCCTCATCTACCCATTGCGTAGTAGAGAGGGTTCTTTCACGTGCAAGTGCCATCGTACACCCACACGGGACCTCGGTTTCACTTCTCATCCAAGAGAAGGCACACTCGCCCGAAAGAAGCCGACCCACCTCGGTCCAGTATCGAACCTAGAACTACTGACGCAGTTGCCGAGCGTTCTAACCACTACCGGAGCTGCAACCCCCTATGTTCATTTACTGTCGACCAACTGCTCGTTGGGACACTCCACCGGCACGCACCAGGGGAGCACCTAACCTGAGAAATTTGTCGCATCTTCCGTAGCACAGTAGAGCAGGTCCCTTTACATGCAACTGGCATCGTACACCGCACGGCGGAAGGCTCACTCGGGACCTCTCTACCACCTGAAAGGAGTCCACCCACCTCTATCCAGTATCTAATCTGGTACAAGCGGGCCGCCTAAAATACCATCCAACAGATCGCTCATGTGTCCCAATGAGACAAAAATGGGCACCTTACCCTGAAATAGGTGGGAAAATGATTAGTGATGGTGGCCATGAAAAAAAGGTGCGTATGTGAGCTGAGAAATTTGGTGGGGGCAGTGTGGAAAGGGGTACGAAAACATTCTCCAAGCACTTCTGTGAAAGGATAATGAAGTTCTAATGAACAGAATCGTTACCTCATTTCTAGAACAGTCCAGTCAGCGAGTTCGCTTCCTACTCTCCCTATGGTCAACCGGGTTACAGTCCACTTATATTCCTCCTATCTCCCATTCTTTTGTTAAAAACAATAGCATTTTTACATTGGACACTAAAGGTCTTTCAAGGTACCAATGAGGAAGGAAACGGAGGAGAAGAATAAATTTCTGTTGCTCATACAACAGGCGGATAAGCGAGTCGATTCCTCAAATCGCTGGATATTTGGGTCCTCTTCTTCCACATTTTAGCTGCACTCTTATAATGAGCTTAACATTTCCTTCCACTTATAATCATATCCCCATACCTTAGGCGTCTATTTTCACTATCCCTTTCTTTGATATCTCTTACCCCCTAAACTGCCTTTAATGCACTTAGTTCTAATCCTTATATTTCCTTGATGATGATGTACACATGGGCGATATGGCTGGCTTATTGCAGCATACTAATCAACCACAATCAAAGCTATTGAAGAAAAATTGAAGAGATGGAGAGAGAAAGAGATGGAAGACATGCCCCAACATCAGCTCCCTTTCCTCTTTCATTCTTAGCCCCCACTGAACAAGAGCTCGAGCACAATACATATATGTATATAAACGATACTCAACTATGTAAATTTCGTCGGTATAAACTATCATCAGCCAGGCGTAATAATCTAGTTAACCATTCAAATAGTCGGGTCAGTGGACAATGGATCAAGTTTTTCTTAATGGAAAGACAAAGAGAGGAAAAATTGATGTCCACAATGACCATATAAGTCACTCATGCATGTCAAAAATCCTCAGTTCAATGTCGAAATGTGGATTTCATGTGAAACGCATTCAATAATTAGCAACTAAAGATCGAGGATGGGAGGTTTACCTTTTTCTATCTACTTCATGGTCCCAATACATGCAGCTTCAGTTTCACACTTTACAAACGAGGTCATAAAATAAAACGACGACGGTATCATTTCCCCTGAATAATTTTGATCTACGAGAAAACCCAATTCGAGAGATCATCATAGCAAACCGCAATTGCCATTATAGCAATGAATGTGAGATGTAGAGAGACAAAAGGTCCATTACATGGTCATCTCAAAGCAATCTCACAAAATTTTTCTCATCTTCAATAATACTACCACTGCAAGCAGATATTGAGAGAGATGGACCATAGGGAATGCGCAAGTCTTCCAGGAGCGGCCAAAATAAGGGTTCTTCTTCATATTAGCCTATTCCGACAATAATGATGACCAACTAAGTATACAAACCGAGAAATATATTATCAAAAGACCGAATACAAACTTAATTATCTCTAGCTAAGTGTCAATGCTATTGGACTAATGAAAAGTGAGCTCACAAGTGTCCATTTTGTCGCAATTGCTACAGATACCAAAAAAAGACACTCTTCTGCACAGCAGCAAACCGGAGAAATAAAGATAGAGCTTAATAAAAATGATACGTTATAGCTGTGATTATGTTGAGCTGAAAATGGTCAAATGCATTTTTGTTATGAAAGACCTTGGATTCCTGGAATACGTAGGCAGAGAAAAAGACAAGGAAATTGGGGAAAGAGGCCCAAACACATATAATTTATATATAAATATTTTTATTCGTGGAACATATCGAGAAAATAATCATTTTCTCAAAACAGTATTCAATTCAGTCAACCTTAAAAGACCTGATGAACTCATTTCAGTTTTCATCTCAGCCTTTGGCAGTGATCCAAACGGTATTAAAACCATTTGAATGTGAAAGTAAAGATATAGGGTCTTAGAAACGCACCAATTCATATATTGAGTCCACGAAAAAAAAAATAATAATAATAATCTTCACTCTTATTATCTGTACAACGATCCCTTTCAATATCATGGGAGTCCTAAAGTCATTTGTCACTGTGGCAGAAAATGAAAACTTCTGATTAACACCTTCAACTTTATATACGATCCCATTTCTTATATCTACAGAGTAAGGACCATATAAATTAAGCTTTCAGCACTCGTCGACCTCTTTTCTTCGCACGTTTACTCACATTCTCTCATACTTTTTAGCTTTTGCTATAATGCAAGCGATAGAAAAATCCTTACCGGTTACACAATCCATTACACGTTTCCCCTAAGCAGTGAATTTTTACACTTAAGGCCCCCACATACCAAACTGACGTGTGTGTGCAAAAAAGTTTGTGCTCACACCAAAAAATTTAACTGACGGTGTGAAGAAATTTTATCACATCGGTGTGTCAGTTCGGTTCTGCGCATGCCCAAATATGAATAAACGTCATCTTTAAAAAATTGCACCATGGTAACGGTAGAATTACTGGTTGATGTGAACAATCAAATGACGTCACATTACGTTAAACGAAAAGAAACATAAGTACGTGACACACCAAACTGATCGGGTGTGGGCAATTCATTCCTTCACACCAAACTAAACACATCGATGTGAACACCAGTGCCGTAACGGGGGTATGAAGCGCCTGTGGCAAGTGTCTAACTTTCGCTTGCCCGTAACCCAATAATGACAAAAAACTTAAACATTTTGCGCCTCAAACCCAGTTGCGGCCGCCTTCGTTACGGCCCTGGTGAACACACCAAACTGATCGTGTGTGGCGGCCTTTAAAGTTAAGGGTACATTCGAATTGTGATAATACAGGGTTCCAAAAGGTTACAGAGTTTGAAGTTGGGTTATCATTCATCTGACAATCTTCAGATCCTTTGCACTATGATAGTTAGGATTTCGGCATATGGGGCTCCTTGATTAGGGAAGGTCCCTTCTTATCCTTTCTGATACATTCAGGATATTTTAAGTTTTGATACCACTTTAGGAGTCCATTCCCATCTTTCCAGCCTAAAGTCCATGAAAATTAAACGCTGCATCCAGGTGGCTTGGAACGGTTGTATTGCGTTGGGCACACCAGTTATCGTCTGATAACTGAAATTAAGCAACGCAACCCCCGATAGTACTAGCATGGGTGACCGCTTGGGAATACTGGCTACTGTTCATCATCATCATCATCTCACCCTTCTCCCGCCCGAGGCAGGGTCGGGTCTGCGGGTTCTAATCCTCCACTCACGCCTATCCCCCACCAAGTCCCCCTCCACCCCACACGCCTCCATGTCCCTTTGCACCACCTGTTCCCACGTCCGCTTTGGTCGTCCTCTACCCCCTACTGCCCCCAATTACCTGCAGTCCCACACTGGACCTAATAAGTTCCTCCTCTCCCCTCATCACATGCCCATACCACCTGAAACGCTTTCCTCTCATCTTCTCTGCAATGTCTCCCACCCCCAAGTTACCTCTAACATAATTGTTTCGGATTCTGTCAGATCGTGACACCCCACACGTGTATCGCAGCATTCGCATCTCTGCCACTTGCATTTGTCTTTCATGGTTCTTCCTAACAGCCCAACACTCTGAGCCATACAGCATAGCAGGCCTAACGACAGTTCTGTAAACTTTGCCCTTCAACTTTGTTGAGACCCAAATTGGGAATACTGGCTACTGTTAATACCGAAAAATCGTCGTAAAATCGTGTTGGTGCAGACTCTGCATTAGAACTACGCAGTGGACGGGGATCTAATGACCACTGTATTTGAAAGGTCCTAAAACACCAACACAACAAAACAAATCCAGATGTCGACCTTCACCTGAACTGCAAAACTTCGCAGCATTATGAAGAATTACCACCGTTATGCATTATATTATAGTTGTGTGTAGAACATTATTTATTAAAATGAAATTGCAGGCGCATGCATATACTCTATGTAATTCCAGTAGATATTCTCAACAGGCTAAGGACGTGAAATATAGCAAAGAATTTCAGGAATTCACGATGCTGTATTTTCCTGTATACAAAAAAAAAACACACACACACAGATGGAGAGGTGCTGAGACTCCATTCATGTCGCACAACAATTAATTTCATGGGGAATCTCAATTTCTCACAAAGGTCCTATCATTCTCCAGCCTGAAATAAAAAAACACGTCCTCTATATCTAGTCTTTTTCATGAATATGTCAGTCAAATCAAAACTCAGATCCCGTGCGTGTCATTCCTCGAAGAAATGCGTCACGTTAAAATTTGCAATTTTAATCAATTCGCATACCTTTTAGTCACTCCTGACATTTTCCCACAGATTCTACACATTGACATTAGAGCCTTCTTTAAAGTTCTTTAAGTCTTATCTTAAACTCGTATCGCAATTTGCTGCTAGGCACCTTCCCATATCTCTTAATTCTGTTCCAATAAAGGTATCCCAATTGCGAACTATCCATAGCTTTGAAGATCACTAACATTGCCAAAAGGAAAAGGATGACGAGCAAAAAAAAAACGTCAAACAATATCCAAAAGATCCGTTTCCTTAAACCATCAGTAATGTTTAGTAAAACTACATGTGATAACACACCTTTGACGTGAAAAAAAAACTTAATTGCACAGTGTTTTACTTATCTGAAAAGAAATCGATGAAATTAATTAGAGATAAAGCAGATAAAACTTAAATGAATTTGTTGACTAAATAAGATGTCCTACAATCCTCGGCGTTATAACTGTTTAATAAAGATTTGTATGCACGCAATGTGCAGCATCAAAATCACTATAACATCATCACTAACCCTTTTAATGCCTATGTTGTCCCATTCCGAGATCCGGTTGCCAACCTGATGTTCCCCTGTGATTCAACCCCTGTGCGTATTTATCGTCGGCCTAGTTTGATTCATTGGGGTACCTTTCGTACACTAACGCCAGGGGGGACGAGCTCCAACACCTGGAAATGCTGCTGCAGGAGCGGCGAACTCGTTGGATCACTGAAGTTAAGCAGTGCAACCCCAGCTAGTAATGACATGGGTGGCCGCTTGGGAAAACTGAGTACTGCTAATAGCCAAAAATCGTCGCATTAGTGTAGTGTCTGTGCAGTCTCTGCATAAGAATTATGCTGTGAACGGGGCTCTAATAACGTTGTAGTTATGGGGCCCTAAAACACCAACAAACAACACCTGGAAATGCTGCTGAAAAACACATATATTTTACAGCATGTAGCAAGGGTTTTTTGACCCACCTCAGTGGTACAGAGGTAGCGTGGTCCAGTATTGCATCAGCAGTTCCAGGTCCGATACTGGATCGAGGCGGGTTGACTTCTTTCGGACAAGAGAGAGGTCAGCAGTGCGCCTTGGAAGTAAAACCGTGGCCCTGTGTGATTTGGGCCATGGCGGTTGCACGTAGAAGAACCCCTTGTACATCTAACGTGCAGATTGGCAAAATTTCCAGGTGTAGAAACTCGCTCCTTGGTGTCGGTGGAGGAAAAGTGGCCCCAATGAAGAAAAAAAGTAGAACGACGGTAAATAACCAAAGGGAGTTGCAGCCGTAGGTTGGCCGCCGGCTGTGTAAAACTGCCATTCAACAGATCACCCACATGTATCCTAATGAGACAAAAATGGGTGCTCGATTCTGCCCTTCGCGAGAAAAGTTATTAGTTGTCATTGCTGTAGTAATGGCTCAGATGGCAACGTAGACTGACATGGGGTCACGGCTTTACTTCCAATCCGACAGATAACGTACTGAGGGCCTATCTCTTGTCCCAAACCTGGAACTACGGTGGCAGTAGTCTAGCACGCTACTGATCCAGGTCATATACAGGGTGTAATTTTTAAAGTAACCAATGCCTTTATTTCAAAAACTATAAGAAATAGGAAAAATGTTTAGGAAAAAGTTATAGTTGATGGAGGGGGACATTCACTTCTTAAAACAGTTCGGAAATTTCGACAGTAGTTTTTTTTTTCAGGAAAATACAGTTACATTGTTTTAAATAGATCAGGATACTTTTAACTATTGCATCGCATAACTCTAAAACAAATGCGACTTTTGATATACTGTATCATATCCCTATACCTAAAATTAAAAATAAGCCTTCAAAACCGCATTAATAAGTATGTGCATAATTGCCTGTGGCTACAGGATTTTGTCTCAGGTACGCAGCTCAGCAAATTGTAGCTCTTAGCCGCTCCAACTAGCTAATTTGGATTGTTTGTTTTTTGTTGGTGTTTTAGGGCCATTAGGACAAAGTCATTAGAGCCCCATCCACAGCATAGTTCTTATGCAGAGACTTCCCAGACACTCCACTAATGCGACGATTTTTGGGTATTAGCAGTACCCAGTTTTCCCAAGCGGGCACCCATGTCAGTATCAGCTGGGATTACGCTACTTAACTTCAATGATCAGACGAGAACTGGTGTGTCCAACACATTTCGCCGCTCCCAGCTAACTTGGTGTCCAAACTAAGGTGTCGCAATGTGCCACGGTCTCCATTGGAGTGCAAACCCCCTCCATCAACTAGTATAACTTTTACCTAAGCATTTTTTCGTACATCTTATAGTTTTTGAAATAAAGGCATTGGTTACTTTAAAAATCACACCTTGTATATCTAAATTAGCAGGATGGTACATTTTTAAACGCCGTGTGTGTGTGCCATTCTTTAAGGGAAATCAACTCTAGATCCACTGCTAACTAAGATCCATGTTCATTAAACACACAAAATATCCTACAGGATTTAAGATCAAATAAGTCGGCTTAAAATGTAGGAGAGAAATTTTGCAATGAGTTTCAATTATTTTTCCAGATAGAATTGAGAACAACTGCACTATTAAATAGACTACAATTTGAATCGATTAGAAGAGACAAGTGAGGTCAGAGGTGGAGCGAGATCATTTGCACTCGAGTCAACCTAGAGACTTTCTACAAATAACTCCTTTCTCACTTTCGTTTCTTTTTAAAACTTTCTTAAATCGAATTAAATTATAAATGTCAGTTTGGTTTAATTATGCTATGTGACGATGTCATTTAAACATTTCTAAAAGTTTGGTGTCGGACAATTTCCATCCTCGTCTTAATCCTTTCAAAATTGCGACTGACATGATACGCTAACGACCTCTTAAAAATATTTTTTTTTAATTTCTAGATCACATACTTTTCACAATCATTTTATAAAAATGCCAATCGTGTGCGCGCGCGCTCTCTCTCTCTCTCTCCCTTCCTCACTCTCTGCTGAAATTCACAAAATTGTAGATGTAAATTACATTTTTCCCAAAGTCATTATATGGCAAACAGGAATATGGTTGCTCATGAATTAATTCAACTTTACTTTTAAAATGCTCCCCACACACACGGTACTTGGGGGAATTCATTTAATCTTAACTATGGTTCGTAATTGCGACGTATATTAGCTAAGATATTCATTTTCTTCTGCGTAAAATCCTCTCGATTAGCCTGCCACTTCCACCTAACCTATTCTTTACCCCTTTTTCCAAAGACTTGATGCAATTTACATGAGAAAGGAAAAACCGACGAACTAAGAACGAGTTGAATTTTTATATTACCAACTTGGTGCAAAGAAAGCGATAGTGAAAGGATAATACCCAATCGTCTTCTTTTGTGAGCTAGCAATTCATTGTTGTTATTCACTAGAGACTACCATAAAAAGGGATCGACTAATTGCAAAATAATGTTCCTATCACTACAGACACTATCTTACAGTTGCACACAAGCACAGTAAGATGCCGTCGGATATTTGTTTTTCAAATCAACCACCTAACCTCGCCCTGAAATAATAATTTCGGATTCACAGTGCCCTACTAAGCCACAAAATCACATGTGTATTTTTTTCACCCATTTCTCACCATTCAATTCATTGTTTTTTTATTTCAAAAATAGTCAACTAAACAAACTAATGGAGTAGTTCCATATGTATTCATCATCTCGGACCATAACGCTAAAGTGTTAAAGGAAGAGGGGAGAAGGAGGAGGAGCTGTTTAGGGTTCATATCTGAGATACAACCGGGTATCCATCACGGGCAAGGGGCCTGATGAAATTGATAATGATGACAACCATAACGTTTAAGCATGAAAAACACATTAATCGCCTGCAGCACAACAATTTTGAATATTAAACCTCGGTGGCTGAAATGGACCTCGAAAGGAAAATGAAACCACCTACAAATATCGACCACGGTTCAATTATGGGTGTTTCTTTAATGATTCAAAATAGCATCTAGGAGTGGCCGCGTGTATCACTTTATTAACGATTCAACCCCTTCCTTGAAGCACCATACATAGCAAACGCAGCATGAAAAAGTTTATGATGCATCTGTTAGAGCACAAGAAACCTGTCTCGGAGGCGAAGGAGGTAGCGGGCTCGGTTTACTGCATGAGTGGTTGCAGGCTCGATATTGCATCGAGGTGGGTAGGCTTCTTTCTCGTTCGAAAGAAGCCGCCCCGAGTACGCCTTCCTTGGATGAGAAGTAAAACCGAGGTCCCGTGTGGTGTACCCTCTCTATTATGCAACGGGCAAATGAGACAATCTTTCTAGATGTAGAAGCTCGCCTCTGACATTGGTGGAGTGCTCCAACGAACGGCCATGCATAAGCATAGGGGTTGCAGCTTTGGTCGGCAGCAGGCTGCAGAGAATTGTCGTCCAATATATGTATCACCTGTGTGCCCATTCAGAGGGACAACATGGGTACCAGACCCTGCCATAGGCGGGAAAAGGGGTAGGAGTTGCTTCGCTTTCGCTGCTAGAGTAAGGCTGCGGCCATGGTGGAGCGGAGAGGAGAGAGGTCAGGATAACAGCAAGGACCGTTATCAAAACGAAATTTCGCATTTGAATCAGTGGCATACCGAGGGCATTCAGCGCCCAAGGACAAATACCAAAATCTTCGCCCTCTGGCACACGCTAAACTTAAAGTGAATTTGAATACTGTATTTTATCTTCTGGCCACAGTGAAGAGCGGAAAAAGAACATAAGAACGAGCTAACAAAAGCGGAGAAGTGGAAACAAAAAACTATGTTTTCACAGCGCCGTCACCATTTTTTAATACTCCTCTTGTAGTTGCACCTCTTTTCACTAGATGGCGCCATTTCTCTGCATTCATTTTATATGTCGCTCCTTTTCCTTCTCCTCTCTCCTCTCCGCTCCATCATGTCCGCAGCCTAAGAGTGACAACTAACGACTTAAAAAGTTTTTAAAATTTATTTTTTTAATTTACTTGGACCGCCTATTGACTAACAATATAAATACATGAGCGGTCCACTTGAATTTTACTCGTGGGCTACTGTACCTCTGTTGGAAGAAGTTTCGAGATGTAGTAAAATAAGGAAGTAGAATTTTCTCATATTATTTGAAAGAAATGGTCGAAACCTACCCATTTTTCGAAAGTAGTACAGCAGTGTTGACAACACATGAAATGCAGTAGGGCTCTACTTCACAACGCGTTTTAAACTGTTGGCAACAATTCTCTGCTGAAAGTTTCTGCTTTAATAAATTACCATATTGGCAACAAGTTGATGCAAGTTTATTGGGTCATTCATTACCATCGTAATCAGGAGTCACTTATTGCGTTGGACACACCAGTTCTCGTCTGATCACGGAAGTTAAGCAACGCAACCCCAGCTAGTACTAACATGGGTGGCCCCTTTGGAAAACTGAGCACTTCTAATACTGCTAATTGCGTTGGACACACTAAAGTTTAGCATCGCATACCCACGTTAGTACCAACATGAGTGGTTGATAGTGAATGTTGGGTGTTGCAAATTTCCCCTCTCCCACATCCTCAACACCTGCCACCTCCTCACCCGCGAGCAGCCTCCTTACGGTTCGGCCTGTTATGGCTGCTTGGCTTACTCCCAACCCCTAAGCATAACATAGTAATATCCAAAAATCGTCGCATCAGCGTAGGGCACCGAGAATTCGTGAACGGGCAGGCGGCATGACACAATCACATAATCCCATGTCGTTTACTGTCCATCTATAGGAAGGTGGATTAGAGAAAATGCATCAGCGTTGACCGGGATCGAACGTGCATAGTCCTCTTTAAGCACAAAGGTCTGCCCAACACAGTCAGCTAGAAAATCTTCCAGAAAGATGAATAAATAATAATTTTACTAACACTGCGACCCTTTCGAGTGTCCATCAAACTTTGAAAAGTCTTTATCTCGTTTAAAAATAGATTATTTTAAAATTTAGTCAGGAAAAGAACATGTTCGACAAAAGAGTTAAAGACCTTATACAATAACGGATCTCGTAGGTTTTGAGCTGCAAAGTCTCAAGACAAATCATATTTTCGGTACTGGAATTGGACCAACGGCGTCAGAAAGCATTCAACGATCGATATTTGAATGCCAAAATTTACATACGTAATCAAAAATGTTATTGGTCAACCATGTCGCATTGATAATAGCATACAAGTTCACCTTTAACATCTCACTTTCTCATTTCCTTTACCTATCAAAGAAAAATGGCGTCAGCTCGCTAAACGAGTCTCCTTTCCAATGCCAATCTAGAAAATAACGAATTAGTGTCACTGTTGATATAAGGTTCAATTCCCATACCGCCTATTCTAAATGACATTTTACGATTAGAAACCCCTTTAATATTGAATTGCTTCTTGTTGAAGTTCTGAAGTGTAGTATTCATTGTCATCCACTTATTTAGCTTAAGAGTTGTAGCTAATAACAATGCCAGAGTAACAGTTAAGATACCACAGACCATAACGAGGACAAAAATTGAACTTGAAATTTAAAGCAGATAGGAAAAATACGCAGGACCAAAAGTTAAAAGACCCTAGAATCTGGACACCACAGATTATTCAGGTCAACTACCTTAAGACTGCTCCTCTTCATTATGAGGATAAACTGACCAAAGAGCTCAAAAGCAGGATTAGTAAGGTGGCCAATACGAGACGAAAAGACTATAAGAAATCGATAGAAGATCGAAAAGTCCAGTTAGAAGGGTTCTCTCGATGTAACCTCTGACCCACAGTTTGGGACTTTTCTACTTTGTAATAGATTTTAAGTGCGTAGAGTCGTGGAACGCGGCTAAAGTGGGGAGCGGCGAATTGCGTTGGACACACCAGTTCTCGTCTGATCACTGAAGTTAAGCAATGTAACCCCAGCTAGTACTGGCATGGATGGCCACTTGGTAAAACTGGGTACCACTAGTATCCAAAAATCGTCGCATTAGTATAGTGTCTGTGCGGTCTCTGCATCAGAACTGCACTGTGGACAGGGCCCTAATGACCTTGTAGTTGAAGGGTCCTAAAACACCAACAAGCAACAGCAACGCGGCTGAAGTGGGTCACGCCTCCAAGAAGTTCGGGAAGCCCTGCTCTGAGGATAGGAGAAAGACTGAAGGGATTTTCCCTTGCGTATCTGGATGAGGATGGCAGATCAGGAGTCGTCCTGCTCCATGATCCGGTGGTAAATGAAGTTTCAATCTTCACGAGTGGCTAGTAGGAGTTCTCCTCCTCCCTTAAATTCAATGAAATGTGTAGCTAACGCATTAAATATAAACTTAAAGTGATGAGATGGATCCATTTTGGTGTCGATAGTTTTCTTACAAAATTGAGAACATATTCTGTGGCACTTTAGTCAAGTGGGAGGTAAGAAAATGGACTTTTCACATGCAATAAAAATTGTTGTTTAGAGCTATGAAGATTAGTAAAATATTCAAACATGAAAATTCAATTTCTAGATGTTGGTGCCTATAATGTATCCATTCCCTCCCAGGCCCTTAGCAGCAGGTAAAAAAAAATTGATGCAGCAGTAACTAAACCAATTCCACTTTAAGTAATCTATCATATCTAAGAAAATCCAATTGTAATTTCCGCATTTCTCATAAAATGGCAAACGAAACACCAATGGATAAATAACGTTTCTAATTTCATCTCAACTCCGTTTTACAATCACCCTACAGAAAAATTAGCTATTGGAAAATTTTTGGCTGCTTGAATTTTGAAAACAAATGAAATTGGTTTTTCTCTCTGTGTGTGTGCGCGTGTGATACATCTCCGAAGTTGAATGAATAAAATTTTAACTATATACAGCATAGATACAGTCAGTTGATACGAGGAGGGTACACATTAAATTTCATTTCAATGAATACTATTATCATCCAAAATCAGAAATCGCCTTCGAGAATAAATGATGTCTCTAGGTGTGAATATAAAATCATCCCATCTGGTTGAAGAAGAAAAAATCATTAGCTGTATAGAATTTAAAAATATCTTAGACAAGGGGTGGCGATGTTAGACAAGAAGAAGGAGGAGGAAGATGATGCACACCCAAAACGAGGCTGTCATCTATCGAAATTAGACAACAACATAAACCTTCACGTACCTACGGCGTGGTTGCATATCAATCATCATTACCTAAATCGATATGGTGGTTCGTAAAATGACTTCCCATAATTATCAGCATAATAGGATAAGAAAACTATGACTTCAAAAGTTTAATAACACCTTCATTATTGCCCATGGTCAATTATAAACACTGTCGTGGAAGAATATAACGTCTCGTTGTCTCTCTTTCTCGCTTGCTTTCTCTCTCTTCAGTTTTGTTTCAAAGACGAGCGATAAACTACAGAGTATTTCAGCCATCACATCTTTCACAGTGACTGCTTCAAAACCACATTCTCCAGCTTTCCAGATTTTAATTTTGTTATCAATACATTATACTTCCATATTAATTAAATTAAGCCACTCACACACGTTAGGAACTTTGAAAGAAACCAAAAAAAAAAAAGAAAGGGTAAATCCTTCATCTTCTGAACATAAGTATCCTAGAATGGTTAATAACAGGGTTTCTACTAAACATCATCAGCTGTTCCAACATCCTAATCTTGTTACTGAATTTAATATAACAAGGTGTCTAGTAACCACAAAATGTTGTTAGTGTGATGAACAACTTGCTACCTAAGAAACCAGTGAATAACAATTGTTTCGACATCTTTTCTTTTTCTTCTAGGCCACGGTCATCGCCCGGAAGTCATGTTTCGCATGCCAATTCATGGTAGGTAGAAATACAATTAAGGGTGTCTAGTAAAATCATTGTGGCAAGAAAAACGTCTTTGGTGGGAAGAATTAACAAAAGGAGTGCTTCATCAGCACTGTACCTTTTCCCACCTATGATGGTATCGGATGTTCATTTTTGTTCCACAGGGACAGAAGCGATCTGTTGGACGGTATTTTAAGCAGCCGGCTGCCAACTTAATGCTGCAACCACTATGCAACCCTTTTCACGCCTATGGTAGGGTTGCCAACTTTATGCTGCAACCACTGTCTATTTATCGTCGGCCTATTTTTCTTAATTGGGACGTTTTATACTGTCACCAACACCCTGTGGGCTAATAACCTGGAAACTTTGCGAACTACACACATATTTTATCCCATGTAGCCTGCCTAGTAAGGGTTCTCTGTCGCGTGCAGTGGTGTCATCGTACACACAAAGCAGGGCCGCTGCTTTACTGCAGCCTCTATCTCGGCCGGAAAAGAAGCCTCCCACCTCGGTCTAGGATAAACAGTAGTCCAGCACGCTATCTCTGCGCCACCGAGGTGGGCCTATTCAGTACTTCAATTCATAATTGAAAAATATAGTGGAAGTAAAGCATTTAATCAATCAAATTTTCTTGGGAACTTTGGTCCAAACTTTGGGAACAACTCTACAAAATAAATTCATTTTTATTTTCCCAGTCTATGTTGGTCAAAACCAGACATATCGACTTCATTTGATTGGAAAAAGCCTAAAAATTGTCCACTGGGGCAGTTTTAGCGACCTCTATGTTGAGTGTGACTATTCAAAGTCATCCCTAATCGCTCATTATGCTATAGTGTCCAGTATCCTCCAAAAAAAAAATGTTCGATATGACATTGAGAGATTGAAATCAGTGAAAGAAAAGGTAATGGCAACAGCACACAGTCTCAGATTTCCTGAAGGACAGAAAACGAAATCTAGGAAAACATCTGCATGATGATCGAGTAGGGAATTCAGATTTGAATCATAAGAAAAAAGTCTATCGATTAGTCTACTTTTGGTCATGAAGAAGCTAAATCAGGCCACGGGCTAAGCAAAAAAAAAGATGAAATTTCTGAAATTAATGAAAGATGATAGTTGGTGAGGGGAAGAAGAAGGAGAAAATCTTTCACTAGTCAGGTAAAATTATTGCTCTTTGACACGTAAAGAAAAAAATCATAACAACGATATTTCAAGATAACAAATAAAATATAGTATATACAACACAGGAACCAATTTCCTCATGGTGTATATCACGTCAAGGTATAGATTAATAAATAAAATTTGGCGATGTATAAATGATGTCATTGTGAATTGAGCACAAAAAAAAACCCACCTCGTTATCAGCAAATGTAAATCAAAAATTGGGGAAAAGATGCTGCTGAGTATGCCACCATATAATAGAGTAATGAAAGTAAACGATATTTGGAGCTCAGAAAGCAGAAAAGTTGATGCAAACTTGATATTTGCTAACTTGTCGACGCAGCACAAAATCAAATAAACGAGACCTCGAGCAAACTGGTTGGACATTGAATTTTATAGATTTTTTTTTCAGAATATCGACCACTACCTCATCCCCTTTGAAATGAAAAAAAATCTCTACTCGCTTGACCACCGTCTTGAAAAACAACATGCATATAGAATTTTTTCATATATATTTATACATCTACCGGAACGCAAAATCCAAATTTCAAACTTCAATATCACAAGCAACAGCATTCAACTAAGAAAAGGAAAACCAAACTATCACTGAAGAGGACATGAAACCCCTCCATCCATCGCCATCCCACAACACACAAAAAAAATCCTCTTTCAAGTGGAGATTATGACCTCTCATATAGCAGTAGTAGTATTAGAAGCAGTAGTAGAAGGATATACAGTATACAAACCCAGTGTATGTGTACATAATGGTTACTTTCACTTACGAGTATTATATCGCAGCTATAAGACTGATAAAAGCTTTCACCACTTTTGGAAATAAAAAAGGGATTTCAAGACAGTGAATGTTGGTTTTAGGGAATCTCTACTTTTTAGTCTCTCTCCAACTGAGTTTTAAACAATATGCATGTAATAAAAAGTGAGATTTGAATACATCAATAAAGTCTATCATCGTCTCCTTTTGCATTACAACATCATCGTTTTATCCGGTAAAAAAAATACATCTATCACGTTTACTGAGAAAGATCTTTCTTTATTGAACTGAAATCGATCTTAAACTTATATCCACTGTCCCGTATTTACAACGACCATAAACACCAACCTAACCACATAACATTCCAACAAGAAATAAAGTATGGCAAAGAGAGAAAGAAAGAGAGGAGAGTGAGAGAAAGAGAGAGCGAGAGAAAAAAAAGGAGTAAAATCTTCCTCTTGGCTAACAAGCTGATAACACGATGCATAAATTTATAGATTGGTGCTAGTCATGTCTTGAACGAGGTCTATCAATTTCCTACCCTCAGGGAAATATTTAAACCTGCGTTTAACTCCACCCTCTAAATGTGTTAACGGTTATGGATATAAAACATGGTTCTAAATTCGATTGTCCCACTACACACACATACATACAATATCTATTCTACATTTTAACTTTTTTTGTCTTCCCTCCAAAAACTTTGATGAAGACGGTGATGTATTCCATGTTATATTGCATTATGCAATTTTATATTTAAATACATCCTGACATTCAACCATTAATTCTAATTGAATGCACAGGAAGCAGCCCTGATAGGCCAATTTGGCAGTGGAGAGAATGACTCTCATTCCAAATTTCTAACCCATGTTTGTTTGTCTAACTTGTTTGTTTGTTGGTGTTCTAGGGCCCTTCAACTACAAGGTCATTTAAGCCCCGTCCACTGTGTAGTTCTGATGCAGGGACTGCACAGACACTACACTAATGCGACGATTTTGGGACACTAGCGGTACCCAGTTTTCTCAAGCGGCCACCCATGTCAGTACTGGGTAACTGGGGTTGCGTTGCTTAACTTCAGTGATCAGACGAGAACTGGTGTGTCCAACGCAACTCGCCGCTCCCCATTGAAAACCCCAAGGAACCTGAAGCATAGCATCCATGCCGGCATATATTGCCTACTTGCTGTAGTGACATCTTCTTGCAGAAAGTTCCTCAACATTATCTTCACCGAGAGCATTGCCGAATGACCCTTGGAAAAAAAGACTAGTAATACGAGCCTGTGCGTGCGCTGATCTCCTTCAATTTGAATGGATGATCGTTTCTCCCCCTATACTCTGCAAGGGATAAGCTGCCAACTGGAGCACCTTCGTACCCTATTTTCAACAGTCTGTTGAAAAGCTTAATGCTGTCAGATACCCGCCTGTGACGTAGTGAGTCCCACCCTAATTAAAACTATAACGGAGTACTGTAAAACAAACGAGTGGACAACACTGGACAATTTGTATTAAAAGAAATGAAAATTGTATGCCCCCCTGGCATAAATAAACAATTACCACAGTTCGCATTACAAATGCAACTTAACATGCCTTAAAATATCTTTGGGACACTCCGGATGCCACAACGATATTATAGTATCCTCACTCAACCTAAGTTCAATTCCCAACCACTATTTTTCTTCGCTTAAAACACAATTTCCCACCTATGCAGGGTCGGATACTTGAGTGAATTCAGAGGCAAGAATAACGAAGGATGAAAATTGACCTAAAGGAAAGATAGAAGCTGGACAGAAGTGTAAAAGGATGGAGATAAAGAAAAGAGTTAGAGAGAGAGGAGACGGAGGAGAGAGAAGAGGGAGAGAAAGGAGATAGAGAGGATCGAGACAACAGTGGAGACGGAGGAGAAACGACGAATTTATGGCTTGGTGCCAGACGATTACCATAACCCTTTCAATCGACTCTTACGACGTGGGTCTCATACCGGTTTTATTCCAAAACTCACACGTGGACAATTTCTAACCAAGAAGTCAAATGGACAGTTATCACAATTCTGGGGTAGTTCCAGCAAGCAGATGATTTATCCAATTCCAACACAGAGAAGCAGCAGTGTTCTTTATTCCACTTTATTTAAATCTGGCAGTAAAGAACTTACACCTGAATTGGATGGGGAGTTTTCCTATTGCAGAATCTGAATAATTTGACGTGTGTGAGGTGTCGACCACATTTATTTCTCTATCAAACCAAAAAAAAAAAGAGGAAACCAGCACCTTAAAGAGAAGTACTTCAAAATCTGAAGACATCGAACTCGAGCGCAAATCTTTATAATCACAACAGGAAGAGTGAAAAACTTGTTTTGAATAATGCATGGAGCTGAGCGGTAAAAATCTAAAGAAGAAAGCAGCGCCAAATCAATTAATTTTCGACGAAAAGTCAACCACCATACCCGTGCTGTTTATTGTCCCACTTCTATTGTCCCCATAGTTGAAATATTTATTATTTTGAAGAGGAGGGGGAGGAGAGATGAAGGATAGGAGAGAACAAAATTTCACCTCCATTTCCTTTTCAATATTACTCTCTTGACATAACACCAGAATGAAGTGTGGTAAACAAATTTGCATACACAAGATTGAATTTCAAAAGAGGACTCATCACAGAAATGCAAATGCTTGTTAAACAAATCGTACATCAGTGAAAAAGGTCCTATTAATCATACACATATCTGACAGGGCAACAAGTTATTAAAAGCAAATTAAGTAGAGGTTCAATCATTAGTAAGTTGAGATAAGAGCATATGTGTGTGTGTACATAAGTAGTATATCATCCAAAACTTCTGAACGAATAAAAAATCTGGATCACAATGGCTAGAAAAATCCTAATCACAACTTTTTACCCTTAGTGCAACATCCGAGATTTGAACCGATAGCGTCTATTATCTTGTTATGAATCTTTATTTTTCAACTACACCCCCTTATTTCGCTTGAACTTGTTAGAAATAAACAGAAATCTATGATAAAGATGCATTGAATATTATCCAAGAGTAATAAAAAGAAGGGTGATAGTTTCTTTATATTTCACAAGTATGTCTCTCCCTTTTTCTTAAAGGCAAGATGAAACATTACGGTCTATTTATATCAACAACGAGTTGAAAAGAGAGAGAGAAAAAAACCCTTTGTGTGATATAGCAACACAAAGACAAGACCATGGGCAGAGCAAGAGAGACCAGAATGGGACAAAAAATTAACTGCTTTTTAAAAGTGTATATATTTTTCAATTTACTAAAGAAAAACTAGGAGAAAAGCTTAAAAGTAACTTCGACTTGACATGCCAATCAGTTACTCCTCTTGAAATCAGTTTTTCACTTATCTTTACCATGGACACTACTACTAAGGTTTGTCTCGAAACGATGCAGTCTCTTTTTTATGTCCAATTCTATATAACCCGACGATTTTAACAGCGTTATGTGAAGCTTAACAGAAACTTCTTTCATCTACAACTGTCTTTTTCTAAATGGATTCAATTCCAATAAGTTATTTGGTGTACTAGGTTTACTTTTTTCTTCCCTGAAACAGTATCATCCACAGCAAGAAAACGAACTTGTAAGAAAAGAGTTGCTCAATGTTAAATCACTCTTGACACATTTTAACAAATGTCATTTGGGTGCAACCTTTTTTTCGTATCTCAGCCTGACTGCTAAGTTTAGGAAATATATCACTTTTAATTCAGCTTTATGAAACCGATGTAAAAGTTGCTTTGGAGTGTATTCATCCAAAAAAAACAACTCCTAACTCTTTTTCCGACATGGGTTACATGGACGACGTGACAACGACCGAACACATGGACTCAGCCGGTTGCCAACCTAATGCTGCAACCCCTAGCTTATTTATTACGACCTATTTTTTTTTACATTGAGGCACTCCACCGATGCCATGGGGGACGAGCTCTAGCACCTGAAAATTTTGCCCATCAACTCTTCGCATAGTAGAAAGGGCTCTTTTACGTGCGTGCTCTTATGAACACACCACGCAGAGCAACACATACTCCCTCCCTCCCTCTCCCTCTCTCTCTCCCTCTCTCTCTCCCTCTCTCTCTCCCTCTCTCTCTCTCTCTCCCTCTCCCCCTTTGTCTCTCGCCCGAAGTAAACCAATTCACCTCGATCCAGTGTGGAACCTGGAACCACTGACTTAGTATTTGAGTGCGCTACCTCTGCATACTACCGGCGTCAGATTTAAAGTGCATTCATCTGGGAGTGAAAAATATACTTATTCAAGTTTATTTATAATTAATTATTTTAAAAATTTACGAAGGTCGTCAACCCTTCATGAAACTATATTATAAGTTTTGAATTATTACAGACTATTCTCAAATAAAAAACTAAAGCTTTACAAAATTCACCGTGATAATTGTCAAGTGTTACACAAAACTATATACTGCACACATAAATAATATATAAAGCTGACTACTATTTCCACGACATTAACATCCCATTTACGTCTAAATAATTTTATAACCGCGACAATCAGTCGACTGAACATTGCGAAACCAAGCACAGGACACATAAAACAACCATAGTGTATATTATTCAGTTTAGTTTGTACTGACAATTAGAGAGAGTCTGTATCGCTCGACAACTACAAAGAGCACTGTCTGAAAAACAACTTGAACAACATACATTTTAAATGAAGTCATTGTATGAATACACTTGCACTTTCTCCCCACCATTGCTGCATTTAAAAGACACATTTTCAACTTTTTGGTTAATATAATTATTGCTGCCGGATTCTGTTACCAAATGCTGAACCATAATGATATTCATTTCAGCCATATTTCGATGCACTGCAGCACTTGTTACCTCTTTATTAAATGTAAGACAATGTCCCAATCTGGAATATTGTTTTCAGACTGAATAGTGCTGCCGCTAGTGACACATTTAGTAAGTTACACTCATCATCAACACATGGGTTAGTCAGAAAAAAATTGTTAAAAGTTAAATATTTGCAGCGAAAATGTATTTCATCAAAAACTGGTGTTGTGATGGTATTTATAGATCACGGAGCTCCTGGGGATACATGCATAAGCCACGATTATATTTTCACCATCATTTTTTAAGATAACTCTGGATCATATTAAAAATACACTTAGAGCAGATAATATTGGTGTTGTAGTGTCCTATTTGAGAGGAGACCCTCTTGCAAAAAAAAAGCAAAGACTCACATCAAGAGCAATGACAACCAACAATCAGGTCGCTGTTGGAAACACCAAAGACACTTTCAGAATCTGGACCTTCGTTTCGTAAAAAAAACACTCTGATCAATCCACCCCTTGCTTGATGGTGTTTCAAGGTATCTCTGCCCTGGATCTCCTCGGTCCTTAAACCTCAACAGGGATGAACAGTTATGTGTTCCTCTGGAGTTAGTAAGGTACCACTCATTAAGGCATGTTATCGGACTTTACCTACTGCAAAATGAATTAACGACCCCCCCCCCATCAATGCAACGACAAATGTAGTGGACAAACCATGACAAGAGTTCACAACATAACCAATTGTCCCGCAAATAAACACTGCAAATTGTTAACACGTCCTCATACAGCGATATGAACATTTTCGACAGTTGTAGCTGCACTTAATGATATTACATCAATATCAAATTAATTAAAAATTAATACAGTACGGTTCACACCATAATACCACTAATTACAAAAAGAGGAAGGGGAACCCTTCCTGCGAGTCTCATCACCAATAACGCAGGAGAAATACATCAACTCTCAACAGAAATACAACTGAAGTCCCATAAGATTTATTCATATATATATATATATATATATATACAAGGGCAGTGGTTAGGCCAGCTATGCTATATGGATCAGAGACGGAGCGGCGAATTGCGTTGGACACACCAGTTCTCGTCTGATCACTGAAGTTAAGCAACGTAACCCCAGCTAGTACTGACATGGGTGGCCGCTTGGGAAAACTGGGTACCGCTAGTATCCCAAAATCGTCGCATTATTGTAGTGTCTGTGCAGTCTCTGCATCAGAACTACACTGAGGACGGGGCTCTAATGACCTTGTAGTTGAAGGGCCCTAAAACACCAACAAATCAGAGATTTGGGCAGTTCGAAAAAGACATGAAAATAAAATAAGAGTAGATGAAATGTGCATTCTGTGGCACATGAGTAGGGTTTTGAGAACTGAAAGAATTAGGTATGAGTATATTAGAGGTGGTTTGGAGAAGGGGGACATGCGGAAAAGATGACAGAGAATAGATTTGGGTGGTATGGGCACGTGATGAGAAGAGGAGCTCGTTAGGTCCATTACGGGATGCAGATGATTGGAAACACCCGGAGCAGAGGAAGACCAAAGCAGACGTGGGAGTAGGTTGTAAGAAACGATATGGGAGATAGGCAGGCGTGGAGAGCCAAAACCTGGAGGACACGATCTTGCTGCAAGCGGGATAAGGATATAATAACGACACATGCTATGCTGCGTTTAATGAACACCCTGTATACCAAAGTTGATGTTTTAACGTTGATAATTTCAACCAAGAGCATGTGGTTTTTTTATTCGGTCTACTAATTTCGTGAGTAACTTTAGAAGCTAAGCGAGTGACCTTATGTGTGGACCTTATACAGACTCCAGTCTGGACGACGCTAAATTAGCATCTCGACTACACTATAATTATAAAGCACTATAAATTAATGCAATTGCGAAATTCGTGTGTTTTTTATAAGAAAAATAGCCTGTAGTTTTCACTGGTGATGATCTAAAAGTGGTGGTGGTAGTGGTGAGTGTTAAATATTCCTCACATGTACGCGCATACACATACATAAAAAAAAGAAATAAACCGTTGGCGAGAAAATAGAGTCGCAGAAGTCCAATATTACATATTTTTTCTCGGATCGATATTTAATAGAAATAAAAATGCAATGCGTCAGAGACAAGAGAGAAAAAGAAATGCTGAGGCCTTTAAAATATATATTTTTCTCACTCTCTCCCCCCTCTCTCTTTCCCTGTCTATTTCTAACTTTTCACTGCTGAAAATGAAATGTTCAAAAATGACAAAGAAACCTCATGCTTCATTGTCCAATATTGTGGATGCTAGAGCAAAATTTTCAATAAGTTTCTTAATTTTTTACCAGTCCGCATTCCTAGCCCTTAGGAGGACATCCTTAAGAAGTAGGCTATTAAAACCTTAAGCAATTTCAAATTTTAAACTCAGCAACTTTATTGAGTGAATGTGCTACTTTGTATGCTTGCATTTTTAAGTAATCTCTGAAACAAAGCACAACAACAAAATCAAAACGGCAAACGATCACAGACAGAAAGAGAGAAAAGAGCGACAAATATATGTAGTTCAATGATTCATATCGCTAAATCTACTATCATAAAAATAACTCATCAGAGAAAATTCGTAAGAGAGAAAGAGAGACGAAAAAAACTGTATTTTCCCCTCTCTTGTAAACGTTAAGATCTCATAGTTTACTGGAAAAATGCCAGTTGCAAACTTGGTTTTCCACAATGTGATATGAAAAACCCCAACTAAATTACGTAAAATTCAAAGGAATCACAAACCAAACAACTCTAATTTCATTAAAACAGTTACCAAGGCTAATATTTCGTCAAAAATTATAGGCGCCGAGCAGATTTATTTCTGCAATAATTTTGCATGACGTTTACTGCACTACTACATATAAAAAAAGTCAGGCATTCACATAGAAAAACTGCAAGAAACCCCTTTCTCCTACCCTATTTTCAAAGGAATATGTCTTTAGCTGAGTTAGGGAGGGGTGACAGAAACGCTAGCGCAAACCTCCAGCTACTCAAATCTATAGGATAACAACGATATTGACCACAGTTCCACGAATTTCTATTGTTCTCGCCTTCACAAATGACCATTAAACTGCTGTTAAACATCTAATGATACGACCAGTCACAAACACTGCTGAAATCTTTAATAGCATATTTCATATTTATCCAAGTGCCATCACATCTGCCACAGTTTCAACACTGCCTACAAGAAGGCTGTGACATATTCCACGTCTTACACCCCCTTCTCTTCCTTGCCCCTCCTCTTTCTCTTCCTATACTTTATCCTCCTTCAAAAACAATGACCAATGGCTAGCAGCAGCAAGATGCTTAGCTGTAAATGACCCAAAACGAAACAAACGCCCAAAGCCATTTTATTAATGCTATGACCTAATCTTTATCTTTTTTTCAAATGAAATATCTGGGATCTTGGCATGCCCCCTACTTGGTGTGCCAATGACTTCAATACAATGTCTTTTTGATAATGACGATGAAGGAGGTGGTAGTGGTGATGGTGCAGTTACTTCATCTCTAAATCACTATTTACTATTATTTCATTTCTTACATAAAGATATCTATAGTTGAGACTTTATTCTGAAGAGAGAAAAACAATGTTCAATACTTTGTTATGTCATACATTTCAGCCAATATCTGACTAGGTTTGATAACCTCGTCATATTCGATTCACTTTTCGCTTACTATCATCTAAAATTTAAGCATTTGAAGAAGAGAGGAAAAACAAAAAATTACCGAGTTTGCTACTTAGGAGATGGAGAATACTACTACTACTACGATACTTGTGAGAAAATGAGTGCAAAAAAACAGAGAGGGCAAAACCTTGAAGAAGAAAAAATAAGATTATTGGTAAAAAGAGGAATAACACACCAAGAAAACCTTCACTCCCCTGCTAGAAAATAAGGGAGTTTGCAAAATGATATTCCGCTTCCGCTGATGGCACATGCCAAAAATAAAATCATTTCTGGAAAGGAGGAGAAAGAAGACGACTAGGACAAGAGAGAAATTTTCACTGACGACCACAAAAAAAATCCGCATCTCATTACTGCTGAATAACACAAATTATGCACCAACTGAGATGACCGACTATTCTAATGAGCCCTTGAAACTCATTCAAGGATGAATTGTGTCCTCGCGTCCCAGCAGTGGGGGGGAAAGAGGCAAATGATCTTGGGGACACTGAGATGATAGAATAATTCGTCACCACAAAGCATTATTGGCTTGATGCTTACAGAATTTTCCTTTCGAAACTTAACACTCTTTCAAATTTATAAAATTCCGTACCAGGGCCTAAGGTCCTAGCGCTCAGTTTCTGAATAAAATCCAACTACTGGGTCAACAATTTCAATGAGCAATAATCAAAAGGAGGTTTTTGTACCCCCTAACCAAACGCACCATTATCAGATTTCTATTATGAACGCAACATAAATAACGAAGAAATGATCATCATTTGCAGAATATAACCGTGTGCATTTAATTAGGCAAAGCTCCACTTCAATGGGGTCGCTATTTGATGGGACGCAACATTTTTCACAATACCAAAATCGCTTCGACAGGTTCTTGAGGATTATTGTTTAACATAGTTAATGAAATTTGATGGATGTGATGGATAGCGCATTAATTGAACAAAATGTGTTTCAGAATAATTAGAGTGGCTAGTCTAAGGACGGTGTCATGGTAACCCTCCTCAACATGAAAATGGCCACTGGCAGAGAGAGAGAGAGAGACATAATGCAATGAATGAGAGCAATTTGCTTAAATCAATTCTAAAGTACCGATATTCTCAGAATAAACTCTTCAATTTAACAGTGCAGTCCATGCCCCATAACTACGACCAAGAAAGCGGCAAAGAGGGTCATCTGTCAAACGCAATCTTTTTATGCTGATCAACAATTTCAAAGGGCAAACTGACAAAAGCAGGAAACAATAACACCGGCTTGTGAACTATCAAACAATCTTTTGGTCATTGAGAAAACATCAATCCTTGATGCGTTAGCATCTGCACACTCTCTTTTTTGCTCCCTCTAGCAGTCGCATAAGAAATCAAATTTATGTAAGGAGACGTCTATCTGTATATCATCTCAGGTACTCTAAAGAAACAGCATTTGTGATAGTAAAACTTGTCTTCTCTCCCTTCCTCTTACCTTTTTTTTTTCAACTTTTCTAGGGTTCTTCTCATCACTAAGTCAAAAAAGTGATATAAACCTTAAGTGGACTTCTCTATCATGCTAAACCTTCCTTCTTTTTTTAACAGAAAAGGAGGGTAAAATATATTATTTTAGAGTAGTAGTAAAGTAACAACCATTTCCTATATATCCAACAGAGCTTTGAATAATTCAACATGACTATAGCACCACTCTGAAGCACCCTATTGATTATCCGCATATAGTTGAGTTACCATATTAATGGCACTGCACTGTCTTTTCTTTCTCTTTTGAAATTGCAACGCACTAACAATACGATTACACTAGAAAGAGTAAAATAAAAAAAAATAACGTCGTGAAATCACCAAACTCTTCATATGTTAATTCAACCACAACTCACTAATCACCTTATTTAAAATTCTGCAATTTCATATTAAAATAATCACAACTCATCAAATTTTAATAAACGCTTGCCATTAAATGATATGCTTTACACACATCCCGTAATAAATCTTTTTGGTTAAACTTATTGTTTTACGTACTTCTTGCATTTATAATACGTTTTCTACTCCTTTTCTCTTAAATATCTCAAAATTTTCAAATTCAACGACTGGAAGTAGAAACGACACATGTATGCAGAGGCCAGTTCAGAAGGAAATAATCTATTTTTAACCTCAACACAAATTAGAAAACGTCCACAGTTAAACACGCACACATGGCATGCCATCAATCATGAATATAGTAACTTCTTGTAGACGTATTAAATACATATAATTCTAATTGAAACACTTTACAGGGAGAGGAGAAAAAAAAATTATGGACATCAACGAAAATAAGTCACCACGCTTCGCAATGGACCACCCGGAAATCTTACATGGGCTTCCAACACAGCTAGTGCGAGTTAGATTACACTTCTGTGGTATTTTTTGATGTTTAACCCACTGTCCATTGCACTCTGAAGACATCAATAGCATAGTGGATGCATGTCATCCATTATTAAATTATTACGTATAAACACAAGAAGGAAAGGGACTGATGGTGTCTGTGTGCGCACCAGAGTACGAAAATCATAAAATGCTACTAAAAAAAGTGACGATGATCCTCCTCTTGCACATAAATATAATACATAAACAGAAGAGAGGAGAGTATTTCAAGATCGAAGAAAAACAAAATCTGATTTCAGCGTAATCTGAGTGATTTAAAAGTTCAGCGCTCAGTGACGAGTTAGTATAACTTCCCCTTTCTGTCGTCTCTGTCATACCTGAATATCTCAGATACAAATCAGGAACTGAAATTGGATGGATGATTTCATAAAATGAACACATCGAAAGGTCAACAACTCAAATCTGTGATGAGACCACAGAAGAGAGGAGTAAATAACGTATTACAGCTTTTTTTCAATGGCCGATTGGTTGCTCCTCTGGTAATTCCATCAACAAAGCGACTAACAATTTATCTCACAGTGTCAAATTTTAATGCACTGAAACTCCAGACATAGTTTTAGGGTGTTTACATACAGTATTAAATTAGCACTTATCACTGCACGAACCTCACTATATTAACGCTAGAAGCACCCTAAAAGCACCCTCTGTGCTCCCTACTGTTTTTTCTCTCCCCCCTTCTCTCTCTCTTTCTCTCCCCTATTTTTCTTACTAGAACCATTCAAGGCAAGCTGAAAAAAAAACCACTGCATATTGCATATGAAAATTTTAATATATATCATATTTAATGTAGCGACTTCTTAATCTTGTTCCATTGGAAAATAAAATGCTTTAATTTAGGATTAATATGAAAATCTTAAATTACTGCTCTTTTGTCATAGGCTGCTCCAGTTATCTTTCTTCTCATAAAATTCCATTATAACAAAGATGCCATAAAACACAGCACTATGAATTTATAAAAGTTAAATCGGGCGAATTACGGAGTATATTTTTTACTTCCTCTTACTCTTCTAAAGGTGAAGAAACCACATTTGGCTTTAACCTAATGGTCTACTAGTCGGCCCTAATATCACTATTAAAATCATAAGACAGAAAGAAAGGGGGGGTCTCACGTGGAAGGAATAAACTAAAACTATAAAAAAACACGATTTCTCAAAGGGCTCCTAATAAAAATGCATTACAGGGTGAGAAGAACGACAACAACTAAACATAAGAAAATTATTTCTTCCTACTAACCCTTTTCCTGTCTAAGGTACGGTCAGGTACCCATATTTGGGCACATGTGTGATCTGTTGGACAGCATTTATACGCAGCCAGCTGCCGATCTAGGCTGCAACCCCTAAGCTTATTTATCGTCGGCTTACTGTTCGTTAGGACACTCCCCAGACGCTAGGAAACGAGATCCTGTATCTGGCAATGTTGCTTCATCTAACCGTTGCATCAGGCCCGGCTCGTGAGTTTCAGGCGCCCTAGGCAGGTGGGTCCACCCCCGCCCCCATTAAATTTAATGGGGGGGGGGCGTCCCTCACGCCTTTGGCATTTGTCCCAATGCCAATGCGTTGCTAAGGCTCTGCCACAAGGCGCCTCGAGAAAGCCAACATTTAGAAAAGGCCCCCACCAATCAGAGAAGTTTGGGAACCCCAGGACTATGAACATTTCAAATGACCGATAGACTGCATGGCAAGGAAGTACCTCTGTAATTTGGTCGCCCCTATGAAATTTGCCGCCTAGGTTTGTCTGGCCCATGAGCCGCCTGTGCGTTGCATGGTAGAGAGTGTCTTTACTTCCCACCCGACGGAAAGTGCACCCGAGGCCTCTCTCGCCCGAAAGAAGCCAACCCACTTCGATCCAGTATCAAACCTGGAACCACTGACGCAGTAGTCGAGCACGGTTCAAAACTATTTCTACCAACGTCGTTAATAATATTTGTTGAGTGCACTGCGCAGAAAACAAAACTAACGACTACAACGATCAATGAACGCATTAATTTCTAACAACAAAAGACGTTTATTCAACTTCCAGATCTGACCTCGGTTCCTCAACTAGTAGAATGTTCTTATCTCTTGCTCAAAGTATGTACTGTAGGATCGTGTCCCTGACAGAGTTGATATGGCTCTCACTGACACATCGCAGTGTTGTAATTATAAAATTTGAATAACTGTTTATTTTATCTGAACAAGGGATGCATAAAAACATGTAGCTAATTAAACTAAAGGGGTACAATCATAGGCCAACGGTCGACAGCCCGAATTGGAGTCTGGGTACAAGGCAAATGCAACCTGGCAGCACAAAGGCACACTGCATTCTGATGGTAGATTCTGATTAACCCTCTGTCACAAGCATGATTTCCAGGGACATTTATCCATTTTGTCAAACTAGCACATGATTGTTCCTTAACTTAGCCTGAATCAGTATGAGTAATCAAAAGGCCAGTGACACTGCTCAAAAACTGAGAATAGTACGACATGGACAATAAATGGCAAGAGGTTTAAAAATACTCATTATAAAGTTCGTTATTATGCTTAAAAATATGAAACTATATTTATACCGGGTCAAAACAGCAACAACACCTGATAAAATAGATGATGGGAAGTTGTTTACAAATTGTAGGTCTTCTTCACATCCGGAATATCTTTCTGATATAAAGCTGATGACTACACGTAAATCAACATCCTTCAAGAAATCATAAGAAAATATGCCTGCAAGCAATAAACGGGTTGCTATTAAAAAAGAAGGCTGGGCCAGGAAATTGTACTTAATGCATATAAAAATATTGCAAGACAGAGAGAGTGAGTGTGTGAAAATGAAATTCCCATCTTGATTAGCACTATAAATACATCATCGCTCTAGCCTGGTATATACCATATACCTCTTAGCTCTTGAACTGTTGAAAGGACGATATTGCCGCATTAAAACAACCAACAAAATAGTCAAAGATTTATGGCAATTTGAGACGACATGATAAGGAGTTGGCTCTTGGATGAAACTACATAAATTATAAACTCCGATGATACTGCAGCTTTCTTGTTTTTTGCTGGGCTCTTAAAACTACCAACAAACGGTCTCCCGAACAAAGACAATTATACTTCCTATATAATCTCAGTCAAGCAAAGTTGAACTTTACTGTCTGCCATATCCAAATAAGGAAAACTATCGGCAACATATAACTTGAGTGCGTGAGCTACGTACTGTATGGATGTCTCCTAACGGGACAATATGGACTATGAACAATAGTTTGTCTGCCAATAGCAAAACTGCAACAACAAAAATAAGATGATCAACTTGCAACCCTAATACAGTAAATATGGGTTAGAAGCGTCTGTGATTGTAAGTCAATTTTTTGCAAGAGGTCAAAGTAAAAATAAAAAAATAAATTCCTGGATTGAAAACAAGGAGAGGGGCAGAGAGTGGATCTAGAGGGACTCAATCACCAACGGAATAAATTCAAAGACAGCTGGACAACACCATAAATAAGATTCTTGAAAACAGACATGTTGACGCCAAACAAGCAGTAATGTACTTCAATCACGACCTCCATGTCTTGAAAAACCAGCCAAAAAAAGAAGCCTCAAAAATTAGATCAGTGAAACAAAGAGATGTCTGTTTCCAATACACGGTATTATCCATTTCATCTATAAAATAAAAATGCATTCATATGAATAAACTCATATGAAGCAACCACATAAAACAAACTGAATTAAATACTTCTAAATTTAAAATACGTTATATACCTTAGTTTGATTTCTTAATCCATGTCATCGTCACATCATACCCTTATCCAGCCTGTGGCAGGGTCGGGTCTGCGGGTTCTAGCCCTCTACTCCCGTCAATCTCCCACCAGGTTCCTGTCCACACCACACACACTGGACAGCCTTACGGACCGCACATCCTTACGGACACACACTGGACATCCTTACGGACAACCTGCTCCCACGTCTGCTTCGGTCTCCCCCTGCCAGGGGTGCTTCCGACCACCTGCATTCCTGGAATGAACCTAACCAGCTCCTCCTCTTCTCTCCTCATTACGTGTCCATACCACTTCAACCTATTTTCCCTCATTTTTCGGCGATGTCCACCACCCCAACGCTACCTCTAATATACTCATTCCTAATTCTATCAGCTCTCAACACCCCACTCATGTACCGCAGCATTCGCATCTCGGCTACTTGCATTCTATTTCTATTACTTGCATTCTAGAGCCTGCGGCTGCAGGCTCTTCCTCACTCCCAACACTCTGATCCATATAACATAGCTGGGCTAACCACTGCCCTGTAAAACTTCCCTTTCAACTTGATTGGGACCCCTCCTACCACACAGGCGTCCCATCCTGCGGAAGGAGCACATGGAAATTCACTCTTTCGTCCGAAGGAAGCCAACCGGCTGGGTCCATGATCGAACCCGGAACCCGGCGCCTGCATCACCGAGGAACACTTCATGTGATAGGAATAGCTTATATCAATTCAGGTTGTGAGCCCTTAACCTTGATCACTGGATGAACAGGATAAGTGAATACTGGTGAACAGGACAAACTGTGTGCCCCAGTCTGAATAGTCCCATGCTCATCAGTCATTTAACGTTGGCTTCTCAATCTTAAGGTTATTTACAGGTGGAAAGTTCCCGTACCAGGCCCTAATGCTATTATGCAATAATTCCCTTATCACACAGACCCTATGTGCCTCCTACCTGCAAACAACCTAACACATTAGGCCACGATTTTACTTTCCAACCGGGACAGAAGGTGCATTTGCGGCCTCCCTCTCATTAGTGATAATAAGCTACCTGCCTCGACGTGAACAACAATCAACACCATGACCTCAACAGAAAACCGGATAACTAACCGACCTATTGAGATGCCAGTGTTCGACCTGCCTCAAGCATTATGTGAGCATTTCGGATAAGGTGCTTTATCGCAAGCCTTCTTAAACTTTTTCTACTCGCGAACACGTTTTACATGAGGGTATTTTGCGTGATCTCTGGTATATAAAGGAAGTATACAAAGTAAAGTGACTTACTGATCATTTTTCGCGACCTCAAAGGAGAGGGTCGCGATCCACAGCTTAAGAAGCCCTACTTTATAGGATTAGTATGCTAAATGATTTATTAAAAGTCGTTTGCAGATGTTTGTCAAAAAGTCTCTGTCGAAAGACAGATCCGATTTTGAAATTTTTGATAGTGGGCATTAATTAACCATATTAAAGTTGATCATGCAAAAGCACAGAGCGATGCTGTTTCAGCATGCTTACTGCCGCTCCTAGTTAGGCTGAATGCAATGAATGAAATTGGCAATACTCAGCCTTATATACTCAAATAATCAATTATTGAAATGTAAAGAGGATAGTAAAGACATGAGACGTCAGTTTGAGACGTGAGATATTAAGAGTTCTCAGTGATAGTAGTAGAAGTCAATGAGACGGCTCATCATCACAAGGACAAAAAAATTTCAGTACTTAGACGTTTAGAAATCAAAGATTGATAACTGCAGATAAATTAATTACCAGTTTATTTAGAAAGGAAATAAAAATTGAACTCCTAATTTATCTTCATTTCAGCGACAATCAATAACAGTTTCACTTCATAAAGTAGATAATTGACGTATGATGCTATCCACCATTATTAATTAATATAGATCTATAATATAGACAGCTTCAAGTAAAATCATCGAAATTCACTTCAACAGTAATAATTTTCGATTGAAAAGATAAAGAGGAGTGAGGCATCAAATAAAGACCTACGCTAGGTGCCATTTTTTGCAAATTTCATGCGTATCTCTCAAAAAGGTAACTTATATTATTTTTTTGTAACTCCTCCATTAAACGGTTTACTACTGTCCCATTACAATAATAAAATTCTTTCTCAAAACATTTAACAAAGTATACAGTAGAAAATATATTCAACTAAATATCTGACAGATCAATTTTAATCATCAGCGATTTGTCAGTTGAGTGAATAAAATCCGTTGTAAATCCGACGTTAAAATGATCTCGTAACGCGTTTACAAACAAACGAAAATATGAGCTCATTTATTTGTTAAAGGAAGATGAATACTCCCAAGTTAATAAAAGAAAAACATTTTCTAACAAGGATATTATATTTACGACAAAAACATCCAATAAAAATACAATTCTTGGTTTCCGACCTAATATCTTTATTGGCACAATAGACACCACCACCACCACCACTCAGCTGGAGAACAACAAGCATCAAATAAAATGTCGTAGGATAAAACAATCAATAAATTTAAGGCGCCGAATTTATTCTCCCTTAATTAACCTATTTCCCGGCCCATGGCACGGTTGTGCATCCAAAACAGCATAATGGCGAACGCACAAAAAAAACAAGAACAACGAAAGTAGAGATCCAAAAGAGAGGACAGAAATGGACAGGGTAAATAAAAAACAGCAAGAAAAGTGAACCAGAAAATTCATGGGCGAAATTTTGATAATGCCCCTTTGCTCCAATTATTAGTATTTGAATCAAAAACAACTATGCTATTAACTCTATTCCTGTCTAAGGCAGGGTCAAGCGCCCATTTTGGTCTCACTGGGACACATTGGCAATTTATCGGCAGTATTTTTACTTAGCCGACTGCTAGCCTAATTTCAATGGGGTACCTGTTTTCAAGGGCAAGCACCTACACTTGGAAATTCAGAACGGGTCTTTTCCGCACAGCGGTCACATCGTACACACAGCCTTTGGCCGCAGCTTACCCTCCATATGGCGGACGGCGTACTGTAATGGAGGTTTCTCTTTCGCCGGAAAGAATTCAACCCACGTCGGACCAGTATCGAACCTGTAGCACTAGTCCAGTCTGACTAGCATTTAAATCAGTTGAGGACGTCATTCCCAAAGGGGATAAGGAGGCAGTAAGGAACAAAGAAAAGGGATAAGTTAAGGAATCCCTGACAAGGACGAATTTAGAAATTAATACTGTTTTACTATCTTGGTACTGAAGGGGAGCGGGCATACATGCATATTGCGTTGGACACACCAGTTCTCGTCTGATCACTGAAGTTAAACCACCCAATCCCAGCTGTTACTGACATGGGTGGCCGCTTGGGAAAACTGGGTACTGATATTACCCAAAAATCGTCACATTAGTGTAGCGTCTGTGCAGTCTCTGCATTAGAACTACGCAGTGGACGGGGCTCAAGTGACCTTGTAGGGAAGGGTCCTAAAACACCAACGAAAGAAAAATTGACAGAAATCTCAAAAGTATAATATACTGTATAGCGTTTCTTAGTAAGGCAACAGAGTCAGTATAAGGACCACTAACAGGTACAAGCCAGTTGGATTTTTTAACGAATATTTTATTGCAGAAGAATTTGCCTTGCCTACAACTAATGTACAACTATTGTGTAGAAACAGAAATCGGCAATATGATAGAAAAAAGGGAATAAAAAAGCAAGTAAAACAAAATATCGAGAAATTCATGGGGTGATTTTTATGTAACTTTTGAATGTGATCGCCGCCGCCGCTTTGTGATGTCACCACCTTTACAAATAAAGTTATTGTTTTCAAATTCATCATTATTTATCTGCGTGTGATCTGAAATCATCAACTTCAAATTTCCAATTCAAATGCAAATAATAAAATATAAAATAATCATGAATGCCATCATCAAACTAAAAACGTTAATGTTTTAAGCACTTCCCCCTTGCAGAGGGGCGCTAAAAAAAAGCATCTAAATTTATATCATGATGGGTTAAAACTCATTTTTTTGCTCAAAGACTGATCGATTTACAGTTCTTATAATAAAAGCCGCTTTTACTAAAGTGAAAATCGATCTTCAGTAAGTAAGAAGTTAAATTTCATTCTTACGCATTAAAAGAAATTTGATATGAAATTCAGACTGGTTGCACCAACCAAACCGCCTTCAAGACGGAACAGGGAACATTTCGGCTCAATTTTCGTAATTTTATTATTCATTTGTTTTATGTTACTAAAACAGAAGAGCAAAACATAATGTTACTGAAAGATGGTTATAGAGATGGTCAAGCGGCAGCAACCATAAAAAAATCTAACCTCCCCACAGCTCAAAGGTATAGAGACAGAAATATCACCACAATGATATCTTCAAAGATTGGGGTTGCGCTGACACTGCGCTGCCCGGTCTACCATTCAGTTAGTACACATATAAACAAATCTAATGAGCGTTATAACTCTACTCTACGTTAATGGGCTTTATATTAAATAGCTTTCTTTAGTAACATTATTGTGCCGCTTTCCACAAAGAATACAACCCTAAAGAGAAGCAAAACATGAAAGAAAGGGGTCCTTTGCCATTGCTTTCCTACTTTTTTTTAAAGTCATACGAAGATGGATGAAATGGCACTGCACAAGGGCCAGCATTGCATTTATTGGTCTTTTTAGTAGGTCTCGAAATTTTATGTTCTTTTCAAGCTAGGAAATTAAGTTTCTCACCACCATCAACCATTCACCCTAATTCACGTTTTTCTACCACCATGTGTATATTTCTTCTCTTATCCCCTCTTCTCCACGCGTACAAATAAAGTCACAGGAATCATTCACATACGACTTCATTCAGAGTCGGTAGGAACATATACATAGGTCTAGAAACCTTATCCTGCAGAGATTTCAATATTCGCCGTCGGTGAGGGCATTACATGGTGCGCAAGCCATAAACTATCGTAATTATTCACTCCAATATGATGCTGCTTGGCGTTTAGGAGGCTCATTTTGTCTTTAACAACTCAATGACCGAGTGAGGGAGGTGATAGGCAGCTCAAGCTCGACTCCCGAAATTCTTGGTTATGCTCTGATGCACAGAGAGGCAAGTGGAGTCTTATGTGACCGCCGGGTCCCAATAAAGTTAAAAGGCAAAGTTTACAGAACGGTCGTTAGGCCCGCTATGCTGTATGGCTCAGTGTTGGGCAGCTAGGAAGAACCACGAAAGGAGAATGCAAGTGGCTGAGATGCGAATGCTGCGCTACATGACTAGGGTGTCACGAGCCGACGGAGTCTGAAATGATTACGTTAGAGGTAGCCTGGGGTGGGAGACATCGCGGAAAAGATGAGAGAGAAGTGGTTGAGGTAGTATTGGCATGTGATGAGGAGAGAGGAGGAGCTTATTAGGTCCATTATGGGTCAGCATGTAATTGGGGGCACTAGGGGTAGGGAAAGACCAAAACGGACGTGGGAGCAGATGGTGCAGAGGGACATGGAGACGTGCGGAGTAGAAAGGGTCTTGGTGGGGGATAGGCGCCAGTGGAGAATAAGAACCTGCAGACATGACCCTGCCGCAGGCGGGAGGAGGGTGAGATGATGATGATGCTCTGACGCACAGATTTAACCCACCTTCTTGGCGCAGAGGAAGTATACTTGTATACTGTTTCAGTCGTCCCTGATTTGACCCTGGATCGAAGTAATTTCTCTATTTTCGAGCGAGAGAGGAGTCCAGTGTGGTGTGTAGTGTACGATGTCACCATCACACGTAAAAGAATCCTTACTACATGGTGCAAAAAATAGGTGCAGTTCGGCAAAATTTTCAGGTGTAGGAGATCGCCCCCAGGCGTCGCGTCGGTGGGCTAAAAAGTGTCCCAGCGAATCAAAATAGGCCGACGATAAATAAGCATAGGGGTTGCAGCATTAGATTGGCACCTATCTGCCTAAAAATAGCGCCCTACAGATCGTTCATGTGTCCTAATGGGGCAAAGATGGGCACCTGACCCTGCCTTAGACAGAAAAGGGATTAGGGATGGCTGTGAAGCACAGGTTTAAGTCCGATTAGACAGTATGTTTTTCTTTGTACCTGAAACGAAATAAAACTGTGATCCAGTATGATGCCCCCTTGTAAGAGGAAAACAGTTTTTTCTCTACATGACAGAGAACAAATGAGTGAGATTGACAAGGGTAGAATCCAACCAACCAACATAGAAGATAGTTGTGTTGCACAAGACAAAATCCAATATAAAGTCTTCCTTACCCACCTCTGTCCCTTTTTCTCCTTTTCTTTGATCTTTTAAAGTTTATCTGTTAGTCAACCGTTGAATGAAAGATGAATCACTTAAGGCTGCTTTGATGTCAACAATCACATTCTTCAGCCCTGCTTCCCAAACAGGCCAATAGATCACTGACTTTGACTAACTGCCTGTCAACCATACAAGCCTATGAATCATATTTTTAATAATGTGGCCAAACATTACATGTCAGCGCAGGTCCTCAAGAATGTCAAACATAGTTGAGGTAATAAAAGATCTTGGTAATGTTTATTGAAAAATGTAAAATCATTAACAAAAGGATATTTTTCTAAATTCGGACAACGCAACCGGATGTCATCGATTGACTTATCTGGACAATATCGCCCTCTACTCTCTCGGCTAAATCCTACCTCCTACAGGACTCAACAATTTTCATGAACGTTACATTAAACTACAGCCAAAAATCGTCTCGAATTACGAGCGCCAATAATAACAGCGATAAAGAGGCAGTATCCAGGTTACAATAAAGGAAGTCAAGCTAACATTTAATGAATAAACACAAAAGACTATAACTCTTTTAGATTATAATGAGTAAGCTCTGCAGTCGTCACAATTCAATCATCTGAGGAAGAGGGGGGGAAACAAACCTTAACTTCCACCACGCACACGGAAAATGAAATGATATCATCACCTTATCAGCATGATAATGATACATGCTAACAATCAAAGTAGTTAACATTATGAAAAGCAAGCCATACATGCATCGTCAGTATTGATCTGTACCCATCCGAGAAGTTTGGCGAGACGATCACTCAATACAGCGAGGCCTGGACCTGCAATCATAACAACCACTCTACTGCCCTTAACCAATCAATTAGTTTTAGCCAAGCTCAGGACTCTCTACATATGTTAATTAAGAGACTGAATCCATTTTCTCTTTTTTAGATTGTTTCAATAGGTTCCCCGTCTGCAAAAGTATCTCCAACCATCACCCGTTTTGGAAATGGCTCATCATCTCCATTTGCATTCCATGTTTATTCTACCAAAAGGGTTGTGGCTGTACCAGTAATCCAATCCTTCTGCAACTGACGCTACCTATTCCCACCATTAATATTTCAGGTTCTCCGTCCTCTACCTAGCAAACAACACATTTATTATGCTACAGAGTGAGCCTTATTTGAATAGCCCCTCATTTACAACCTTCAAGGGAGGATAATGGTTAGGGGACCCCACACGTGACAAGGAAACCTCACAGAATTCATTGTATAATATTCACAACCATAACTGATAGGAAGTCACATTCTATGACCCCCACCACACAAACCGTCTGTCGGACTGTGACTATGTAAGGTTTCCAAAGTTTCGAAGGCGGAAGTTCTTGGCAGCCTCCACGATTCACAATTTTTGATTAATTTTTGTTACTCCTCTCTGCTTGCCTTCTACCAATACATCGGATGAAAACAACAGCGTCTGATACTGCATATGAAATTTTTTTTGTGATGTGGGGCAGTCAAAGAGTCTGTATTTCAGGGTTTTCACTATGCTAATAATATCAATATGGGTGTGAGTGAGTGAATTTTGAAAGCTACTGACTCCTATTGAAACAAGCATGCTGATTGCATCTCAGCAATTTAACCGGTTCACTGCCTTACAACATATCAATACTGATGGGAATTGAGAGGAGTTCTAGTCATCTGATAGACTTAAAAAGCCACAATGATAAACGGCTTCCTTCTCTTCGCCATCATTCTCATTTCAGTGCCCTTCTAGGAAATGAGGTACATACAGTATATATCCTCTTCGCCCGAATTTCGATGAAAACCCATTCACACCAACAGCATGACGATATACATAACGACCTTCATGAATTCAACTCCAACCGTTTGGTCAACTGTTCCAGAAAGGAGGATAATCGATACAATAGTCATCTTACTTTATTGGTGCCAACTGATGCCCACTTTATTTAAAAAAACTATGTCAAAAAAAACGAGATGGTTGAAATGTCCATTCTCTGTGTCCATCTGTTCATCCACTTCCAATCCTTTGCAACAAATATCATAAGATCATGTAGATGACAAGGCAACACCCAATTTGACATGCACTCTTAAAGTACTCTACCACTTAATGGATCAAGTGAAAAAAAAAGTTCCTTCCAAGGAGACAATGGACCATACAACTGTCAGGCTATTTAAGACCTTCTTCTTAGATGACACGTATTCATTTATTATTCAGCGGACAATTTTTTTAAGTCACACACAATCAAAACAAATTGCTATTTCAAAGATTCGAGATCCGGATTTACAGTTGATTAGACAACTACATCCCACGAAGTGGACATCAGCAATTTAGTAGTAATCAGTTACGTTCAAAAAAGAAGGGGGCTTTAAGAAGCATAAAGTCCAAGTGGTACTTAATACATTCTGAAAATCCACTGGTACCAACAAAACACTAAGCAATTTTTGCAAACTTCCGTCCACAAGACCAACAATTAAAGAAAAGTTACATAAACGGTGGGTAGACATGCAATTCATCAAACATAGGAAGAACAAATAGAAAGCGACAGATAAGGCACTTTTGCACTTTAAGTGTCATTTTTTTCCCTTTTTTGCACTTAACTTCCATTTATTATATGGGAGAGCATGTGGCAAATATCATGCTCTATTTAGGGACATGAAAACCACGTGTTACGAAGCAAGTAGTGGTGGTAAAACTCGACCAGGGTACTATTTTAGTAGGCCAGAATTCATAACTTTCTTGCAATCTGAACCCATCCATGCTGGCTTGATAAAATAAAAACCACTTCCTAAATTTTACAAGTACGCATGTCGCCGAATCCGACTGCTCCTTCAGAAAAATACCAAAAAAAAAAAACAACTCTGTATCGACATCATAAATTCTCAAACTTCACAAGTAATTTATCTACAAGAGTCAGTTACCAACTTAAAATTATGGAGATCAAATAACCAAATCACAAAGCTATAATAAGCAGTTGACACGAGGTATATGAAGATGGAAATGGTACATAATCAAATTGGGCAGAATGACACAGACCTTCTGTCCAAAAGGCAGATGTTCTGCTCTCCAGTATGAAAAAGTACCCTAACAATGTTGACGACAATGATTTCCTGTTTTTGAGGTTGTCCTGCAAGTGGACTATTTAGAAATGTTTTCAAACTTAAGGTGATCCACCCTCCACTACACGTTTTCGGATCTAGTTATGCATCGCAGAAATTACTTTTGCGTTTTCACAATGCATTGCATAAACGAACTACTGTCCTATACTTCAACCCTTTTACTATAAAAGAAAACGGATCTCAGGAGGATGTGGTCTAAATAAATGTAGCTGTTCTAATCAGATAATCACTGAAAAATGAACCAAAATAGTAGAAATTGTTGATGATATTATAAAAGTCTATTTTGACTAACTTTAAATAAATAAAAATGACTAAGAGTGAACAGAACCGCTGTCTGTTTATTTTGCTTGTCAAAGAAGCGTTCAGCATGCAGAAGCACCGTGGACAACAGTGTGAGGTCCGGAGCCGACCTTGCTAGACTCAGGGCTCTAGCGAACGCCAGAACACTGACAATATAATCAGGCAACTCAGCACTACCGTGATATCGAATACGACAAATTAAATGTGTACTTTGTGCCCAGAGAGTGGTGCGAGTGTGGTTCACGAGAAGTGGTGCCGTGCACATCTTCCGGGTCTCAACCTGAACAAGCAGAAGAAACAAACACTGAAATGGATTTTCTCGTTCCTGGTCAAACAGGGCGCCACACCAAACACAAAGTGTATTACGGTCTCAGCAAAAGTCAATAAACTTCACGTATAAAGACGAAAGAAGTTTGAAGAAATGCTATGGATGCAAGCACTGGATAAAATTTGAGTGTGTTCTGTCTTTCGAAACCATAAAAGCAAAAGCTGAAGCGGAAGTTGATAGCAAAATGCCCCTAAAGAGATCCTCTCTCTCAACGAAAAAAAGAAAGTAGCACACCATGAAATATAGTTTGCTAAACGACAAAAGCACATAATTCATTATACGAACAATAAAAAATAGATTTTTTTAGAGTTCCTATCCATTAGTTCTCCATCTAGAGACAAAACTTATCTGATAATGACGTCTTGAAAAGTCAAATTAACAAACCTAACGTAGTGAGTCAAGCCTACTTGTGTGTGGTAAACCCAAGATTGGAATTCAGCCCTGGCCAAGATTGATAGCTTTCTTCTGACAAGGCCATAAGCTCTTCAAGCCTTCCATCAGATAGGCAACAGCCAGTTGTAGTTAGCTAGCTGCTAATATTAGATCATGTATACCTCAAAGGACCTTTTCTACAGACTAAGGAGAGAGACAAGAAATCTGTTAATTTTCAGGTATAAGAAAGAAGGAAAGATCCAAACTCTGCAATCAGTAATTTGTCACAGTGACAGATCTAAGTAGCATAGTGCCGTCTTAACGTATTGGCTAGTTGAGCACTTGCCCTGGGCCCCACGCTAATCTGTGGATGTCAAGTGACCATTTACATATTATTCTTGTGAGTGGTTGTCGTAAGAGCCCCAGAACAACGCTTTACCCAGGGTCCCATAATTCTGTTAAGAAGGCACTTAAGTAGCAGAGGTCAAACAGTAATTGTTACTCTCTAAAACTAACCTACCCAGTGAAGTACGAAACTTATTGTACTTCAAACCTGAGGGTCCGAACAATTTGAGATTTCTTTAAGAAGATTTTCAGCACAAAATTACTTATTGTAAATGCAAAAAAAAACATCATGGTAAAAGAAAAACATCTTAGACTGTCGACAAGGACAACATTTGCGATTTATAACTATTATCATCAGCACATCCAATGGCTACAGCAAGTATAACTGTCATATCACATTACGTAAAAGTACAACATGTTAAATTTGAGCAGTTCTCCGCCAAGTACAGTAGATTTCAAGAAGAGGGTACAGCACAAGGTCGTAGCTCCTAATTTTTCTCGGAAACCCATATGAAAAGTTTGTTGTAAACTATATTCAATCCAAAATGACATAAGGATTTATTCTATGAAGTTTCTGGCACTCCTCACTATAATTTTGATTGGGCATGAGCCTGACTCCTGGTGCATTATAGTTATTGTGCAATAAGTCAGACACCATACAATATTATAACCAAACAAAGCATTAATTTACTTGCCAAAAATTTCTATTTTGGTTGTATAATGCAGTGTTGGAACAGTGGGGTAGGCCGGCATCCCCCCACAGACAATTCAGCCAATATTTCTGCGGATTCCAGACGCCTGGCTGGGGTGCCCCCAGTCAGAGCATGTTCAGTGAGCCCGCAGACCTGACCCTGCCACAGGTGGGATAAGGGTATGATGATGATGATGACTGCACCCGCCGCGGTGCCCCCAGTCAGAGCATGTTCAGTGAGCCCGCAGACCTGACCCTGCCACAGGTGGGATAAGGGTATGATGATGATGATGACTGCACCCGCCGCGGTGGTGAGTGGTTAGCACGCTCGGCAACTGCGTCAGTAGTTCTAAGTTCGATACTGGACCGTGGTGGGTCGGCTTCTTTCGGGCGAGAGAGAAGCCGCGAGTGTGCCTTCTTTCGGATGAGAAGTAAAACCGAGGTCCCGTGTGGGTGTACGATGGCACTTGCACGTAAAAGAACCCTCTCTACTACGCAACGGGTAGATGAGGCAAAATTCCCCCTGGCGTCGGTAGCATTCCCCAACGAACACTAGACCGACGATAAATAAGCGATAAACAAATGGGTACCCGACCCTGCCATAGGCGGGAAAAGGGTTAGGAGT
>JAAFCE010006156.1:13371892-13455442 GCA_013389805.1 Trigoniulus corallinus
AAATGGGTACCCGACCCTGCCATAGGCGGGAAAAGGGTTAGGAGTTGCTTTTTTTGCTTTTAATCCTCAAGTACTTGTCAAAATGCGCTTTAAAAAAAAATTACTGCAATAATAATAATAATAGACGAGATTCTTTGGACAGATTTTGTCTCTAGACAGCTTTCAGCAAAATAATCTTCTAAGTAATGAACAACAAGAATTTACACTCGTATAACAACAGAAAAGACTTGAAATTTCAAATGATAAATACCATAACGAGAATTTTGGAGCCCTTACATTAGTCGTTAATTTAATGAATGAATTCAATTCATCAGGTAGGATTAATAACTCATTATCTTGACATGTTTCTCTCAAACATTTTCACTACTGCCCACCATTTTAGACCCCCAAACCCACCCCTCAATTAGTGAATATCATTAAAATCATTCCACGGGTTCGATCCTAGTAAAAGATGTATCCCTAAATGGAATAAGAGGCCATTTAGATAAATACCTTGAGGTAGAATGCGTTAATGGGCCGAGCCTTTCATTGGAGGAGATGTAAAGCGGTGGTCCTGTAGGGCGTCTACGATGTCATCTGTAAGTAACCCCTCCTCACCTACTATAAAGCAACTACTAACTCTTTTCCAGCCTATGGCTGGGTCGGGTATCCATATTGTCTCTCTGAATAAACACAAGGGTGATAGGGCTTATATTGGGCAGTGTTTTTCCGCAGCCAAGCTGGAACCCTTATGTTTATTTATCGTCGGCCTACTGCTCGTTGGGACACTCCACTGACGTTCTTACACCTGGGAACTTTGCCTGATCTACCCGTTGCTAGTAGAGACCAGCCTCGGTGGTGCAGGAAGTAGCGTGCTCGATTTCTGCGTCAGTGGTTCTAGGTTCGATACTGGATCGAGGCGGGTTGACTTCATTGGGGAGAAAGAAAACTCCCTGATGTTGTACTCGTTCCCTGGCGTCGGTGAAGTGCTCTAACTAACAGTAGACCGACGATAAATAAGCAGAGTGGTTGCGGCTTTGATCGACAGTCGGCTGCGGAAAAGACTATCAAACATATCACCCGTGTGTCCATTCAGTGGAACAAGATGGTTGCCCAACTCCGTTGCTAGCAGGGAGGGTTCTTTTACGTGCAAATGAAATAGTAAACCAGGGGCGTTTACACAGCGTAAACACAGCTTTACTTAAAACGCACTGGGGGCCTTCCTCTCGCTCTTTCGCTCTCTCCCCGAAAGAAGCCTACCCACCCCGCTCCAATATCGAACCTGTAACTACTGTACCACCGAGACGGATCCCGTAAAAGAACCCTCACTATTTGGGATAGACAAATATACGTGTAGGAGGTTCAGTAAAATTCCAGGTATAGGATCTCGCTCCCTACCATCGGTTATCCGTTGAGAAAAATGCGCCCCAAGGAATACAAATGTACCGACGATAAATAACCATAGGGGTTGCGGCATTACGTTGGCAACCGGTTGTGTTAAAATAACGTCCAACAAATCGTTTCTGAGTCCCAACGGGACGGAAACCTCCTATTAGTGGTCCCCTAGCACTTTTAAGTACCCCACTCAGTCGTAAGTGAAAGAAATGAAGATGTAAAAGAAGATCCCAATGGAGGATGATAATTTCTTTTGAACCAAGATTAGGGGTTAGCAGCTTATTAAATTTAGAGTAGGTGGCGGCGGTGAAGAGATACATAAGAAAAGTAATACGTCTCTAAAATTTTACGGAGGTGAAGCAGAGTGATGAGTGAAAATCCGTGGAAAGATAAGAATTTTAGGCAATCTGCAGGGCAAACAAGAGCGTCATAAACGGGGAAGGTATGTGGCAAAGATAACGACGACACACAAGTCCAATAACGACCTTCCACATGTGGGACGCCCTAATCTCTGAGACATAACTAGAGTACGAAGTCCATCAGGGCAACTTATTAGGGAATCCTGCCCAACATTAATTATCCGAAATGAATTTAGTAGGAAGCGGCTGTATATTGCGTTGGACACACTAGTTCCCAGTGGCGGATCCAGGATTTTCGCCATGGGGGGGTTGAGCCATTACGGGGGGTGAGCTAAAGCTCGCATATATTATGCGAATACGTTTATATGCGCATAGGGGGGGGTTGCAACCCCAAAAACCACATCCTGGATTCGCGCGTGCTAGTTCCGGTCTGATCACTGAAGTTAAACAAGGCAACCCCAGCTAATATTAGTATGGGTGACGCTAGGGAACATTGGGTACTGCTATAACCCAAAAATCGTAGTAAAAGCGTAGTGTCTATGCAGACTCTGCATTGGAACTACACACACAATAATGGGTTAGGGAGGAAGCCAAGCAGCCATAACAGACTGAACCCTGAGGAGGCTGCTTGCAGGAGATAAGGAGGAAGGTGTGGAGGATGCAGGAAATGGTAAACATGCAGCACCCAACGTTCTTTAATAACCACCCATGTTGGTACTAACGTGGGATTGCGTTGATTAACTTCAGTGATCTGACAGGAACTAGTGTGTCCAACGCAACTTGGCTGCACACCCAACTTGGCTGCACTCGCAACTTGGCGGCACACGCAACTTGGCTACGCATTGGACGGAGCTCTAATGACCTTTGTAGAGGAAGGGCCCTAAAACACCAGCGACATTTGGGTCAGACACTACATTTTTGATCACAAGTCATTGAGATTGCAAGAATTCTGGGTATAAAAAGGAGATGTCTAATGTCTCATCCAGCCTCGGTCTTACTCTCAGAATCTCTCTTTGTTCTCTAGTGATTGAAGCTCGAAACAATTGCAAGCAATCTCTGTAAATTGGCATTCCAGAAGCTAAAAATGCAGCAGTCATTTTATTTTTCTCAATTACGATTTTAAAAGAAGCCTGTCTTAAAAACTTCAACTTGACAATAAACTTCATATATCAGACAAATTAGTTGAGATATTCTTTTCATTCAAAGACGTTTTAAATGCCAGACGGTAGTTAACATTAATTATATAGCATCATGCACTCGATGTGCTACTCATAAAGGATTTTTACAATATTAATTACCTCAATTTACAAGCACACACATGACATCTTTACGGAATTGTCTATTTCATACATTGTCTGTCAGAATTGACAACAGCATAACAGATCCCCCTCCTTGTTTCAAAGCTCGTTCACACCCAAACCTTGTTAGAAGTGACGTTTTAAATACTTATTTTTAACATTTCTAAGCAAAGACAGTAGTTTCGGCAAAACATAATAGGATCACGTAGAATTCCAACGTAAATTACTTTTGCGAAATTATCAAAGCTATTAACATAGCCGATGTGTGTAATCTATCTTACTTTCCAACAGCCTAACATTTATAAAACTTCATTCATTATTAATGATGAGCACATGGCAAGTTGGTGTCCAGTTAACTATGCTTAATGGGTTAAGACAGGAAAATTTCTATTCATAATTAAGACTTAATGCGCCCCTTAACCACAGTACCAAAGTTACATTTTATTATACAGTGTATATTTTAATTAAATACGATCTCTGGTTTGTATTTTACTAAACAGAGTTTTTTTTTCTGGCCCTGTCTGTATACATATAGTGTGTTTGTGCACAATTTTAAACTTAAAACCAAACAGATGGGAAACTGAATAAACCATAATCTGAAAGTTTAACTCAACATGTAGCAGCAGAGGGCTGTTATACGGTTAGTTTTTAACTCAGTAGCAGCATAATTGTGCACTTCGACAAACTGGTCTCTTTTCCTCTTCAGTGATATTGTCCTGCCCTTTCCTGAAGTTTAGCGCGCAATTTCAAAGAAAGAGAGAGAGGGGGGGAAGAAAATTGGAAAAGGAAAGATGCGAAATAGGGAGTCAAAGCATTCCTGCAGGTCCACCAACTTCAATAAATAACAGACAGAAACCACATGGTGATCTTAACTGGGATCAGCGGGGAGTTGACTGACTACAACGGAAGTTCATCCCAGGATCTTGAACCAGAATTGCAGTTAACTCAGTAGTGAACAGCCTCTTTACTTCCTGCAGTTACGAAGGGCACACACGCTCGACACAAGAAACACATGCCAAGAAGCTCAAATTACGTGCTGCGAGTATTTGTCTTGCTTTTCTTATATACCGGTATATATATTTTTTTAATGACTACTTTCACCCAGGGTATCACCCGCACACATACATAACATATATTATATACATATATTTCTTCTAATGGACAAGAAAGAAAAAGAAATCCACTTTTATGTATGTGGAAATGAAGTTACAAGATGCACACTCCTAGCAACGAATACTACACGCCAATCTTAAATAAAAGATGTCCGGAAAAAAAAAAGAGAGAGCACGCTACTACAAATCAAAGAAGGGGAGAAAAGTCACAATAAATTCAATATAAATATCAGTTTGGCATTTTATGGCAATAATGAGGCGGAAACTGCACGTTGTAAAAAGTGTCTCCAGTTTAAAATACTTTCTATAAATAAAACAGTAAAATAAATGCACTTCCTCCATATGTATCCTGAGGAAAAATAAATAGACCTCATCAGGATTCGACCAGCACCTTTCTGAGTCATATCGAGAACCCACAAACCACAATAAACCATATTGAAACAGAAGCAAACACTAAGCTTGTAGTATGAATCTATGTTGGACATGGCTCAAATATGCACCCTATTCTTTACCACTTCAAACCCACTAGTTCCCATCCTGGGGGAGTAGAGAGCCCCAACTCGATTCAGACTCGATCTTGAAGCAGATGGATGGATGGATGCTATACTAATGGGTTGGGGAGTAAGCCAAGCAGCCCTAACAGGCTGAACCCTTAGGAGGCTGCTCGCTGGTGATGAGGAGGTAGGTGAAGAGGGGATGGAACATGAGTATGAAGACGATGACCCTTAACCAATTTACTGCAGATATCCAGGAAGAACAGGAAAGCAAAGGGCGGATGGAGAAAAATAACTAGAAAAGCAGAAGGAAGAGAAGAGAAGCATCGGAAGTTAGACATCCAGAACTCACACGTGAAAAATATGGACAATGGTTTTAGATGTGACAGTCGGCTGTTGACGTCACAATCCTTTCCCAGTTGCCTGTTAAGATCATGCAGAGGATATACATTGGGGAAAAGGTGGAATAAACTCTATTTTCTGTTCCCCACAGCCCACAGATTTACTTTATGAAAATACAAGTGTGGTTTGCAAAGTAATGAACATTATTTTTAGTTAGGTGTTCATTAAAACTGTCTGCTTTTGTAAATCCTTGAGATTGCGTTCAATTTTAATCCTTAAAATGATATTGTCTCAAGGCTGCTGCGAATGCGTAGGAAGTAGATTGCAGTCTGACAAAAGATATGCTAGTGCCCAAATCTGAGTGAAAGAGATGGCCTAGAAGGTGGCAGAGAGAGAGGTGGATGGTGAATAGACAGACAGACACGAGATAAGGTAAAAGAAAGAGTGAGATTCAACTCTGGTGAGAGACTAAAGATAGCGTAGCCCGACACTATATTATCACGTAGAAAACAGACCATTCTCTTCAAAACATTCATACAACAGTTAAGAAATTTAGCTATGAGGTAATTTCCAGAAACACATGTAGAAAAACCTATTCAAACGGAGTGAAAACAGTGTTGTGCATTATGCTTATTAAGGTAGAAAACATAAAGAAAAGCGCCTGCGAATTAGCTCTCCATTTTATAATTAGGGCCAAAAACTGCTTCACAGAAGTTAAAGTTATGATACCCAACAGACTAATTAAAACCTAATGAATGCAAGACTAATGAACAAGGAAAATGCAAAGTGAACAACCATGATATGGGCTATAAATTGAAATTGTAGGCTTGATCTAGATCTCAATATGAGGTAACAAACCATAACACTACCGATTCTTTGCATAATTCTCTAGTCAGATGGTAAGTGCGTACAAACATGTCACCCACAGTCAGTTTCAAACATTCAAAGGACAATCAAGACCTCCAGCATCGATTGCGAAATACTTCACTTGAAATATAAAACACATATCAAGATAAACAACTTCGATAAGGCTTAACTCGCATAATGTTACACATACTTTAATAAATCGTATTGACTTTAAACACAGCAGCAGCACCACAGAGGATGTATTTTTACATGTCCAAAGAACAAGTATCATCCATCATTTCATAGATTTATCTATTCTCCATGTGGGTCTCAAGTATAAGTGACCTATTGCACCCCTGGCATGTGGCAAGAGACAACAAAAACAGATAATATTGCACATCCGACTGGTCAACACTCACTCAAAAGTATACTGTATTTCATCAAAGACCACATGAGGAAACCCGATTGGTGAGAGAGAGAGAGAGACGTCGAAATTCAAACATTTGATTTTAATCATTGCAGTTCAAGAGCGGGAATGTTCAATTCTGACCAAGAAACCAGATTTCCCCTCCCCAGGCTTTCTTACTACCAGAATATCCCACCTTGGTATCTCAGTTGGTACCGTGCTCGACTCTTGGACCCATGGTGAGTAAAACTCATCTTAATCAAACGGTTGGCCTCTTTCGGACGAGAGGGAACACCCTCCAAAGTGCACTTTCTATCGGATAAAGAGCAAAGCCATGGGTCTCCGTGTGGCTGTGTGGTCACCAAGGCACATAAAACAACCCTTCTACAAATAAATGCCCACTGGAATCGGTTGGGTATTTTTTAAAAGTTCATACTTTGACGAAGAAATGGACTTGAAATGTCGTTGAACAATCAGCAGAACACTGCCTTGGTTTGTTTGTTGGTGTTTTAGGGCCCTTCAACTACAAGGTCATTACAGTCCCGTCCACAGCATAGTTCTTATGCAGAGACTGCACAGACACACTAATGCGACGATTTTTTGGGTATTAGCAGTACCCAATTTTCCCAAGCAGCCACCCATGTCAGTACTAGCTGGGGTTCCGCTGCCTAACTTCAGTGACCAGACAAGAACTGGGGTGTCCAACACAATTCGCCGCTCACTGCCTTGGTAGTATCTTAACTCAGAGTATCGAGTATCTTAACTCAGGTCGAGTATTGGTCAAAATGACCAAAGCAGCGAAAATGGACGGATGAATGGACGCATTCGTTGACGTATACATTGGACTATGTCCTATTCCTGTAGTCAAGGCTACCCTCCGACAGTAGACAGAAATTAAATTCGACTAATTAGACTGTCAGTCTACATATTCTGGTTTAATTAAATTTATTACAAATTTTCCAAGAGATACAAAAAGAATTACCAATTTCAGACCGGACCTAGCCCGCGATCTGAATTTCAAGAGTCAGTGAAGCGGTGATAATAATGAATATAACACAATGATGCCAGACTTATTTAGGATGCTTGGATATTTCATGAACATTTTTGTGACTGTTCCTTCAACCAGGAAAATTTCAAATCTATTCATCAAGTTCCCGATAAGACAGCCTAAAGCCTGTAAACTCAAGTTGCAAAAGGGCAACAGTGTAGTACAAGGTATAATACGATTTATTTCAGCCTGATCAATCACCTGTCTACATAATTAGTTCAATTAAGATGCGAATTCTAAAATAAATCCCCAAAATTAACCAATAAATATGGTATTTCCAACATAGCTCTGCTCCTTTAGGGACTATCAAATTTCCTGTGGTACATTAATTAAATAGATGAGCAACGTTCAGTTTATTCAGGTTGAAATAACACAAACGGCAGGAAGGCGACTATAAAATGACGCCAACAAAACCAAGTTAACCCCTTTAGACACTTAAAAGGTCAATAGGATCGAAATGATCAATTCAAATTTATATACTAATAAAAACAAAATTTCAAACCTCTCACTTTGCATTATAGTCAAGTCTCGAGCACTACAAGGACATTTTATTGATCTGAAATAACCAAGTTGAAATATCACGATCTAGGGACCTTAATCACACACACACACTATGTACACAAAACAACACAGATTGAAAGGACCGGTTCTTGTCATTACTAAAAACACGATTAAATGAATCGTGAAAAAATTTTAGTTTCCAAACTGGTGACATTACAAAACCTAAGTCTGAATTGGTATCTCTGAAGGTTTTCTCCCTTTCTCTCTCTCTCTCTCTCTCCCTCTCTTTCTCATCGTGTAAAATCCAGGGCGAAGTTTTGGATCCATAAAAGAGATGGAGTCAGCGAAAAAGCCATTACTGTCTTTGAAAGAAATTTACTGCAAGTCGATGGTAGAGGAAGGAAGAAAACGACCTCCTCTTCCTCCTTTTTTCTTAGACACAGTCACTTTTCTAGCTCTCACCCTCTCTCTCCTCACTTACTCTACAAGACTTACAAGAATTTATCTTTCAAATCTATTAAGTCATAGGCCTGCTGAGGTCCCCCTTATGATGGTTGGATTAAAAGAATGTTTCAGAAAAGACTTCCCTTTAATACACAGAGTCCAGTACGGAGAACTTTTTTGAAGGAAATCATCTTTTTATTTGAAATAAGGAAATGTGGCATCGCAGTATATGCTTTTCATTCTGCGGTATCCTTTAAACCCCCACCTTCTTAACAGACAAACCTTTTTTTTTCGCCTCTCCAAGCTTTATCCAGAAACATCGTCATCATCATCATTCAAAAGTTATCAATCCTTTTACTTTTCTTCAACTAATATTAACACCAACTGTGGGTTAGCAAGGTCAAGAGGTTTACAAATTGGAAACACACCCATTTCCTTTTCACATATAAGTGAAGCAGCGTGAGATCAGGTCATTGACAATTTGGGTGGCTATCGCTAAAACAAACTTTCCAGTAGAGACGCCTCTGGCGACGTAAAAAAAGGAGTACCCAGAATCTTACTTACTTTGAGACCGCATTATCTGATCACGAAACTCATGTTTACCTCAATATGCACAGGAGGCGCAAAATAGACACTGTGCGTTAACGTCACTAGGGGATAACTGCAAATCATTTTTGAAATTCTACTCATCTATTCAAAAACAACAGTCAAATTTAGACAAAACGGTAATTCAGTCAGTAGGTTGGCTGCTAAGGTACGTAATTCACATTCCTTCCTGGATTCAATCCTGAAATCGGTAGCGAAGCAATGAAAAATCTTAAATGACCCCTCCTCAGATGGGACACCGCTAAACAAACCAAAAGTCATGGACGTATAAACACATTTTTTAGTAAACTTCGGAATCTCAGATGATTCGTACCATCCTCCGCAGGTCAGTTGGTAGTTTATCAGACTCTTGTGTTCATCAGGTATAGGTTCAAAACCCAAAGATTCTTTCTGGTGAAAAAGAAGCAGAGGTCCTCAGCTAGCGCTATCACCCTACCATGCCGAAGATGCTAATCCCAAGGTGTAAAGTACCGGTACCTCCCTGACAGGGTTTGTTCCTTTGGAGGGCGAGAGACCTAAGATGCATCTTCTATCAAAAAAGAAGGAAAAGCCTTGTATGGATGTTACCTATTATGCTATTTATTGCCTTCAACTGTAAAAACTGATCTTTAGCAGGATGGAACTTAAGTCCAAAGCACTCTAGCAAAAAAACGTTTCAGAGATGGGTTAAAATTCACCAGTCACACGTGACTGTTTCGAGAAAATAGGTGTCCAATTTTCGGTATAAGTCGCAAGTTTCCACGAGTCAATGATTGTTAAAAAAAAATAGACTGATCACATTTCCAACCATTTCACAGAAATCAGTCCTTACAAAGTACTGTCAGACCAAGTGCTAACAAAAGAGTAACACGACGTCATCAATCTTAATGTCAGACTTAAGCCGCCACGACGTCACCTCCTCCTTCAGCTCCGCTCCACTTTCAGTCATCATATTCCCTTCCCCAAAACCCAAGTACAGATGAATGACCATCTCCAGAATCTGCTAAGACTATGGCCACCATGTTTTGCTCTTCAAAGGTCAAGAATAAACGACTGACCGCACAGTTTAAGTGAACCCACACTAATAAGCTAAGAGACATTCATTCAACAACTACATTATCATCAAGAGAAATGACGCAACGCATCTTTTTTAACAAACTCTTTTCTAGTTACAAAAAAAGAAATCGAGAGAAAAGTTGTGGCGACAGAATGTGAAGAAGATGGCTCTTATGTCTGTCTGTATTTTTTCTCCAAGTGGTCAAAGGAGACTTAACTCACTCCTTTCCTTTCAGAAAGAAAGAGAGAGAAAAAACTCAACTGAATCGATCAATCAAAGACTAAAATCAAGATGTCAGGTTGATGATCTCAAATCTAAATGGTCTCTGACAACAATTTCAATTACATCTCTACTTAGCATGTCTTTTATATTAAAATCATTAATAATTTAAAATTCCGAATCCATTATTTCAGTAGTTACAAAAAAAGTTACAATAAATACGACTGTATAAATATATGATGTGACAATCTGTTGTTGACAATCTAAACGAGAGAGAGAGAGGATACTATTAATGATGAATAATTCATCATTTGATAGCTTCATTTTTTCATTTCAATGTTTTTTTTTCCTTTTTATAAAAATAGATATTTCTTTTATGTTGTTATTTTAATGTCTATTCTCTGAGGCGCTTATACAAAAAAGAACTCAAGCACTAGTTTTCAATTTTCAAGGACAATTTTTCTCAACTGGAAGCCCTCCTCCATCCTCCTTCTACAATGCTTTACAAATCACTGCACTATTACCGATGCAAAGATGAATGCGATGATGATGATGATGACAGTGACGGCGGCAGTGGCGATGAAACTATGAAGAAGAAATGCAAATAATGCACAGGCATATGAAAGTGATCAACACACAACTCTTTTATTTTGCTACAACTAAGTGCAAGTTGTAGTCTCGCTACGTTTCAGGGAGAGTTCAGGGAGAGAGGAGGAGAGAAAAAAAAGCTTACAACTACTACATTCATATGCACTTTTTTATCATGCTTACTTCACTTCGTAATCAGATACGGCTGTAAAGTAGGAAACTCAATGTGGATATTGTATCGAGACTCTACCGGAGTAATGACAATACCAGGGTCAAATTCAGTAAGACTTCACTACTTGGAAAAAAAACGAGAGAGGAAGTTGACAGAATAAAGCGAAATAATAACAAAATAATAAAGAAGAAGAAGAAAGTCTTCAAGAGCCTCCTCCCTCTGTCTCTCACACTATGTTTAGCAATGGGACTTTTTATTTGACAAAGACAGACAACAGGCAGAGAGTGTAATGTCGATCTCAAAAAGTCAAAACTATAATGTAAGAAACATTTCTTAAACATTACTGATAGTGGTAGTGGAATGATGACTATCTGGCAGGGATGCATGCAGCAGACACTGTCAAAAGACCCAGTGTGCGTGTGTCTCCTGTCTTCAGATGAGCCATTCCAAGTAATAGCACATACGTAGCCATAAGTTAAAGGATTGCGGAGTCATTTTTTATCCCATATACTCCCTTTTCCTCTTTTCTTCCCCCTCTCTTCTCTTTCTTTATGCTCCTACTACACTTGTCTACTACTGCATACCCCCAGTCTAATAATTTTGGGTGAAATGCTTGCATATTGACTGCTTTTCTCCCCTTGTTACTCCTCTCTCCATTTTGGTGCTCATGTCTTTCTTCAACCTAGTATTTTACTTGTGTCACGTTTAGTCAATAATATATTGTTAACACTTCGGGATCTTAAAAATGGCCTTTACATTTTTTTGCACTGGGACAATGAAACGTTTAAAAGAGACAACGTAATAAAATTGGTAAAGACATTGTCTTACTTTAGATCACCCTCCCTACGAATTTTCTTCACCATCCTCCTTATATCATTATTCCTTCTAGGGTTCTAGCTCTAGTGCTACATTATTTCTCCTTTTTAAAGTAAGTCCTTGTCAACCGGCACATAAAAGGGCTCCTTGCTTAGTTCTTGCTTCCAAGCCTACCCAGGTAGTGCGCTTGACTCTTGAGTGTATCGTTCGCGAGGTTCAATTCGAGGTGGAATGGTGCCTTAAAATGTCTTTCGGGTGACAAGAAAAACTCCAAATGGTCCTTCTGTTGGATGGAGAGTAAACTTGTGTCTAGGACGTCACTAGTGCACATAAGACCCCCTGCTCTTTCTAAACGGAAAAGAAATGTCATGCTCCAATGTAAGAGAGCTGCCCCTCCCTCTGACATCGATTAATGGACTTCAGATACTAGAAGTCGGCGTGATATAAAAAAATTTTTACTCCACACAATTTTTCTTCAAAAGGTCTCTTTCCTCCTCCACGCGCCTGAGGAATGCTAGGGTCCAAGGTGGTGGTAAATGAAGAATAATACTAATTGCCCATGGTCCCGCTCTAATCATGCTTTCTTCTATCGCCCCCATTTTTGGTTTTGCTTTGTTGTGTTTTAGAGCCCTTCAACTACAAGATCATTAGAGCCCCGGTCACTGTGTAGTTCTAATGCAGAGACTGCACAGACACTACACTAATGCGACGATTTTTGGGTATTAGCGGTACCCAGTTTTCCCAAGCGGCCACCGATGTCAGTACTAACTCGGGTTGCGTTGCTTAACTTCAGTGATCAGAGGAGAACTGGTGTGTACAACGCAATTTGCCACTCCCGCCCCCTTTTTTGGTTTTGCTTTGTTGTGTTTTAGGACCCTTCAACTACAAGGTCATTAGAGCCCCGTCCACTGCGTAGTTCTAAGCAGAGACTACACAGACACTACACTAATGCGGCGATTTTTGGGTATTAGCGGTACCCAGTTTTCCCAAGCGGCCACCCATGTTAGTACTTGCTGGGGTTGTGTTGCTTAACTTCAGCGATCTGAGTAGAACTGGTGCGCCCAATGCAATACGCCGCCCCCTTCTGTTGCCTCCATGTCCAGTTCCCATTAGCAGTCATTAGTATTTTTTCTTGCCTATGGCATCGTCGATATATCCCAGAAGCCACTTCAGGAATGACTTCGTTAGGATAATGGAGTGGTCAAATTCTTTGAAAGCAACATACATTTACTTCCCAGGCGACAATATCGTAATTTGGCATAAAGTATTTAATTTTTCATTATTTTCTACATCCAATAATGCTTTTGCACGTGTAGTCGACATCGACGGCGATAAATTCGTACTGGATAGTGGTGATAATGTCATTTGCGAAAAAAAACTGAACAACATTTACCCTCCAATCGCTGCGATCGCAACCTTGACAGAAACCATGGGACTCTTTTGTTCCCACTCTATTAAAGTGCTAATTTGAATGAAAGTTGCTCAACTCATTAATAATGTGCTTGCTGTTGCTTGGGCAGTCTATCATCACCCAGGTGGGTCAATAAACTTTGATATTTCACTGATAAAACCATATTTAATGATGCAGATGTGCGAATGATAATCCCCACATATAAGAGGAGACTAAAAGGATTGTGGTTTTCGGCCGACAATCAGCCACGTAAAACCGTGATCCAAGAGTTGGTCCATGAAGCAGTGGCGGATCCAGGGGTGAACACTTCAAAAAAGTTTGCCCCAAATATTTTAAATATTCCGAATCCTTTGATATAAACCTAGCTAGCAATTGCAATAGGTCCTCTACTGCCCCTTAGAATGCCCATCTTCAGTGGTTTAGCCAATTGCAGAATGGACTGCAACTGTTGGACTGGCAGAATAGAAATGGGGATAGCAATGAAAAAATGCCTCACCAGTTGCAAAGTTGAATCGTGCATCAGTTGAAATGTGCGCCCCATTGAGGAACTGAGGGGGAGCAATTGCTCCATTGCTCCCCCCCCCCGGATCCTCCCAGTTTCTCACTGGCTTTTTACCTATTACCTCAACCTTTATCTTTCTCATCTCTATCTTCATCCGTCATTATTCCGTCCTAGGTTTCCTGGACTCTTGCAAATGCATGTACTAACATGGGTGGCCGCTTGGGAAAACTGAGTACTGCTAATACCCAAAAATCGTCGCATTAGTGTAGTGTCTCTGCATAAGAACTATGCTGCGGAAGGGGCTCTAATAACCTTGTAGTCGAAGGGCCCTAAAACACAAACAAACAACAACAATCTGCCTTATCTGAAAGTCCAAGAGACAAACACTGGGACAAACTTAAAGAAACTTTAACACTAAGTTTCCTGTTGATGGGAAAGAAAATCACAACCCTCAACCAGGGGGCGGCACATCGTGCTTGGAGCTCATATGCAAGTGGCTACGCAGTATCACTACTTTCGAAATTTCTGTGTAAGACAGAAAATGAAACCTAATACGAGTATTTGGAGCAAAAGGGTATTTAGATATCATAAACTGAGTTAATGAAATTTTTGAAATGCTTTCATAAAGTCGATCCAACTTACAAGCCTCATTCACGATGAAAAATTTTAATTATTTGCTAGTTAAAAACCTCACGGGAGGTCCTCATCTCATTTTCAACCCATATGACTTTTTGTGTTTCGACTGGGTCGGGTAACATAACTTTCGGAAGGACCAAGAAAAAACGTAAAGAAGGGGGAGGAACTACTGAATGATAGTTCATTGTGGCTTGTTGCCGACCAAATGTCGCCTCTTACTCCATGCAGAGATGCAGTGGACCTTCTATAGATTACCTGGGAACCCACAGGGGATACCAATCTATTGCATGTATTATGCTTATATCGATTCATATCGCGTCACATCCTTATTATATTAACCGACGTTCAGGGATACCACATTAGATCATTTCGTTAGGCGGAAGGCACACTTCTTTCCTCTTGCCTAAAAAAACACCAAAAATAACCAAGAAAGATCATGCCTACCATGAACTCAAGATGCTATTGCCGTAGTAATTGCCTCACTAAGCCCGATAATGAAAAGATAGCATCAATTGGATACACTAACAGTCAAAATTAATGAACAAGGTTATACTGTATAACTGACCATGCAACCATAAATGGAATTTTTGGGCTTTACGGAAGTGATCAACCCAGCCAGTTTACAACAGACTGTAGCACGTGCATGCACAGTGTGCATGAAAAGGGGCGTGTGTGGTGGACCAGGGCCGGCGTGATGGGTGTGCGAACTGTGCGACGGCACAGGGCCCCCTCGCATTCAGAGTGCGCGCGGGGCCCGCATTAGTATATGGCACAGAGCCTCGCAAAATATAGCGCCGGCCCTGGGTGGATGTGGCTGTAGGCTCAGTTCAGTATGTTACAGAACAGGCCGTAGGCTGTATCAGTGGCAGGAAATGGCTGGAACGTGCTGTTCAACCTTCACTGGCCTTTCTGTCTGTTACAAACCTATCCCTATATTGATGCAGTTATATTGGTCCGGGTGGTCTTCTGAATTGCGAAGTCCTTCGCAATGAATTTGATTAGATTAAGTAAAGCTGACGATAGACACTAAAATATTTCATTGGTATGATAACTTTAAGGCTCCGTCAAACAGAACGACGTTATAACCTCACGTTCTTCAGACGTCATATTGACAAATGCTCGCTTGTCTCTCGAGGTCGAAGTTTACAGGTCTGCCTCAGGCAAGAGCCACTGGTATATTTTTTCCTCTGATGAAAGAAAACCTTTTATATCTTGACCAATATCGTGCATTTGTGTGTGGGTGTGCGATGTCATCTGCTCGCCACGCCTCTAATCACCTGAATCAAGCATATTCAGGACATCACAACAGGTGGATAGACCAGGGTTCTCCAACATCCGCCCCACGAGCAAGCGGCCCTTTTTTACAACCTTCAATTTAAAGCTACTATGAGTGGCAACAAACTATTTAGTTTTCATGATATGTTCACACTTAACTTATTTTAAAAACTGAAATACAAAAATATGCATAATAACCTAATAAAAATCGCGTTGAATGAAAATTAACCTTCCGAGCCGAGTTATTGCCACTCCGAGATCGCCCCCACCTCGGCCCACCGGCCTTCGAAAAATTGTTAATATGCCCCCAATCAAACCTGTTGGAGACCCCTGGGATAGATGACCAGATTACCTAATCCTAACTAGAGCGCAATGATGATTTCGTTAAGGAAAGACAATGCATAATACGTCATGGCACTACTGCTTAAATCATATATCCGAAAATGTTTTGATATTAAGCATCGTTACTGATCTGATTTATTTAATTCAATCAAACGTAAATGTATTTTAATTAGCTCCCTTAACGATTTGCACTCTATCAGGGAAAAGAAAGCCTGGAAAAAAATTTGTTAGGTGAGTTTCAACTTGAAGATTTCCATGTGTGCTGAAAAGATGCATGTAACTACTGTACTATCTTTTGACATGTCTTTAAAATCTTGCAACAGTAATTTCTCTTCCCCCTTCCGACATGCAGACGCAAAACAGATGATAAATTTTTGCCTAATATGCTAGCACTGCACCATTTAAGTATATTTAAGATTACCTTTCCACCTCAAAATAAAAATTCAGTGCATTGGTATTATCACTATCCTTAGCAGTAGATGTGTATACAGTATATGCATACTCATGTATATCCTTGCCTAAGGAGCTCTAATGACTGTTGTAGTTGAAGGGCCTTAATACACCAACAAAAACAAAAATCCTTGCCTAAGGGTGTGAGTTAAATTCTTATTACATCTGTGATTTCTGAATGAGAGGGTGAAAGAGGGGGGGGGTAAGGCATGTACATGGCCATGTGTGAATAGGCAGGAAATTTTCCAGAAATGGATGTTGAACCCATTGGCGATGATGGATAAATGTAGCAGCAGAACCAAAAGAAATAAATTCAATAATAAACAAAGTAACCATTCAGACACTTTTAATACAGTATCATAAATTGAATCCTGCACTAATCTAGTCAAATCAAGGTTCGTTTTAAATCGCACGAGAGAAATCTATGCAAACGGAGAGCCAAAAAAAGCAACACTCAATGTTATGGTCAACCAAAGCAACAAGTGGAAAAATTTTCAATACGAAAATCAACACAACGCATCATGAGCAATATCAGTAAAACTCCATAGCAAAGAAATTATTTTTCAGTCCTAAATAAGGGTCCTTTCTGCGCTGTAATTCACAGAGGGAGACAACATCAAACGATTCGGTCATGCAATACTTAACATGTATGATGGAGCAGTTAAATTACTAAAAAAATTTAACTTCAATTTTATTTTTTAACCACTAAGTCCTCCTATATTTGTAATAAATGTCTTCATGTTGTCAAAATTCGTCTTGATAAAAACTGTAAAACAAAAATACTCCTACAAAAAATCATCAGGGCAGGAGAAAACAGGGTAGTTAAAGCAACTGATAGTTCATCCCTAGTAGAAGATAACTAAATATAGCAAAATAAATGTATAAAATTAAATTAAAGACTCACGTACCAACTAGTATTTCTTTCTATATGCAACGCGACGGAAAATCCGAAATAACTTTGTGGCTGTGGTCCAGTTTGGACCAGAGGCGATTTCACGTCTAGGTTGAAGGCCAAAGCGGTGTCACTTATCCTGAGCAAAGCGAGCACTAATATTATAAACATCCTTGAAGTTCGGGAAATTTTATAATGTTTTATCATTATGTCTGCTAAATGAGATTATATAAAATCTCAATAACCACCACCACCACCACAACAACAACAACAACAATGAGAACAACAAGAACACACCATACGAGGGGATGTGGGATAAAAAATATATTTGGGATAAGGTGGAGGAGGAAGAGGTGGAGGATGATGGGGGAAAGAGGACAAATTAAGAATCAGAGACACATAATCCAATTCAACGAGCATATAAATGGTATCCCTGCTGCAAAAGTTTGTCAGGAATTTGCTTCAATGATAGCCTAATAGTCATGAGGAGATCAAAGAGAGGTGACTCTTGTGTTCTCCTCTAGACAAAAATTTTTATATAGACATGAGATAACTCTCTTCTTCTTCCACTACTCTCCCTTGTTTCTCTCTCCTTGTTACCACCGACACACGCAAACGATGAATGAGTTTGAATCTTAACCGCGCGTTCGCTCGCATCTGTCGTCACAGAAAAGGTCCTGGAATTAGTCCAATCTGGAAAGGGGAGTATGAATTACAGGCAAAAGGATCTGAGATTTTGAATCGGGAGGAGACAAGTTAATCATTAGCATCTCCTTCAGCTCTGACTGTGTGGTGCTACGTATTTTGAATGACTATTTTAAGGACACAAGACGCATTGATGGCAAAATAATTCCTCCTTACTCCCTACCAAACAATAAATGCAATCGAAAAACAATCCCATAAAGAAGTCGATATCCTAGGAAAAAAAAACTGATATGGAATAGGTCTGGAAACACAAAGAGACATCGACAAAAACCTATTCCCTTATCATTTCAGTCCTTCCTCCTTCACATTAACACTACTAATTTGCTTCTTAACAAATATATAATTTCTTTCAACAAAAGAAATTAGGAGATTTCAAACCATTTTATGAGGATTTAATTTCCACGAGACAATTTCATCATTTGTGCAATACAAAAAGACTGTCTAGGTCACTCAGTGGTTACCACACAGCATCAATTGTCTCCATGGCTGCAGGATCGATCCTGACCGAAACACATGACTTTTTTTTCGCACTTGAGGAAAACCCACACTGCGCTCGCCTATCATCGGATGGGAGCAGTCGCATTGCGTTGGACACACCGGTTCTCGTCCGATCACCGAAGGTAAGCAACGCAAGCCCAGATTGTACTAGGATGGGTTACCACTTGGGAACACTGGGTACTGCTGCTACTCATTCGTCGTAATACTATAGAGCAGTCCTGTTTAAACTCTACAATAGTATCCATTCTGGGCCCTAATAACCAATGTAGTCGTGGGCCCTAATAACCAATGTAGTCGTGGGCCCTAATAACCAATGTAGTCGTGGGCCCTAATAACCAATTTAGTTGTGGGCCCTAATAACCAATGTAGTCGTGGGCTCCAATAAGCAATGTAGTCGTGGGCCCTAAAACAACAACAATCAATCGGATGGGAAATGAAGTCGTGGCCCTGTGTGGTGCGTACGATGTCCCTACGTGCTTCCCGTCCCAGCGGGACAAATGGGGAGAGGCTGTATTGCGTTGGACACACCAATTTTCGTGCGATCACTTAAATTAAGCGACACAACCGCAGATAATACTGGCATGGGTGACCGCTTGGAAACACTGGGTACTACTAATACCCAAATCGTCGTAACAGCTAATGTCTGTGTAGACTCTGCATTTAAACTACGCAGTGGACGGGGCTCTAATGACCATTGTAGTTGAAGAATCCTAAACACCGACGAAACAAACGAAAAACAGGGAGAAATGGGAACCCGACCCCGCCATATTCAGGAAAAGTTGTTCGACTGATTACGTGCAAAAGAAATGATACCTTGGACAAACATTCCGTCATAAAAACCATCACCACGGGAATTTACTTCTTGCAGGATTCATATTCTAGATTTGATTTAAAACGTTTATAATTTACTAAATTGAAGACATTTCGGCATACTTGCAGTATCGGGGACTCTAGCTGGTTTCGAAGGTAGGCGGAGTTTGGGAATTTTTTTTTTGAAATGTAGGCGGAGTTTGGGAATTTTTTTTTTAAAGTAGGCGGAGTTAGTTCTATTTTACACTTTCCATTTTACCCGGTTACTAATTTTACCTAGCTTGTTTTTTGGAGTTTAAGGTCCCATCAACTACAAGGTCATTAGAGACCCGTCCACTGCATAGTTCTAATGCATAGACTGCACAGACACTACACTAATGCGACGATTATTGGGTATTAGCAGTACCCAGCTTTCCCGAGCGACCACCCATGTCAGTACTAACTGGGCTTGCGTTGCTTAACTTCAGTGATCAGACGAGAACTGGTGTGTCCAACGCAACTCGCCGCTCCCATTTTACCTAGCGATTGAAGTTAAAGATGCATGCAAGAACCTTTACAATGATCTCTACTTTCGGGTGTTTCGGTCCCCCGGCCTACTCGCCTTCGGCTCGAAGGCCTCCTCCCCGCGAACAACAAACATATCGATTCTGTGAATGATCTCGTGTAGCCAGGAATATCCCGTTTGTACGAATCTCACTTTTCTAGGAACTCCGCCTACTTTGGAAACTTCATAGCATCTCCGATACTAAAAGTATGTGTAACTCCGTCTACCTTCGAAACCAGCTAGAGTCCCCAATAGTGCAAGTATGCCGATATTTCACTTCTTACACTGAACACAATAAGTACATACAGTAGTTCGTCCCAAAATGGGTCAAAGGATGGCACACTATGACTCCGCAGCTAAGGATTGAACTTGAGTCACAAGCACATCAAATGGAAATTAACATTCGAAGGACAGAAGTTGCAATCTATGTGTCGAAATTCCAAAGCACATACAGCATTTCAAAAATAGGAAACCAAGAAGCAGAGTTCAAAGTGGACGTTTATAGTTTTGTTTCATGTCAATCCCCCAAATCTGAAGACAATACCCCGCCACATGGTTTTCTCACACCTGAACAAAAACTACCCACCTTAGTCAGAATCGAGCCTGGGAAACACGAGTCTGAGGTATCATTTTACCAACTGAGAGAAGGACCATTTCATTTACAGAAGCTAGTCTATTTCACATTCTTTTTACCCATATAACATTTGTGGTGTCACCACCTCTTTTGAAATTTCGTTCTAAATATTTTTATTTAATTTTCTATCATAACGTATACGAGTGCGCCTTCTTTCGGATGAGAAGTAAAACGGAGGTCCCATGCGGTGCACGATGGAATTTGTACATAAAAGAACCTTCTCTACTATGCAACAGGTAGATGAGGCAAAATTTCCAGGTGCAGGAGCTCGCCCCCTGGCGTCGATGGAAGCAGTAGACCAGCGATAAATAAGCATAGGGGGTGCAGCTCTGGTCGGCAACCGGCTGTGGAAAAACACTGTCCAATATATGTCCTTTGTGTACATTCAGCGGGTTGTTGTTGTTTGTTGGTGTTTAAGGTCCCGTCAACTACAAGGTCATCAGAGACCCGTCCACTGCATAGTTCTAATGCATAGACACTACACGAATGCGACGATTATTGGGTATTAGCAGTACCCAACTTTCCCGAGCGACCACCCATGTCAGTACTAACTGGGCTTGCGCTGCTTAACTTCAGTGATCAGACCAGAACTGGTGTGTCCAACGCAACTCGCTGCTCCCCCACATTCAGCGGGACAAGATGGGTAAGCGACCTTGCCATAGGCGAGAAAGGGTTATCTGTTGTAGCTTTTATCACAGCGTATGAACTCTGAATTCGGAAGTGGAGTGGAATTCACAGCTTATACCTAATTCTGGGACATGAGTACCGCGGTCAGAAAGAAATGGTGATGCTGCGGAATAGGATGCTAGCTAGTTACAGTCTATCTGCTAAATGATAAATGCAATTGTTGAAAACAGGCATGGTCAACACAATGTACTCAGTCTGCAATTCACTTATAACGCAACCATAAATCTGAGTGAAACAAATGTGGTGCAGTACCAACTGAAAAAGAAAGTTGTGGAAACCGGGTTCTTGATGAGATTCCACATACCACAACACGAAAAACCTGTCTCATATATTTCATTTATTTATACAGTGTACTATTCATCAATTAACACACATACTTGTCTCGCACGCTTTCAAAGACGTAGATATCCTTATGCTGCCATCTATGAAGCAATGCTGAGAAACTTAAAAGCCGCACTGATGGCATCGATTGCGTCATCATCGTCGTCTCACCTTATTCCACCCATGGCGGGGTCAGATTAAACAATTAAACAGATAACTGCCCAATAACTGTAAAATATATCTCACTTCATTCGAAAGGGAACCATCTTTATCATTCGCAACTTCAAAGGCAGTTGCTTACCAGCAGTCCCTATTATTCATGGTCTTATTAAAGTAATGGACTTTTTGTTTTACCGATAATTACTGAATCCACAACAACTACGCAACGGGTAGATGAGGCAAAATTTCCAGGTGTAGGAGCTCGCCCCCTGGCGTCGGTAGCATTCCCCAACGAACACTAGACCGACGAAAAATAAACGTAGGGGTGCAGCTTTGGCCGGCAACCGGCTGCAGAAAAAACTATGTCCAATATATCACCCTGTGTCCATTCAGAGGGACAAATGGGTACCCGAACCTGCCATAGGCGGGAAAAGGGTTAGGAGTTGCTTTTACTGAATCCATAACAATGGGTTCACCAAATCTCCGAAATACCAAACAATTTAGTTTTGGATTTTAGAGGCGATCAGGATTTTGCAGATGCTTAGGTGGTACAACACAAAAACAATGGTGGAAACCACCGATAAAATTGATCAACGTTCTACTTCGTGTGTTCTTCAATTATGAATAGAACGCGCTGACCGTACAAACCTGCGACAAGACGTCTTGGAACTTCTTATTAATATTTTTTTGTTAAATGCTTCAACTTTTACAGTTCACATGTTCGCGTTACAAGAACTTTTTAGAACTAAATTCTTCCAGGTGTTCCGCCAAAGAATTTCGAATGTTCCGGCGCTCTGGCCAACTTAGGCTAGGCGCACACTATAGTCAAGACTGTATCACTGTCTCTCAGCTTGGGCAATGAAAACCAGTGGGTAGCCGCACACTTGAAACAAGAAGTCTAGTAGACAAAACTCATTGACAACCCCAGAGCACATCGACTGTCGTGAGATAGTCTTGACTACAGTGCGCGCCTGGCCTTAATCGTCTTGAGACTCACAGACTTCATTTAGTAGACTGATGGATATTTACGATGGACTGTCTTAAATTTGGTTTCTGAATAATAATAATTAAAGTAAAGCATGTTATATGAAATATTCTAGAAACAGAATACGGAAATTTTCCAGCTATAGGAAGCTGAAGCAGTCGCAAATTGACATTACACTTCAATGTGGCCAGGCAATCATCGTTCAATGCAAAAGAATTAGGCCAGGCGCACACTATAGTCAAGACTGTCTCACGACAGTCTATGTGCTCTGCAGTTGTCAATGAGTTTTGTTTAACAGACGCCTTGTTTCAAGTGTGCGGCTACCCACTGGATTTCACTGCCCAAGCTATAGTGTGCGCCTATCCTTAGTCTCTTATTATGCTTTATGCAGTGTTATAAATGACCGAAGATCTTTGAATAAGGTACACTTTAAAACTACAACTCATTCATTTCACATGGATCACAACAGTCTTCAAAATCAACTTTCAACATCGAAATAAAAAATTTAATAGCTTAAAAATACGCTTGCAAACAGCCTAATGTAAGCTAAAAGGGACAAATATTCAAATGTGCCACAAACATTTCGTAGCTACTTTATTTCGATGAACAAGATGATGGATAAATCTAAAAAATGTGTAACTACACCAATCATACATGCATTACTTGCAATCACAGGTTAGGTTTCTTCACAAATTTTCCTTGTATAAACACTCTTGGTACACTGATTCCCTCTTTATAATTAACCGTCTGTCTTTGAACATAATGATTTGAGGCAACATGAAATCCAGCATCCTCAAACAACTTACAAATTTCTTCTAAAACGAATAATAAAATCGACATTTAAACCAAATATATCCTCAATTATACAAACTTCAGTTATTAAATCAGGATGACCTTCTGAAAAATAATATGCTCTGGTCCCATCTTGTCTTACATAAAACTTCTCCATTAATTTATGCCCTGGAGAAAATCTCAGCATTGCTTGATCATATAAGCCATAATCTCTAAACAACACCACACCTCCAGGTTTCATTACCTACGTATTACATAAAAAATTTACGTTTGACAAAATTTTAGTAACGAATGCCAGAATATTAAAACGTTTCTTATTTACATCACTGATGTTTTGTATTGCGCCACTCATTTTAGTGGGGTGCAAGGATGAAAGCACAAAGATAAGGCTCACTATATCCAAACTTTCCTTTTGAATCCAGTTGGCTAGATTTTGTTTAGTAATGTCACACTGAAATGCTAAACATTTTTCAGGGCAATATAAACTGTTTTCCTAAAAAAGACAGGTAACGGTAGTAACTTTATTTTATTAATAAATCAATTTAAAAATACGTACCTTGACAAAATTTACTGCTCGTGAAGAAAAATCACATGCGTATATATACAAATTTATCTTTTGAGCAATTAGTGGAAATATAAAATTCCCAACTCCACAACCTACTTCCAAAAGACTCTTCCTTTCGCTCTAAAAAAGTTAAAAAGACATTTCAGTATCTATTCCCAAGAATTATTAGACATTACAATTTAACTACATACTTGATTTGCATCAATACCGGCAAGATCTTGAAATTCTCGTATTGTCCAATGTCTGTCTTTAAAAAAATTGGTGGAATTTCTTTTGTAAAATAGATCCCAGTTCTTCTGAGCTTCATTTTCTAATTTCAACTGTTTAAATTCCGATACCAATTCCGTGTCCCGATTCAGTTTAGCTATTTCTTCCGGTGTCAATGTTCTGGCTGAATGACTAAATTGGGTATCATTCAAATCGGACGTTGATTCCATTACTTTTTTTCCTAAGAAATATAATAATGACTTCATTAAAAGTTTCGAGTTGGTAAAATTAATGAGAATACGCGTTTTTAGTTTCAATGCCTCCCCTATGGCAGGGACAGGTAAATCATGAGTCTGGTATTTCGAAAGATGAACAGAAGTGACAGGTACAACAGGAAGACAAAAAACGAATGGGTGAGCTGTTAGACGGTGGATTTTACGTGGCTGGCTGCCAGTCTATCACAGAACAACTATAGCCAAATCCATTCAATCGCCTCGTACACAACATATATGGATACAAGAAGTACTCAATAATATTTTACCCCAGAACCCACGTGGGGATACGAAACTACTAAATTAGAATACATTTCATGTGACGGTTAAGTGGTAAGCTTGTTAAGTAAATGAAGTAATACGAATTCCATGCATTGTATTCATTATTTATAATGTATAAAACGAATTACTTAACAGGTAGCAGCGGTCATCTAATGAAATAGTCCATTTTTAAATAAAAAATTGTAACAAGAAAAGCTTGAAATGCACTTTCAGCAACAGTTCGATAGGTTCAGTGAGCTCGAATAACAGACGAACAAAATCGAGCGCAGTCTTCAACGTCTAGCGATACGGAAGCGTCGTAGACCCTCTAACTTACGTAGCTTATGTACTGTAGGTAATCCTGTGTGAATTCTGCCAAAAAGGGTGACCTGCCAGAAAATTTGAGTAAATAGTCAGCATTCCAATTTGTCTGCATCGTCTCAATTCGTGGGGTAGGCTGGCATCCCCCCACAGACAAAGCCAATATTTCCTGTGGGCTCCAGACGCCGGGCTGAGGTGCCCCCAAGTCAGAGCATGTTCAGTGGGCCCGCAGACCCGGCGCAGGCGGGATACGGATTTGATAATGAATCCTGTTTGAGTTCGTCATACATTGGAAACACTTTTTTTACGCTACCTTCGTTTCCATCGCTTCACATTACACCTTACAGGGCCAATGTCGGGCTGTCTGCTTGTTAATAATTGTCTGAAATGGAGCTGAATTCAAATGGTCAAACAGAATCTGGCCGATGAACGTCTGTGAATTGAAATATTTAAAATTTTGGCAGGTTAAACACGTACGAAATGCTCCTACATGCTCATTAACGCAATATGCTCCTCATGACAATCTAAAAGGTGTTATGGAGCGTCTGTATTGCGTTCGAAACACCAGTTCTCGTCTGATCACTGAAGTTGAGCAACGCAACCCCAGCTACTACTACATGGGGGACCGTTTGGGAAAACTAGGTACCGCTAATACCCAAAAATCGTCACATCAGCTTAGTATTTGTGCAGCCTCTGCATTACAACTACGCAGTGGACGGGGCTCTAATGGCCGTTGTAGTTGAAGGCCCCTTAAACACTAACAAATCCAAACAAAATTTTAAACGTGTGATTTATATTTAAGTATCTACTTGTAAACAGGCCCTATAACGTGTAGTTGGTTTTGAAGAATGTGTAAGGGAGCCGATGTATGACGAAATCATTTAAACCAGTAAAATGTAGTATTATCATTTTTTAAACACTGTATTCAAAAGTGAAACATAATACTAGCTTAGGGTTGCCATGCGTCCCGGTACACCGGGACATGTCCCGGTTTTGAGGTCTGTGTCCCGGTCGATTTAAAATTTTCGCATGTTAAATAGTTATTTTCTGATAATATCATTGCATTCAGTACTGCGCATATACAGTAGGCTACATGCCTAGAGATTTGGTACAGATTCGTCCATGAAAGCACATCACATTTTGCCAGTGAAACTGACTGTTCGGGAATGATCCATCATTGACCCCTGGGGCGGATCCAGACGAGGGGCAATGCAGCAATTGCTCCCCCTCACTGCCTGAAAGGGGCGCAACTGATGAAGCATTTTTGCATTGCTATCCCCATTTCTATACTGCCAGTCCAACAGTTGCAGTCCAATCTGTAGTTGGCTAAACCACTGAAGACCTAATGCTAGCTAGATGTATAGTCAGGGATTATGAATATTTAAAAATATTTGGGGCACACATTTTTTGAAGTTCTACCCCCACTCAAATCCGCCAATGATCGATCCTAACGTTTTTTTTGGGGTCCTCTAAAATATTTTATATTTCAATGCGTTAGTGAAAGGATTATGGAATTTTTTAATAAAGCTATGAATGTTTATAATATGAATTCTTGCCATTTTGTTGAAAAAATATTTTTACGGGGAGATGTCCCGGTCGGTGTTCCGACAATTATGGCAACCCTATACTAGCTTCATCAGCCATGTATAAAACTAAGGCGTAGCAAAATTAAATACGATATAATTTATCAACATCTAATGTAGACAACTCAAGAGTATCTGACGATGTGGAAAATGGATTGAAATTCGAACCTGGGAGTAACATTTGACCTGTTTCTTTTTATCAATTTATTTAATTCATAAAAAGACAAACGTGTCCTGTAAGTTGGTACAAAAACAATTAATGATCATTATGATACGGAATTTTAGCGACTATTTCAGTAGATTCAAGAACCGACTATAAACGACATTAAGATAAAATAAAAAAAACCATTTGTTAAGACAACGCAATTATGCATTTCGAATTCCAAGTGCTTGCTCCAATTCCGCCCGCTTTTGCTGAACCTGGAATATTTAAGGTGCTAAAACGTTTGCCTTTATTCTTTAAAACTCAGAAATATCGAAAAAAAGTACCTTGCTATAGAAATACCGACAAACAGCCTCTTGTGCCCAAGGTTGATAATAAAATTCTGCCCTCCTTTCTTCTTCAGGATTCCCTACAATATCAGTCATAGTCTACGAAACAAGAATCACGGACTGTTAAGCACAAAGTTTAGATAACAACAGAAACATCACGCAAATTTACCTTCAAATCTCTCGTTTGAGAAATTAGCCACTTGTTAATAAATTGTTGAGGATCTTTGGCGAAACTTAAGAAGAATTCTCTGTTAGTTTTCAGTTGGTTGATAGTCTCTACAGTTTCGTGAATCTATCAGAGATACATCATGTTATAGAAGATAAAATTAACTCTCAAATAACGATATAACTCATACCTTATTATCGAGTTCCTGAATTTCTTGTTGACTAGCAGTAGATAACAAGAAGTTGTTCATTTGGGTCTTCAGAGTGTCATCCTGATCAAAAATTATTTTAAAACACCTGATCAATTATACACAGAGTGATAGCCCAGTTATTACAAAAACTGAAATCAGTATCCCCAAACTAGTCACGATTTCCAAAATCTTCAACCCCTCAAGAATGTTTCCTCTTTTCACAAGCTTTGTCATTATCAACACAACAAAGTCGGTAAAAACTTACAACTTCAACATCAATATCGTAACAAGCAGTTTTCTTTTGATCAGGGCCTTCGACACTAAAAATAATAATTTGAATTTCTGAATTTCGATTCTGAGAAAAATTCATTTTCATAAACATTAATGCTTTACCTAATAATGTGATTAATGACGATGGGATCAGGTGGGTGCAATATTTGATTTAATCGTTGTGGTATTTCGGCAAACTTCATCTTAGCACACTGAAATATCTATAATAATAATAATAAACGGTGATTCCATAACCAGTGTATAAATCAAATATCGAAGAACTCATTAAGAATCTCCCCCAAAAAAATGTTCAATCCACAAAATAGTAAAAAAATTCACCTGTTCTAAATATTTGTCACATCTAATGTACTCTCTTTCATGTGGATCTTGGAGTTTGTGATTCTTTATGTACTGCCAGAGAGCACTAATTATTACTGGTCTAGTCTGCGTATGCACACCCAGTAATCTGGACAGCCTTGGATCTAGTTTATATTGCAATGGCTTGATAAACAATAATTAACATATTAAAAATCTAGCTTTATAAATCAATTCTGTACACAACAATCTCACTGGACGATTGTAAAGTAAACAACTTGCCTGATAATCAAGCAGAAGAAGAATGGTGCAACGAACATTTTTATCTCCTGGTCGTTTAACTTGAAAGCCATCAGTTTCTTGAGTAGTTGGCGTACGATGCCACTACAATCAATCAACAATCCATTAACAACTGTCACAGGATGATTGTCTAGGACGACAATTTAGATCAGCCATGATTGTCTCACCTCTACCAGATGATTATCTGGTCCATAAAGATCTTTATCCAACTCAATTACTAAACTTTTAAAAAATGAAGAAAATTTTCTCTTCACTTTGTTCGGATCATTCTTTCCGGCTGGCGGCTAAGGCAATGAAGAAATTTTTTTTTAAATGAATCATACATTAAAATCAAAAATACTATATTTGATGAATATGGTGTGCATAGGATGGCTTTTACTGCCAAAAGTAAAAAATAAAAAATATGTTTTCGTGTTAAAGAAAATTCATACACAGAATAGGTTTGCAATAATACATTATGCTTACATCTTCAAGGAGTCGCCCTTCTACCCTTAATTCCCAAGACGCGACTGTGCCATCATCACCTTCCTAATGAATTAATAAAGTAGCTACTTAAAAAAGTATAACCAAAAAAACATCCACTGAAATAAAAAAACTTGAAATACCTCGCCCTCTGGTTTTGCAGGATAATATGTATTAGAAATAAATATTCGTAATTTACGTTTTTGCTAAGAATGACAGAAAAAATTATAATTTTAATTCATATTAACATAAAATAGGCCAGTAAGAATACATCATTTCAATTCTGATTGCAACTTACTTTCATGGGTCTCTTTAACGCTTCTTGTATATCTAGGCGTTTTCTCATTATAGTAGCATCCAGCTTTCTTTCAAAAGCCAACAAGTCCATATAAGCCTGAGATTCGGGTACAAGGTCTCGAACCTATATTTGATCACAATTACTAACTTTTGTAGCTGGCTGTTTGCTAGACACTACCTTCTTTTATACATTACGTGCCTTTTGAGGGAGAATTTTATGAGCCAATTTCTTCTTTTTCTTATTAGCAGGAGGAGGCGGAGCGAAATCTCTGCAATACAATAATGAAAAGATATGAAAAGACAGTGAATATAAAGTAGGGCATTGTATTACATTATAAACGTACGGTTTCGGCTGTACGGCACCACGAGAATCTGGTGGAGGCCTTTTTCGGGACATATCTGACGTTAGTCCATGCCCCGCTGGTCCTTGTTGCATTCTACCCGTGTATGAATGAGATGAATGACCACCAGGGCCTGACTGTGGTCCTTGGGCTTGAGGACCTGGCATCGCTGACTGCCCTGGAGGTACAGCAACTGTTGAAGGATACCATGTACCTCGAGGTTCACCAATCCCCTAATACGAAAATTATAATATTTAAGCTTGACATTTCAAACCGTTAAGTGATAAGAGTTTAATAACGAAATATAGCAATTAGTAAAATTAAGGCATTGATTATGCCAGTTTGTTCCAAGCCATTCAGTTTTGATTTCTCCTAGCAAAGGGAACTTGAAAAGTCATTGATGCACGTATTGCCAAACTCATGCTAAACACCATGTAGTAATTCAAACAAAACAATAAATAAATACAATGCTATAAAATGGACTGCAAATTACAGTTTATAATCTCATCGCTCAAATTTCTTAATTCTTTTGGCAGATCGTAATGGAACAATTAAATGATGGTAGCCTAAAACACAGAAAAATCGCAAATCTTGTAATCATGGGTATCTAACTCATGATCTTGCCCTGCCTGTTATTTTTTTTAGCTTAATAAGTACCTATCTACCAACAAAAGGAATCGCAATAGTCTAGAAAAGAATATAATGAATTATGAAATATCATCAAGATCCTATTAAGGTACATGCAAAAAAATCACGAAACTTTACTGCACTTAAATGATAACTACAGAAAATGCAAATACATCAATTCAAAAATGGTTAAAGAACACGATATTTACTAACACAAAATTGCAACTTACTTGCCAGCTGCCTGGCAATTAAATCAGTGAAATAGAAGAAATCAGTTATTCCACAATTAACTGAATCAAACACAAATATTTAGGCTTATGAAAACCTGGAGTATCTGTGTGAAAAATGAAAATTCACTCACAGGATACGAAGCTGGACTGTGTTGCCGCATTCCTGACCCTGGTGATGGAAATCTCTGCGACCCAGGCGGTGGATTCGCCGATACAGGCGGCGGTTGCATTGTATAACTTCGTTTTACAGACATTTCCCGTCGTCAATAATGTAAACTTTGAAATGTAAAAGAAGCGCATCCAAATAGCCACAAGACAGGACACCGTTCGTCGTTGAGAGCCCAAAGATCCTTTCGCACGCAGAGATACGGAACCAATATTTGAATTTAATCGTGCATTTCTATTCCTTTTTTCTTTTGAAACCTTTGAAAAGAATTTTCGTCATAACTTATTCAAAATAATGAGTAATTAAATGTAATTTTATGATGTAGGAAAAACATTTAATAACTCAATAGTATCTTTATTTATTCAAATTGCCCCTTTCGAGTCTCAAATTCTTTGTTTCCGTAGCAATGGATTTCAAGCGAGAATCAAGGGGGTCAACATTTCGAGTTGTTTTCAACTTGTAACAGAACATGGCCATACCTTATAATAAACAAATGAATGAAATCAGGTCGAAAATCAGATTAGAAATTACAAGCGACGTTCACCTAACTTAAAAAAAAAGCAACTCATCAACAACACAAAGTGGGGATTTCGTTCCGCAGGAATTCGTTAATTTGGAATAAACAAAGAATACGGAGTCCCAAGCGTTACTCTATCTGAAAGACGGTTTGTCACGAGCCACCGTAATATGGATATGAATTTGGTGCTAAGTTGAGTTTTGAGTTTCTTCATCGGTTAATATTTGAAATAAAAGGCGCATGAGATAACTAGGACCAAAGCTACATTATCATGCAGAAATATGAGAAATTAGAAAAAATTGGAGAAGGTAATATGATTTTTCTTTACCATATAACAAATGCATGCAAATAGTTTTCTCTGTTTATTGAAATCTATTCAACCGTTGGAGATTAATTTTCAAACTGGCTGTAGTATTGGGACCGTAGTATTGCACGTAAGACTACTTATTGGGTATTTTTCATTAATCAGTTAGGCTTCACTTTTCGGGTTCCTGGATCAATTATAAGACCCACTAACCTTGAAATAGCCCGAGAAGCGACTTAAATTATTATGACATCTGATAGACAGCTGTTAGCCTTGTATACAGTATCCCCAGCACCCCCAGCCTACACGGGCAACATTTTTGGGTACCCATTTTTGCTTGTTTGTCCCCATATCCATCCTTCTCTCCTCCCCTATCGTCTTTATCATTTTTAGTTGACTTCTTATCAACCTTTGTCACGCTCTTTTAATGCCTTCTGACTATTATCACCCAGTTTCTGCAATTGAAGTTTGATTTTCCGTTATTGGAAATAATGGGAGGGGGCAGGTTTGTAATGGCGAATTCAACAACCGTTAAAACGACTGTTTCATAATAGAGTTCTTCATATATCGCTTTTGCATTATGTTATACTGTACAATTGTTACTTGCGATAGTAGTTCTTTTAATATTCGAAGCTAACTCAAAATGATTTCATATAGGAACGTATGGAACTGTTTTCAAAGCGAAAAATAGAGAAACTCATGAAATTGTTGCATTAAAAAGAGTACGATTGGACGATGACGATGAGGTAACTATTATTTGTCATTCAATATCTCTTCAAATGTTTTTTTATGGAATTCCTATCTACTAAGATAGCCACTGAAATAGATATTTATATCAACAATCACCTGTTCATTACGCTTTTTCTGGTTATTATGCAATACTTTAGGGAGTACCATCATCGGCACTTAGGGAAATATGTTTACTTAAGGAATTAAAGCATAAGAATATTGTCAGGTATTATTGAGAGGACAGGGACAACTGATCATAGTTGGAATTCCCACGAATTTAAACTACATTAAGTTTGTTTTCAGATTACACGATGTACTGCACAGCGAAAAGAAACTAACTCTGGTATTTGAACATTGTGATCAAGATCTTAAGAAGTACTTCGATAGTTTAAATGGAGAAATTGATCCTGATGTTGTTAAGGTTTCGTATTTAGTTATTATTTTTTCTGTTATTTATTTGTCCTTCTTTATAAATGATTACAAGTAGCTCCTTTCTTTTTCAGTCTTTCATGTATCAGTTATTGAGAGGCCTTGCATTTTGTCATAGTCATAATGTTTTACATCGCGATCTCAAACCACAAAATCTTCTAATTAATAAAGTAACTATATTACCTTTTATTAAAAATGAGATTTGTTTCTGTGTATATAAATTATGTATTTTCAGAATGGAGAATTGAAACTTGCAGACTTTGGATTAGCCAGAGCATTTGGTATCCCAGTACGATGCTATTCGGCAGAGGTAGGCCTCTGTATGTGAGCAACTATTTTACCTTACAATTTTGAAATACGTCTTATAGGCCGATGGCTACCTTATAGGTTGTAACCCTTTGGTACCGTCCACCAGATGTTTTATTTGGTGCAAAATTATATACTACGTCTATTGATATGTGGTCTGCAGGCTGCATATTTGCAGGTAATTGTAAGTATGAGCAGACTGCTTAAATTAAGGTTTCGTCGTTGCTTTCTAAGATTTTATTCCATAATCGTAATTTTGATATAATGCAGAGCTAGCAAATGCTGGTCGACCACTATTTCCTGGCAGTGATGTAGATGATCAACTGAAAAGAATTTTCAAACTTCTAGGCACTCCAGGCGAGGATACATGGCCTGGCATGACTCAGTTGCCAGACTATAAGGTAATTCATTAATTTATTGGGTGAACTAGTTCCAATTGTTGCCATGGCATTCAAACTTTGTTTTCGTGTGAAGCCATTCCCGTTATACCATCCAACAATGACTTTTGCCCAAGTCGTTCCAAAATTGAATAGTAAAGGGCGAGATCTTTTGCAGGTAATCATTTGTTAATTTTTTTATATTAATCTTACTAAAGTATAATTATATACTAACTGCTTATGTATTTTGAAAACTCTTATAACACTTTTTATTTATTGCTTCCTAGCGACTACTTGTTTGTAATCCTACACAGCGGATTTCTGCAGATGATGCTATGCAACACCCTTATTTTAGTGATTTGACTCCTGCTGTAAAAAATGGTTAATTTGAAATGAAGAAAGATATTGTATTACGTAGAAGCTTTTTAAGAAAAAAAACATAACAATTTCTCAAGGTTGCTAGGGAAAGGTTGCTAAGTATGTCTGGAAGATATAGTTTGTGATTTACTAAAATGCTGCATGATGATTTATATATGTGCTTCGGTTTAAAGCCAAAGAAATTGCAGTTTTAGTGCTGGTGTAAAAATGGATCTCACTAAGAAATTAGAAGAATTAGCGCTCTAGTTACAGGTTTAATGATGTCAGGCTTGTAAGACTAATGTTTTTTCTATCATTGAGTTTATTATGATGGTTATCTCTTATGTGATTAATTAAAAATGTATTTAGATAGTTGTGGGTCATGGGGGATCATGTTACTAATGAAAGAGAAATATATATTTTGGGGGGGGGTCGCTTTAAATCGATGTTTTTTTTTCATACATTTGAGTTTATTTTGATATAGATATATTGTCTTGAAAACATGACATCAATTACTGAACTGTTATTTTCATTTAGAATTAATGTTGATGAAATTTTTTTTTAATTTTGCATTTCGATCAAATTAATGTAATGGCGTTGGTGCAACCTTCAGGAAATGTCGCACCATAGAAAGTTATCAATGGATAAAAAATCCCCGTGTTTTAAATGTAACCAGATGCATAATGTGCATTTATCAAACAGTTTAATATTGCCAATTGGAATATTGATCTCATTTACTTAGGTTGAAGGTAGATCTGGTTGCTACTAGTATCAAAGATTACTTTTTTGATTGACTGTAGAGCAAGTACCAAAACTGGAACGTAAAATTTGGTGATTGTCTGATATCTCATTTGAGGTACTTACAAACAAACGTGAGATGCTATACGGGCAATTGATTTACATTTACCAGTTGTCACCATTGCCCACGAGTACTTGTCGAGAATTTAATTGTAGAAAACGTTCCTGCTAATCAACTCGTACATTTTTCTTTTAGTTAGTGATTTGTTTAATATAAGTTTGAGTCCAATTATTTGTAACCTAATAATTGCTTTCAATGAAAATTATGGTTTAATGGGGGAGAGAAAGAAAGAAAAGAAGGTACTACTAATCTGTTATAACCTGCTAACCATACTTCATTATTTTGTGTGTTTTAGTGCATTTGATCAAACAGGATTTCCACACCACCTTGTCAGTTCTTTCACATATAACAATAGTTAATGCGTTTTTTTGCTACTTTTATGTCTTTTTTTGCATTTTTAACACTTACCACCTGTGCTAGGTTCATTCTGGTCACTTAAGAAGACTTTGTATTTGTGGTTTTCATGACCACTTTGTAATGATCTCAAATGAACGGTTAATTATTAAAACAAATGAAATTATATTTTAGTTGTAGGTGTATAGCTATATATGTATATGTTTTGATGCTATCATTTTATATATAAAAATAATGGTTTTGCTACTGCTATGTAAATTATAATTTAGACAGGGTTTCATTTGTTGCTATCTTGGATAATTGATTCGCATTATTCGGCTCTGCTCGCATTAAGAATTATATACGCTTTATTTTTTTAAATCTTTCTTTTGAAGAAATATTTGCTTTGTTGTTTGTGGTATTTGAAAAATGGTATGTTTTTTGTGCCGTTAAATTTAATGGAAAAATTGATTTGCGAGCAAAATTTAATTTTGTGAAATATTTGCAATACTCCCATATTCAGAAAAGTTAGAAACTGAAAAAAGTACAAAGATGTAACCAAAGTCATTCGTTTGTTACATTGCCATATAATTGTATTATTGATCTCAATTTTGATACAATATGAGGAGTAATTACGTAAACTATTTCTCCATGCTACTTTTACTGAATGTTTTAAATAATTTGAAGATATTACGTCAGATTTGTAAGTTTTTTTCAAAGCATTCGACTAATACGAGTCGCCAATATTTTTTTTATTTAATAATCCATTAATTCTGATGTGAAATTACTTAATGAAATATCAATAATTTGTTAACCTCAAGTAGTTAATTTTATCGTGGGTTTTTTTTTCATTTCAAATAATTTGATTTTGTGTCCCACAAGCTTTTCATCAGTGGAGTAAGAAATTGACCTGCTATTTTTAAAAGTAATAACATCGGATGCAACAATTGCTATTTGCAAACATTCCTGAACTCTGAAATCGTTTTCATGTGAGACACATAATAAGCTAACTTTGGTAGCACATCTTACAATCGTGACTCATTGTAATAAATGCTCAAGACCAATAAGACTTACAAAATCTTGTATCATATTTATACCACAGATAATGATTTTTAAAATATTTGATGTACTTTATGTGAAATTAAATCCAGACAGCTCATTGTGGTGAAATGTGGTGGTTAACGAAGTTACATCTCTTATTTTTATTTATGGGACATCATCATCATACCCTTATTCCGCCTGCGGCAGGATCGGGTCTGCGGGTCCACTGAACATGCTCTGACTGGGGGCAACCCAGCCAGGCGCCTGAAGCCCGCAGGAAAGGATTTTTATGCATGGGACATTACCAGAAATGGGTATAAGCTACTACATTTCTAGATGTTGGCAAAATTCAGGAGGAAAGAGATGCAGGCTTCCATTTGCATCTTTTTCCAACGATAATTACACGTTTAACTTTGTATTCATTATAATTATGATTGGATAATGATAATCTTCGTTATAATAAAATCAGTTACTTGTCCTACAAATGTTAGATTCCCACGGACTTCGGTCTAAGGTTGAGGTACTTTGAGCTCAAGAGGCATGCCCATACTACCAATTTCACATCAGGAAAAAAGCGATTTTCGGGTATCGATATAAAAAAAACTGATCTCGAATATCTAAAGCAACTTTACTGTTGTAGGTGAGTGCGAAAATACCATGAAAATATAATGTGTATGCCACAGGTCTCGGTGTTGAGCGACAATGACTATATTGAGGCTATTTTGGAACTGGGAGACATTTGGTACATGATGAGAGTAGAATAAGAGGTATGGTTTTGCTATGAGAAGAGTGGAGAAGAGGCTGGTTAAGTTTATCACAGGGACGCGGGTTATCGGGAGCGGAGAGGGTAGCGGTTGACAAATGCCAACGTGGGTGTATGTTATAAGGCAGGGCATGGTACAGTACAGCATGGGGTGGACAGAGCGGCAAATTGCGTCACTGAAGTTAAGCAACGCAACCTCAGTTAGTACTAATATGGGTGGCTGCTTGGGGAAACTGGGTACTGCTAGTATCCAAAAATCGTCGCATTAGTGTAGTGTCTGTGCAGCGTCTGCATCAGAACTACACAGTGGACGGGGCTCTAATGACCTTGTAGTTGAAGGGCCCTAAAACACAAACAATGGCGTGGACAGGAACTGCTTTCAGAGCAGAAAGACAGATGGGTGTTGTCAGGTTCTGAATACACTGTTAAATGTAATTAGTAGCAAATGTTCAATATTGGATTTTTGTTAAATCGATTGGTTTCTAGTAAAATGGTGTTAAAATTTCAACGTGTGAAACTATGAATAATAACACTATATGATAGCACTATTCCTCCCACCTAAAAATTGGACGAAAATAAAATTATACTAAAATCAATAATATTAGTGAAGAAAATTAATTGTTCTCTTACCGTTAACAGGAATTGTTTGTTTATCTTGAAAAATCCCCAGCCCGAAATACAAGGAGGATTCATTGTTACTCTTGAACAGTAGATATGAAAATAGTATTTGGTCTGTAATTTCAAATAATTTTGGTGTATTTTCAGAATGAATTGTTTTAAAGTTTGAAATTTAATCACACTTATTTACCTTTTCAAATGCTTGTCTTTGATATTTGGGTACATATGCGCAAAAATCTAATCCATCATCGATGTGTACAACATCCAACGCATCAATAACCTAAAATTCAGAGTAACAGAATATAAAATGAATGAAAATTTTCAATAAAAAATATGAATTTACTCACCTTGCAATTTAAAGAAGAAATTAAGATGGTTTTTATCAAAAATGAAGTCAAAACTGCTGATAAAAGAACTGAATATGTGAATCTGGTAAACGTTGATAATTGGTAATCGGTGACAACTCGAAATAATAGAGTTATGTCAAAAATTTCAAACGAATACCAGACGAAAATTTGATAACAAAAGCTTTTACTGATTTCAAGTAAACGATCGCATACTTCTCGATGATGGCGAATAAAAAGACCTAACTGACTATCTTGGACGTTATGACACGTAATATGATGGGTTTGGGATTTTAAAATATCAAAATTAGCATTGATAAGGATTAAAAGAATGGACATTAACACCATTGATGCAACAGAGAGTAAAAATACGAAAACGCATATATTGAAATAAATTATTAATAGGAAAGCCAAATAAGGGCATATTTTGGAATTATTATAGAAATTTGCTGCTATATTATTGCATTGTTGAAAAGCTGGACTGTCCCACGCAAAGATGTAAATTACATGCAGTAATTTCCAAAATATTAAAAAAATCAAATAAGTATAATACAGACATATCATCCTTTTGATGTACTTGACATATTTAGAGCTTTCTGGATTGGTATGAATGAAGTTACCAATTTCATAAATGATTTTCGATGCCAAAGCAGAGAACTTTTCTTGATTGCGTAAAAGTACAATATAAACAACAGCATTATTCAAAAAAGTAAAGATTTTCAAAATTTGGGTAATAAAATTTTCAAATTTTTCATTTGCTATCTGATAAGCCAAGTGCACAAATCCAGTAGCACTTCCAACAACCATCAGAATCAAACATATAACGTTATAAGATAGTTGCAAGTATGAATACGGATGTTTTGGAGGACGGTTTGTCATTTTGTCAACAACAATTCCATTGGAATTGAAATTCATTTGAATATTAACTCCAAAGCACCAAAATAAGTAGGTTAAGGGCTTAATAAGTTTCAGAAGTTGATCCACTGCATTAACAGACTGCTTACTACTAGAATCAAACATATTGGTAGTATCTATCTCTGAAAATATTTCTGAATGAATTTTGCCACTGTATTGAAATGTTAGCACTCCAACAGCTCACTGACAATACAGAGTGGTCATCAGGGTGTATTACAGCTAGGTTGAAATGTTGCCGAAATGTATCCTTTACTAACAAAAGAAATATTTGTGTCACCTAACTCACGTCAGTTGTCCATTTAATAAAGTTGAGTAAATAATAGTATAAAGATCTCTATCATAAATATTGACGTGATGACTATCAATTTTATTAATGAAAAGACATAATTGCGATTAGTAATAACCTGCAACTCATTTGGGAATGAATTAATATCAATACTGCCAATAGGACATGTTGATATTATTAAGACCGCTTTTAATGCATTGTACATGTTTTATTGGTATAAAGTTGACAGTATGTCTCCTTCTGAATGCTAAACTGGACATACGAGCAATATCTTATTGACCTCAAACCCTAAGCTCAAACCTCAAGAGAATATAGCAGTAGTTAAACATAAAGGCTCGTAAAGCGAAGTTTAATGTATGATATAGAGGTTTAATCGAAAAATAACTGCAATAAAATTCAAGTAATTTTACCAGTTTCACGTCTTGCTAATAGTTTTTATGAATCACATAAATTATTGTCAGAAATCTAGCAAATGGGGTGCACTGGCAATGTTAACAACGGGTACTTAATGGAAGGTAATATGAAATGTATACCACTCGCACTGGCCTAAGTGTGGGCCAAGCGTAGCTATCAGTTAACGATTCACTTGTCAAGCATACCGCCACTGATCTACTGACAAGGGTTGCCATGAAGTGGAAGTGGGTCCTCCGCTTTTTTTGTTTTGGTGGTGTTTTAGGGCCCTTCTACTACATGGTCATTACAGCCCCGTCGACAGTGTAGTTCTAATGCAGAGACTGCCTTGACACTACACTAATGCGCCAAATTTTTTTGTATTCGCAGTACCCAGTTTTCCCAAGCGACCATCCATGCTAGTACTAGCTGGGGTTGCGTTGATGAAATTCAATTATCAGACGATAACTGGTGTGTCCAGCGTAATAAGCCGCTCCTCAGGGTTGTTCTTCGTCACACATTGGAGCCTATCCATTTCTACAAATTCAGTATCCTCAGCAGTGCCGGATTTACCACTAAGCTAAGTAGGCTGAAGCCTAGGGTCTTAACATTTAGTGGGCTTCAAAACTTAAGAAAAGGACCTGAAAAGGGCCTCTCAATATCTAAATCCGGCACTGATCCTCAGTATATCTTCCACGCAAAGCTCAGAGAATTGGGCAAGCAACGGGTTCATGCACAGCATCTGTATAGTGGTGGCTGCTGTTGAGGAGAAGAAGGAAGGACCACTGGCAGTCTTCTAATACCTCAATAAATGGATAATTTCTTGTAAAATCATGTCGGAAGCAAGATGACTTCTACCAACCAATATCGCTTACTAAGAAACATTGCCAGATCCAAAATTTATGATATCGAATCAATTCTACCAACGGCTGAATTTAGTGCTGCACTTTTCAAATCGAATTAAGTTATTATTATTAATTTAATCAGTAACAATTACTTCACCGTACCGTTGCCACGACATTTGTCCGGAGCTACTAAGGCCTTTGCTCAAACAATTACATTTTTCTACAAGTAAATTAATTCAATAATAAGATTTTTTAGATCTACGAGGGCTGAACAGTATCTTATAATCTACTACAGTGCTTAAACTTTACACATTTATAAACAACAATTGAATAGTTAACTTTCTGATTTTAAAATTAATTAATTAGTATGAAATGTAAAGTGCTTTATTGTAATTGAGATCGTCACCAATCAATATTTTATGTCCATTTCAGGTGACATTGTAAAGTATCAATATATAAGTTAAAGCAACTCCACCAGCCTGAAAGACAAATCATAGATACCCTCATTCAGGCAGTTCTCAATTTTAATCATGCAAATGTTCATCCATTTAAATACTTACTGATAAAAGGAACTCTTTATTAATATTTAGTAGACCACATGCATTCAGGGATGGCTGATTTAACGACAAACGAGTGCAGTACAATTGAAAATCTAATTTAGCCTTTCAACAAAAGAAGTTACTTTTCAGTATAAAGACTCTAAAAATTGAGTTATTCAAATCGGTATAAAACTACTGTATATTACCTGAGTAATGATTTTATTTTCACTTTCTGTATCACAGTCAATTGTCCGTAGAGATTCAAGACGAAAAGTAGATAAGGTATAATTCACCTATAAAACAAAAATCACTTCAAATAGGATAATAGAAAATACCCAAAAAATACATAATGAAATCTAAGGAAAGATACTTACCATAGAATTTAGAGAATCAATTCTAGATACATTAGTAACAAAAACGATGACAAGAAGTACAATAAACATTATATCAGAACTTTGTCGATAATTATCAGCGTATGTAACAGCTCGAAAGAAACATACAATAATTACAAATAAAGAAGAAATCCAAATGAAAATTAGAAACGACATCACTCTGTTAACTTCAAAAAACATATCACAAGTTCTTTGATGTCTTGACAGGAAAGATTTTAACTTATATGCGGCAAGGAGAGGGCTTATTTCTTGATGGTTTTCTTTGGAGATAACCTCAAAATTAAGTTTTAATAATGCGATGCAAGTCCATAATAATTTCCCACACAGAAAAAGAAAAACAGGTAGAATACAGACATTGCATGTATTTATGATTGTTTGGATAATGGCAGCATAATAATAACCAACAAAAGGTTCAACCAGGACGTAAATATAGCCATTATAAAATGATTTGTCATAAGTTTTGGCATCCCAAGTTTGAAACGTTATTACTATATACAGTAAGGGACCAAAGAGTGTGAAGATCGCTATGAAAATCATCAAAGAATATTTTAAACGCCTGATACGACAAACTGTATTTGATGCATATTGCTGCCCGCCACATTCAATTAAATGATTAACAGTCAAAAGAATCAGTTTTGATAACACGTTTGATATTTCTTTCTCCTGCCTCCAAATATGAAAATACGTGGCATAACTAGTAATAACTAGACCCCATATAGTAGCTTTCAAACTCCGCACTGGAGTACTAGAGGTGAAGAGATAATAATGAGATGAATTAATAAACTGACATATATTTAAAATCAGGAGCAGTGCGAAACAAACACGAGGAATTATCATTAGTAAAATACTCGACCATGAGTTTGATTTGAAGGTTGGACGATTGGTAGCACTAGATGCTAAATCAAATCGTACATTGATAAACCCGAATAATTTAAAAACAACCGTTGCATGCCTAAACACATTTGCCAAATTGTGGTATAAAAGTTCAATGTCAGACTCTACCTTCTGACTGGAAACAAAAATGGCCATATCAATGAACAGGTTATGTTATACTTAGAAGCAGTACAGTTATCTACTAACAGTTGTGGTCAAAGGAAATGTAAAAAATAAAAACACAGTAAAGAATTAATATGATCTAAAGTAGATTATGATTGACTCATGTTATTACATAACTTCTTTTCGAAATGAATTCATTTCAACTGCCTATGTAGAATAAATATTGATATTTAAGCATTGACACAACACTTGATGCCTATAACAACGACAGTAATTTAATGCCCAATAATAAAGTGTCACGTGTCAATAGCACTCAGTGGCCTGCCTAAATATGATGCAAAACTAAAGAATATGTAATAACGGTGCTGGCGATCTGGAATTAGATTTTAAAATAAGTATTAATTATATGAGGTATACGTGATTTATAAATATTTGTCTTACATACTGTAAGTAGTAAATTGTTGCTGACGACGAAAAATCCCCATCCATTTATCAAAGGAGGATTCATTGTCAGATAAAAACAGTACATGTGGTAATCTAGTCTTGCCTGGAAAAATTTTCATTATATTACTCTAAACTTATTCTAAGTGATTTATAAGCATGTCAGCAATATAGACCTGTGAAATTTCTCCAACACTGCAATTGAGATCAGTCATAACAGAATTGTCAAAGATATTGCGACCAAAATCAGTTAGAGATGTTAAAACCTATTAAAAAATTTTTAATCAATATTAATAGGCATAATATTGCACCCCAGGGAGGGCAAGGAGGGGGCAACAACACTGCAAAGACTAGTACAGGACGAAGTTAAGGAATGGGGGGGAGGGCAGTGGCGACAGAGTATGAAGGGAAGGACGGCAAAGAAAACGCTGAGGGCGTATGGGAGAGCTCACTTCTGTTTCGGACAAGAGCTGGGTCACTGGAGACGAAACAGAGGATGGCAAAGATCACAGGTGGAGAGGAAGGCTGTGGATTACGTGGGGATCAAGTGGAGGATGTCAGGCATGTGATACTGACTTGTCCAGGGCTGGATCACTGCAGGAGGGGTTGGGGAACCCCCACATTGGAAGGGTTCTGGGGTGGAGCGGCTGGAATGGGTGCGAAAGGCAAAGGTGTTACTAGGGTGCTGGTGGAGATCTAGGCTAATGAATCTAGCATGAAAAATCTCACTAGCAAGGTATTACATATTCATAACTAATATTTAAATGTAGGTAAAGTACTTAGGATCAACGTTGCAAAGCAATGGGGGAGATACTCTGATGTGACCCATATAATCAATGGGTTGAATGAAGTGGAGACAGGCAAGAGGAGTCCCGTGTGAGAAGAAGGTCCAAATCAAGTTGAAAGAGAAGTTTTACAGGGCAGTGGTTAGACCAGCTACGCTATATGGATCAGAGTGTTGGGCAGTGAGGAAGAGCCACGTCAATAGAATGCAAGTGGCCGAGATGCGAATGCTGTGGTACATGAGTGGGGTGTCGAGAGCTGATAGAATTAAGAATGAGTATATTAGAGGTAGCCTGGGGTGGTGGACATCGTCGAAAAAATGAGGGAGAATAGGCTGAGGTGGTATGGACACGTAATGAGAAGAGGGGAGGAGGAGCTCGTTAGGTCATTTCAGGAATGCAGGTGGTGGAAGCACCCGGGGCAGAGGTAGACCGAAGCAGACGTGAGAGCTGGTTGTCCATAAGGATATGGCAGTGTGTGGGGTGGACGGGGACCTGGTGGGAGATAGGAGGGAGTGGAGGGCTGGAATCCGCAGACCCGACCCTGCCACAGGTGGGATAAGGGTATGATGATGGTGATGATGGTGAATTAACCACTACTTAATAATGATTTAGCATCTGTAAATAAATTTCATCATATTGCCTACCCTTGAATTAACGGAAGAAACCAGAAGACACACTGCGATGAAATGAAACGTCAATACAAGCATTATAACAATAGTGTTGGTGCGGTTCACTCGAAGATTGTCAGTATTGACTCGCAAAAGACATATAACTTCAAATATTTGAAATATAAACCACAAAAAAATCAAAGCTGAAAAATTATAGTTTACATCGGTTAGAATCTTGCAATATTCCTTATGCTCCTTAACTACAACTGCCACATAACGTTTCAGGTTACACTTATAATATCCAGTTAAGTTTGTATAATGTGAAATGAATCCATCAATGCAATTTTTAAGTAAAAACACCAGGAAAACGAAAAGAAGAAAAGAAATGTTAATAAAAGGAATTACAAAGGTGACACAAAAAATAATCGTTGCATTCACAAGCATATGATATAAATCACATCCGAATGTATTTAAAATTCCCACATAAACATTACAATAAAATGAAGGTGTTTGGATTTGGCGATATAAACAGTTATAACCGAAGGTTAAGCATACGGCATATAGCAACACCGTATCAAAAAAGATTAAAAACAACACAATTCGGATTTTGGATTTTACTTGAATGAAAATATTAATATCTTGAAAGTTTCTAATTTGACTATCAATAATGATGAACAACTTATTCAATAATTTGGAAATAGTAACTTGTCTATGATAAACACAAGAGTATGTGGTAGTACAGCACCATATAGCGTTTGATAGAGATACAAATCGGATGCAATTCTCAAAAATACAGCTACTAATTATGTGATAAATCCAGTCAGAACTGCAAAAAGTAAAAATGGCAATTAATAAAAATATAAAGGTACGATATACCATAAAGGTAAGACGGGCAACACTTCCACAAAATGACTGTGTTTTAGTTACGTTAGATATTTCAATATTGTCTTTCAAACGAATATCAATGCCAAATAGTAGAAGTAAATAAATGATTGGTTTTGAATAATTACTTAATGTTTGCGCATAATTTTCGCCTGCCATAAAAACTCTTTGAAACAGTTTCTTTAGATTGGGAACAAGAATGATTTGACCTTACTGATATTGTAGGATCAGGAACTGCACTGCACCTCTAGATGTCTTATGTGATATTTCTAAGAGAAAAAACCGAATATAACCTCCCTCAGCTTTATTTATACAATTATTTGCAAATAGCCCCCAATAAATAATTTGAGTTATTACTTTTATTACGTCTATTTATCACATAAAGCACAAAATGTGCAATCTACTTCATGAAAAATCAACAGTTATGCAACCTAGACGGAGCAAAATTAATATAAATAATGAAATTAATAAAAAGAACGGTTTTCAACAAGAGACATTGTAACACCCTTAAAAGACTTAATGTAATGAACTAATCATTCAAGTATCAAGTTCACCTAAGGTGTCCTAGTCATTTTTAAAACGCTTATAATAATTAAGTTGAACAGCAAGTAAAAATAAGTTTGCTCTTCTTGGTTGATGTTAAAAGCTAATATTAAATATGATGAAGTTCAAAAGTCAGCTGAACATTTATTACCAGATATTTCCACGAAAGATTCATTGTTTGATGAAACTAACGAGTTGAACTCATTACTAGAATCCTCTTCGAGGAATGATCCACATTATTTAGAAGCCTTAGGCTACCTGTCTGCTCCCATCCTCATTTGTCCTGAAGTTTAACATTTTAGGGGAATCAAGATGAAATTAACGAGTTAGACATGGGCCACATGTTGGGCGGCATTTTTACCCAGTCAGTTGCCAACCATGCTTACTTAACGCCAGTCTACTGTTCGTTGGGGCACTTAACCGACGCCAGGGGCCAAGCTCCTACACTTGGGAATTTTGCCTCAGCTACCCATTGCGTCATGTGCAAATGACATTATGCACCACACGGTTTTACTTGTCATCCGAAAGAAGGCCTCTCTCTCTTGCCCGAAAGAAGCCAACCCACCTCGATTCATGTGGCGCTCCTGAAAGCGCGGGGCCCATGGCAGTTACCTCGCCTTAACGTAGGGCAAGGCGGGCGAGTTAACTGCCTCGAGTTAATTGGCAAACGTATTCCTAAAAAATGTGCTTACCTTACTTTATTCATTCAACAGGTGCATAGACAGGTACCACAAAACAGTGCACGAGTTATAGTGTAATTGTTTGACATCAGCAAATCCAAAGATTTCATATTACAACTACTAGAAACTACAAATAAAATGAAATAATATAAATAATTTTTAACAGTAATTTTCCAGGATTCTTAAAATAGATGTCTAGAAGAATATTTCAACACATTAACACGTTTAAAAGTGCCGAGTATTAAAATACATATTAAAAATAAAACAAAATAAAACATTTCAGAAACAATTACATCTTTTCAGAAAGATTATATCATCATGACAACTTATACTTAGTGACAAAGGACAGTACTGACATACTTTGCAACAATACAGGATTAACATGGTTCTAATGTAGTATTCATCATCTTCTCTTTTTTTCTTCTCCTTCTTTGTCAGATCCTGATTACGCTAGATTTGAACAGTCAGGATTCTTAGACAGGCAGGGACCATTGTATACCTACATTTCGGGGACCCCTGCCTTTTCTTCCCATCTACTACCCTTCTTTCCCTGAATGATTTAATACAAGAGCCAAAATAATTGTTGGAAATAGTCTCTAAAACTGTGAAGAAAACGGTGCTAACCAAAAAAAAAAATTCCTCCCAGATCGCCAAATACCCCTGGGTGCTACTCTGACAATATGGACCTGCTGTAGATCAGTCTATCTATTTGATAACTCGGTGAGCTAACTTAGGAACAATATGTATGAGGAAACTGAAGTGATAACCTGAAATATAAAACTCATTTTTAAATTAGGTAATACTTTAAGCCAATGGTTCTCAAAAGTTTTGGTATCCGGAGCAATTTACACCATTAAATTTCCTCCAGGACCCCCTTGCACACTCTTAAGCGATGACTGAGGGTCCCATTATAATTTCTGAAATTTTTAGGAACTTAAAGTTTGTGAGGACCTAGAAAACCTTGTTTGTTTGATTTGTTGGTGTTTTAGGGCCATTCAACGACAAGGTCATTAGAGCCCATAGTTCTAGTGCAGAGACTGCACAGACACTACACTAATGCGACGATTTTTGGGTATTAGCAGTACCCAGTTTTCCCAAGCAGCCACTCAAGTTAGTACTATCTGGGATTGCGTTGCTTAACTTCAGTGATCAGACGAGAACTGATGTGTCCAACGCAGTAAGCCGCTCCCACAAAAAAACTTGTCTTAATCGGGACAATAGCAAGGCATATTTTACTTTGGGTCTTCCAGGTGGGACAAACTTCATTAAAGCTGCTTTGTGGGCTTTAAAATGTAGCATACTGACGACAGTGCCTATTCTAAATAGTGGTTAGGCCAGATATGAGTAGATGAGATCTACAATTTATTTTCTATGTAGGGAATACCAGTGCCTCTGAAGTACTAATACCAGAGCTCGGGTCTCTAATGACCTTGTAGTTGATGGGACCTTAAACACCAACAAACAACAAAAACAACAACAAACCAGAGCTGGAGCACCTACATTGTTTAACTACTTACAAGATTTTTTTAAAAGTTAATCGATGACATAATCATTTGCCTTTGGAAAACTTTAGAAATTTATGACGCTTTACAAAATTCCCAAGGACTTCCAGATATCCCCAATGCACACATCTTAATATCATTAATGGAAGCATTATACATACTGTTATAAGTAAACTACTGCTAAGAATGAAAAACCCCCAACCAGTTATTGCAGGTGGGTCCATCGTTAGATAGAAGCAATACATGTGATACTCCAGTTTAGCCTAAAAGTGATTAAGTACAATTTAAATTTGAATTTTAAACGAATCCAAAAAGATGTTACAGAGCTACTTACTTGTGAAATCAATTTTGTGCTGTAGCTAACATTGTTGATTAACAGATTCTCAAAGATGTAGTGACCAAATTTAGTCAGAGATGACAAAATCTATTAAAATTAAAGCAATATATCTCAACTATAAATGCATTTCAGTAATATGTTAAAATATTATGAAAAATGACCTACATTTCCATTAATGCTTGCAGCCAGGACGCATATTATCAAAAAGTGAACGCCTTGCCAAAATACCCCAGTCATAACATGACTGTCACTGCTTTCAGCTGTGGCTGTGTTGTAGCTCAGACAAACATCAGTTGAAAGTATGTTCATGGAAAACCAAACCAAGATTACTAGTGAAAAGTTAGTGTCAATATCAATTACAATCTTACAAAAATCTTTATGGTTCCGAATTATATTTGATATGTAATAATGTAAATTTAACCCGTAAAAGTCTTTCATATTCATGTAGTGTGAAATTAAAATATCAAAATGCCATTTAACCAAATACATAAAGAAAGTAAAGAATATCATAAACATGTTAATGAAAGGGTCGAATAAAAACATGCATAAAAATACAGGCCCAGAATTTATAATATCGTATGATGCATGGTTTAAAAAAGATCGTTTGGTAGCAAAGTAGGAATAAGTCATGATAAAGTGCACGATCAATGACAGTATCATATCAAATAAAAACAGGAAAGACATGATTTGCATGTCCCTTTTTAATTTTTTATATAATTTATCATCAGCTAGGGTCCCAAACATATTGCCTATGGTCTTGATAGCACCTTCAATATGCTCGGACATGAACTCACGATAATAACAAATATATATATACGTAATGGTGCAACACAAAATATAGCACAAAAGTGATACAGAATTAAGGCATGTAGCAAAATCACAATAATCGAAAACGGTAAATGTCGAAATAAAACTACACACTGTAAAAATTGCAATGAGCAATAATATAACAACTCGAAATATGCAAAAGGAAACAAGTGCTACTTTTCTGACTACTGCCCCAAATTTTGAAGTGGGTGGCGGTGTTTTAATTTCTTCTTCTAAACGCAAATCAATGCCGAATAACAAAAACACACAAAGTAATCGTTTTGAGTACGTAATTAAAATTTGCTGATAATCTGCAGATTTTTGAAAAATACGATCTACATCCATTGTCTTATTCATTTCCTGTCTTAAATTTCGCAAGAATGAGAAAACTATGCAATACTACAATAATATCACGATCACAATTGCACTGGACTTATCTCTCAAAAACTCTAATGGATTGAAGACATGACAACCTACAAGAAATTAAAAATGTAGGCTGACATTGAAGTCCTAATTTGTAATAGTGCACTAAATTATATTACTAATTACATTTTTGTAAACTACTCTTATTAATTACCTCAGTAACTTTCAAATCAGACACTAAAAGTTACTGAAAGGCATTAATAAATAACGATTAAAATACATTAAATTAATTAATTTTTTCATGGTTCAAAAATGAAACAGCAAAAAACGTATGAAATTAGAGCAAGAAATGTAAATATAATTTTTGAGTCATTAAATTAATTGCAAGGGATTGCATTGAGTTCAACCGATTGCCACCCTTCAAGGTTTCATTTAGCAGTGGGCTAGGACTACTATCAGCAGTTAACCCCAGGGTATACCTGCCATATCCATCATCCAACAGAGGAAAATTATAAAAAAACGAAATGATGGGAATTGCTTGTTTGTTGGTGTTTTAGGGCCCTTCAACTACAAGGTCATTAGAGCCGCGTTAACAGCATAGTTCTTATGCAGAGACTGCCCAGACACTACACTAATGCGACGATTTTTGGGTCTTAGCAGTACCCAGTTTTCCCAAGCGGCCACCCATGTCAGTACTAGCTGGGATTGCGCTGCTTAACTTCAGTTATCAGACAAGAACTGGTGTGTTCAAAGCAATTCGCCGCTCCCGATTGATGGGTAGGTAATGTATCTGATGTCATACGGTTTGTTTCTGTTCAACTTAAAAGTCTCATTATTCGATCCTGAAGGAACGAAGGGGATTGAGGAACAGTTGTCCCCTTCTTCTCTCCGGATCTCTTCTTTTGTTTCGTTGGTGTTTTAGGGCCCTTCAACTACCCCGTCCACTACATAGTTCTAGTGCAGAGACTGCACGGACACTATACTAATGTCACGATTACTGGGTGTTAGTAGTACCTAGTTTTCCCAAGCAGCCACCCATGTTAGTACTAGCTGGGGTTGCGTTGCTTAACTTCAGGGATCAGGCGAGAACTGGTGTGCGCAACGCAATAAGCTGCTCCCTGCGGATGTCCATGGATACATGGGTGTTACTATACGGTATATTAGCGCAAGTGCATCTGTAAGGGTTCATTAAGAGCTAAACCCGAAAAATAAAGAAATTAAACTTCATGAATTTACTTTCGTACGACGGAATATGAAGTGTCCACTGAGCATCATGCATTTAGTATGAATAAGAATTACAATTATAAATTATAGAAGTAGATTTTATAATAATTTTATAAGCAATAAATTGATCGAAATTCAATCAACATGATTTAAAATCAGTGAGTACGTTAATATTGTTGCTGCTGCCTGCAAATAAAAGGAAACAAAATATGAAATTTAAAGCTTTACCTCAAAATAATGTAAAATATGCAAGCTAATTTTCAAACGGGTGTTAATTAAATGCGAATAAACGATTCAAATAAACAACTCACAGTGACAAGTAAATGCTTGCTGATGGTGAAAAATCCCCAACCATTTATTGATGGTGGGCACATGGTGATCGAGAAGCAATATATATGAAATTGAAGAGATACCTTCCCATAAATTAAGCAATACATTCAAAAAGTTTTACATACCGGTACAAAAAAAGTGCAACAAACAAATGGTGGATCTAAACTGATACTGCACCTCAGTTTGAATAATTCTATCAGGAACAGACATTGTGGCTTGCATTTCAGGGAAAATAGTTGTAGAGCTACCGTGAAACAGCAAACTTTCCACTACCTACAAATGAAATTATTATTAAATAGTGTAATTTTAGATCTTATATGGTGTGAATAAAATTATTCTTACCTTAGAATTGATATCTGAAATGAGCAAGCATTCAAGAAGAAAGCTACCAAGAAGTAAAATTGTCTGAAGTACAAAACAAATGGCAATTGCAGCTGACGAAAGCATAATGGGTATAATTCTTGTAAATAATATGATAAGAAAAATTTGAGTAGAAAACCAAATAAAAATCAAAAATGAGAAATGATTGTTAATGCCATTAACTAATTGACAACTACGTCGATGTTTTGCCATGAAGTTTTTTAAAAACTTCTCACAGAACAATTTGTGAGAATGGTGACCAGTGGCAAACAACGATAAAGATTCAAAATGAATAATTAAAATAATTAATAAAATGCAAAAAACATTTAGGGCTGCATGCAGAAAGGGCATCGAGAAACCAAGTCTGAATATATTAGCCATGGCGGCTGCTAATTCACAATAATAGACTGGAAAACCCATATTACTCAATATCTGAGATGAGTAGCGAATATCTTCTTCATTATTAAAAAAGACAAAGGTATATTTGACACTCAAATAAAAAGTGAGTCCACAGATAACAAGTTCATGGACAATAAAAACAAATGACCATTTTCGGAGCATGCTCATCCACTTGGTAATATTAACAGAATTTGCATTTTCTTGAAACTGCATATGAATCACAAGAAATAGATCTCTCAGAAAAGTTACAATTGATTTTTGGTGAAAATAAATATGCGCGTAAGTAATAGTACTACAAAAATAAATAGATAGCAGTGATGCATAATAAAGTGATATTTCCCTTTTAAAATATATCTTATATCTGACAGCATCTATGGTATCAATTAAAGATAAAATAAAATAAGAAATGAATATAAGGCGATAAAACACTAAAATCAACTTCTCTATCCCAAGTAGGGATACACTGCGCTTAGACGAGGCATCGATTTCATTCACTTTTAACCGAATATCAATGCCAAATAACAACATTAAAATTTGAAAAGGCTGAAGAGAGTTTAGTAGAGAGTTGAAAGCTAGATTGGTGTTGGGCTTGTGCTTTTCTTCGCAGTTTGAAGCCAAAAATACGCCAACCGACTTCATTTTCAATATACAGTATACTATAACCAATCTAGAATTGCAGTCGATCGCGTTAGTACTCCTATTAATGCCAATTCTTTAATACCATAAGATCAACTATATATACAACGTCATTATGAGAAATCAACTTCCTAATTAAAGGTGAATACAGAGTCATTTCAAATGTACCGTGACATTGTGACCACAATATGAATTATAACACTTCACATCATTTAAAACTAAAGCTAAGGCTAGCGTATGTCAACTCAAGCATGTAAATGATTAATAGTTGAATTAGTATTAACTTTTTACACCGTCAATCTATTATATTAGATGACAATAACGTTTGTCAACAGATAATAAATTATTGCCAACAGGGCATCCTAGTATCAACGAATTACTACACAAGTCAATAAATGGACATTTGTTAAGAAACTGAACATACAAATAGTCTAATTGCAATACTAATGAAATTATGTGCAGAAATTGGAGCTTATTTAGGCCTCAAATTAGCATATTATGAATAAAATAGTGCAAGGAGTTGTGAGGAGGATATATTGATTAAAAAAGACATACATACTATGCATTTGTTAAAAATCAACACAAAACCTATTGCATATTAGCCAATGCCGTTTAAAATCAGTGAGTACGTCATAATTGTTCCAGCCACCTGTAAATGAAAAACAGCTTTTAAACCATCATCATCATACCCTTATCCCGCCTGTGGCAGGGTCGGGCCTGCGGGTTCTAGCCCTCCACTCCCGTCTGTCTCCCACCAGGTTCCCATCCACCCCACACACTGCCATTTCCTGCTTCGATCTCCCCCTGCCCCGGGTGCTACCGACCATCTGTATTCCTGGCAAGGACCTAACGAGCTCCTCCTCCCCTCTTCTCATGACGTGTCCATACCACCTCAGCCTATTCTCCCTCATTTTTTATGCGATGTCCACCACCCCCCCAGGCTACCTCTAATATACGCATTCCTAATTCTATCAGCTCTCGACACGCCACTCATGTACCGCAGCATTCGCATCTCGGCCACTTGCAATTTATTGACGTGGCTCTTCCTTACTGCCAAACACTCTGATCAATACAGCATAGCTGGCCTGACCACTGCCCTGTAGAACTTCCCTTTCAGCTTCGGACCCTTCTATCACATAGGACTCCGCTTGCCTGTCTCCACATCAGCCACCCCCCCCCCCCCATAGATTCTACGGGTCACATCCAAGTCTATTTCCCCATTGCTTTGGAACGTTGATCCTTTTCACCATTTCGCCCCTCGAACGTACGTCACTGTTATTTTCCTGTCCTTCCCTAATGAAAGCTAAATACTCTGTCTTCGTCATGTTCATCTTTAGCCCTTCCTTTTCTATCGCTCCTCTAATATCATTTAGTCCCTTCTCTATCTGTTCTCTGATGTCGCTAACTTTTCCCATCTCCTACCCCCGTAAGCAGTTCGCCCACAACCAGGATGAAAAGGTATGGACTACGTGCCGAACCTTGGTACACCCCAACTTTCACTGGAAAGCCCCCGGTATTCCCCCAAGGTGTCCTTACCCTGGCTGTAGGAGCCATCATACATATCCGTGACTAAAAACACCTTTTAAACCAGCCAAAAAATAAATGTAAAATCCAAAGTTGCTACCAACGACTACTACATCAATAAAGTAACTGCTAAATGAAACTCACCGTAACTAATAAATTTTTCGAGATCGTAAAGAATCCCCATCCATCGATTGATTTTGGACATGTGGTATTGCGAACATAATACATGTGATAATCAAGTTTCTCCTGAAAATTACAATATACATAATGAACTATCGATATATTATCACCACAATATATTATAAGAAAAGTTTTGCTACTGCTCAGGATTGCTCTTAATTTGCTCGAAGTAATATTTCAATAGTAAGGGAGTTTCATAAGTGGGTCCAGAAGAGAAGGCAACTGTAAGATCGGCGCTGAATTGGTAAAACACATATTAGAATTCAAAATCTTTAGTCTGGTTCTAGAAGTCACAAACTTGTATTAGCAACATGCCAAGGGGTAGATGGACAATTCCACCATGAATTCACATTGAATACCATCATTATGCTATCATTTTTTCGCCTATGGCAGGTTCGTATCTGTGACTTTTCCGTCACGTCCCTTTCCGCTCCACAGTGCGATTGTTTGTTTTGGTGTTTCAGAGCCCTTCAACTACAAAGTAATTAGAGCCCCGTCCACTGCATAAACTGCACAGACACTGAATGGAAACAGAAGAGTCATTGTTGATACAGTGTTTCTAATTTCAATCAAAATTAACACAATTTTTGTGCTTATTTATAAAGATCTGCCGTTTTTTTTTTAGTTGATGCTTTAGGGCCCTTCACATACAACGGTCATTATAACCCCGTCCACTGCGTAGTTCTAATACACAGACTGCAGAAACACTAAGCTGATGGGACGATTTTCGGGTATTAGCGGTCACCCATGTTAGTACTAGCTGGGGTTGCATTGCTTAACTTCAGTGATCAGACGAGAACGTGCGTGTCCATCGCAATACAGCCGCTCCCTGTTCTATTCCCATGACATGGCCACGCACCCTACTTCACTCTTACTGAGTGGAATACCGTATCTAATAAACTGACACGATACCTCAATATTAGTAATTCGTGATTCAGAAGTTTTCTTTACTGGGCCATTTCTACACAAAAAATCGCCATAAAATCCAGGAAATTCTAACGATTGCACAACCTATATTAAAGAAGAAAATATGAAAATTGCATCAAGTGTTTTATGGCATGAACATCATATCTTACCTTAGAATTAAGTTCAGAGATGAGAATACATTCAAGTAAGAAATGTGTTATAAAAAGACCCATTAGAAAAACGTCAGCAGCTATAGTGAAGCCACCAGACACAATTCTTAGTAAAAAAATTATTACTATAAGGTGGCAAAAAAACCATATGAACACTAAGAAGGAAAAATGTTCATTGATGCCGGACACTAACATCGAGGCTCTGCTATGCTTATGCATAAATATTTTTAAGGATGGTTCAAGACGGTGTATTATAAACTTCCTCCGATAATAAAAACATACAGTATCTAAATTGTAAACAGAGCAAATGACCAAGAAGCAAAATAAATTCAAAAATGAGATCATTAGTGGAATAGTAAACAAATTAATGAATGATATACTTAAAAATTCTGCAAGTCTTATAAAAGTTAACGAAAGATTAAATCCCATTCTTATTAAAAGTGATTTAGGTACACGTGACTCATTCATGATCATAAGAAGTATTCGGAGACTCATATAAAGGTTAGAGATACTAATAAAAGTAACTAAAAATAACAGAATTAGTGACCAAGTTCGAAGCTTCACCTTCCACATCTTAAAATTTTCATAATTGCCATTTTCTTGCATCTGTTCAGCAGTGGACAAAACGAATTCAGATAAGAATTTCGAAATCGCTTTCGCATGTATAGTAAAATAAATGTAAGTTATTATTGTGCAAATGAATATGAAACTGAAGGCACCGAACAACATATTGCGTGGGAAACTTTGGGAATCAAATAGCAGAGATAAATTTTGAATTGATTCAGTCAATCCGAAAAGAAACCAAACAAACAATATAAAGCGATAAATTGAAAATAAAACTCCGACTCCATTGCAAGTAGATGGTTTTTGTTGCTCAAGTGTTAAATCCTTGAAATTAAGACGAATATCTATTCCGAACAATAGTAACATATACACAAAAGGTTTGATTGACAAAAAAAGGAATTTAAAATGAATCTGTGATTCATATTGCTCCAGCCGCTTTGGATGGGTAGAAAGTAGCAGATGTTGTCCAAGAACCATGTTGAATTTCAGTGTTTTACCAAACAAACCACAGCTTGTAAATTTTAAAAACTTGACAAACGAAGGCTACAAAGAATGTTAAATGCAACCAACATCAACAACTGCAACACGACAACAGTAACTTAAAATTACGTTCGGTTCTAAAACTTGTTTGCTAACCTAACACTTGTTTACCAATAGACTGGTGAATGTTGAGTAAACGAAGAATATCTTTGTACTGCATATTTTCCGAACAGCAAATGTTTACTTACAGACTGAAACTAACCTTAGAATGATACAATTACTTAATAAAATCGAATTAATTTACTGAGGAATACAAAAACATCATATCATGTATTCACTTGCAGTAAATTTTAAGATAGTGTCATTAGATCATAATTTTTATTACAATGTCTTGACATGGATATGAAGTATGGTAGAGTCTAAACCACTTTGGCTAATTAGAAAAAATACTGAAATATTTATTATCCATTAATCATGTTACCATTCTCTGTCATCACATCATTTCTGGTCGTCATCTTTCCTATTGCACTCAACATTTAAGTTGCAATGGTACAGGTGTTACTGTGCGAATGGGAATATTTCTAAATTTGAAGCTAAACTACCTACTCACCTTTGACAACTCCAATGCAGACCATTTAGACTCCATGTATCGTAAAAGTGTCTAAAAAGGTTTTGACATCAATCGGCGGCAGGTGTTATTGAAAAAACTTTTCCAATTGTTCACGGAAGAGCTCCTGCTGACTGAACTAGTAGAGCGTGGTAATAAATACCCGCATCGAAACAATAATGTAGTAATTGTCAAATATAACTATCCATTTCAAGCAATTTAGTTTTCAAGCCCCCTTTATTCGTAGAAGTAATAGAAAAAATGCCAAAGCAAAAATGTGATGAACATTGCTTAGATCTGTATTCTTATGCGGCATCCAAATCAAATTTTGTCCATATTCCTTAGGTGCATATTTTTTCTTCAAAGAACGAAATTCTTATTGCCATAGTAAGCTACAAATGTCAAATTTTAAATCTTTATAACTACAGCAGTAAAGTACTACAGTGGTTTTCAAAATTGTTACAGTATATAGAAGTTCACTGAACTTTCGGCCGAACTTTCTATCCGTTTACTCTACTTGTATTGTAGCTCATTTTGAAAACCAACGCATAAAGAAGTAACAACACAGTTATATGTAGTCACTACTTACCTCAACACAGTAATTTCTGGCATTCCAGGATCTGCTCCTTTCTTGAAACCTAAAGAAAATTAAGAATTTGTACAAGTTAATAACATGCCGTTGAAAATTCTTTAAGAATACGAACATTAGTGTCACACCTTCCCACCAGGGGTAGCTCCTACATATGAAAATTACACTAGTAATTAATTTGAATTCATCCAACTTATAACTGTCCATCTCGAAATATTTAAATAAAGCATCATTCATTCTTATCTTTAGTACCAGATTTTACAATAAATTTGTTCATTATTTTTAAAGTCTAATCATTGAAGAGAAAACAATGTTCAACGTTAATGCATACAGTACTAAGAATCACATGTTTCTCATGGCTTCGCCGCATAAGGTTAACACAGTAGAATGCTTTATATGAAGCTTACCCAAATACAAGACTGTCGGAATGAAACCGACATAAAATGTAGTTTTCAATGCGTTAATAACCGTCTGCACTCTTTCCTTCGTTTTAGGACTCATTTTAACCATTATGAAAACAACAAAAATCCCTACCAAATACAGTATATACAGTATGTAACATACGCCGCACAACGGCAGCTTAATCAGTTGGGATACGATGTCTGCACTTCCGTCACAAACGGAACCTCGTGGGGATAGAACAACTAACAAAGTGTATCGTTTTTCGGACTATATTCACTCACAAGTAAAATACAAATCATTGTTATAACAGAAAATGATTCCTGAAAATGATGCGATGTTACCCGAGAAGATTCCAGAACTCAGCATTATCCAATGTGCTGGAGAGTCACTAGTGAAACGAAAACCGTGTTTCTCTCATGATTCAAAGTAAGATCTTGTCAAAAACCATTATACCGTATACTTCTTCTATTAGACAATACAAATTTGGTCTAATGTTTATATTACTACTATTTATGTAAATAGATATTTATTCGTGATAGCCGGAGAAAATGTACATGTATATAGTACGAACACAGGAGACCTTTTGCATGTTTTGAATAATGGAGATCAGGAAGTTGTTGCGTCGTTTTTAAATCCAAGTAACAATATGCAGGTAGGTGTCTTGTAAATGATTTCGATCCAGTATCAGACTCCTTTCGATATTTTATCATTGAAGTTCCTTATGTTAAGGGAGTTTATGATAGTGATATTTAACTGATACATCGCGACATATGCTCTACAGTCGTTCATGTGCTGTATGTATTCCGAGCATTCCCTAAATTTGCAGGTACTCTATATCAGGGGTGGACAACCAGTCGATCCATCCAACCAGCCAATTTTGGTCGATCACTCGCGATGTGTTGACTTAACACCCGCCTCGGTGACGGAGTGGTTCAGTGTTTCTAGGTCTGCGTCAGTGGAGGTTCTATACTGGACCCACCTCGGTCCAGTATCGAACCTCCCCCTCCCCAATTTGACTGCGATCACGACACGTTTTTAAGATAAAAAGTATATCTTATGTACACAAAAGTTGGTCACTCCTGCTCTATATCATTCTCTATCACCTTAGTGCCATCCACATATATTAAAAGCAATGCTCTAAATATTATGTACAGTGAAACCTCTCTAATTGGTACACCTGTGGGAACCGACCATAGTGTACCTATGAGAAGAGAGCACATTGTTGGTACCCACATTGTTTTTCCACTGTCGGTTGCTTACCAAAGCTGCAACCTCATTCAAAACCGCCTTAGGTCATTTTAAGGCTCTTTTGTTTTTTAGAGAACGCGAATTTCGTTTTACTGAGGTGAATGTTTTTTTAATTACTATTTCACAGATAATTGAGTATTCACAGAATGCAATATGACAGCTAAGCTTCAAAATTACGATGTCAGCGTATTTAGTGTTAGTTAGATTTTTTGAATACTGACCATCACAAATTTGTGTTACTTAACATTTGCTGTCCTGAAGTTTAAATGCTATAGTTTACAAGAAGTTAAGTCATTTTATGCCCAATGAAGGATATCGATGACTACGCTCATATTTTTGATATACCTATGTATGCATGGAAAACAGCTGAATGTTAAATATTGCTTATTTCAGTTAATTACAGTTTCCGAAAAGAGTGTCATCACATTTTGGGACTATACAGATGCCATTTTAATTCGGGTAATAATTTACCTTGATATTCCAGGGACATTTTATTTATAGTAGGGAATTATATTTTTTAAATGTTAATACTTATTAATTTGTAGAAAGTTTTCTTGAATGAAAAATCGGCATGCTGTGCATTTCCTGGGAAATCCAACCAGCATTTCTATATCATTAAAAAAGTGGATGGTTAGTGTCAACTTTGAATAACACGTTTGATATTGTATATTGCGTAAGAAAGATTTCTCATTAATGTGCTTTCTTAACTGATTTAGATTATTCGTGTTGTTTAATGTCATGTATGACTGGAAGTCAATTAAAGAAAGAGATGATACTAGACAATGTAACAGAATCAGAATTCATGATATCTTTTAGCAAAACCGTACGATTTTTTTTTTGCATACCAAAAAACTATTTAAAACCACATTATGTACTTGTTCTTCGGCCTTATAATTGAAAATTTTCATTGAAGGGTAAAATTGCTGCTGTTAATAAACGCGTTTTAGGTATCCGCAGTGGGCAACATGAGGCGTAAGTGACTGTTTACGTGTTTGAATTGTATTTACTTTTGACTATTTGTACCATATGCGTCTTATTCATCGTTCGCTATAACAGAATAGTCTACAGAACTGATTTCTCAGCATCCTTTACATGTGTTCAGTGGCATCCTTCAGAGGAACCCATAGCCACTGGTGATACTTATGGTCGCATATTTTTGTGGTATTTAAATTTTGAAATTTTGTAACGGATTCGTATTTTTACAAAATGTTATTGCTTAACCAGTGACTTTATAATACTTCAGGTATAATTGGCTGAATCAGAAAAAAATGACTAAAATGCTGTTGCACTGGCATTCTCTTCCAGTAGCGGACCTTACTTTCACAACTGAAGGTGAATTTATCAATATTTTTGTGAATTCACCAACATGTATTCCCACTGCGTTTGATATTTCTGCATCAGTTGTTTACTTGTCATTGAAACTATTTAGGTAGTTACTTGTATAGTGCAGGCGAAGAATGTGTACTTGTTAAATGGAATCCGGAATCACAGTCTAAGCAATTTTTGCCAAGATTTGGAATGCCTGCTTGTAGCACTGTTTGTTCGCCAGATAATAGTCTAATTGCTACGTCGCATGTCGATAACAGTAAGTGTACATTCCATTTTTAGATATAAACCAAGTTTTGTTTTAAAAAAATGTATTCGAAATGTAATTATTTGATTGTTACCGATGCTTACAATACATTATATTGGTTGTCGTCATTGTAGATATTTCACTTGTGAGCTCAAGCAACAAAATATTGAGATGTATAAGTGGTGTGTCACTTAGAGATCATTGGGAAGACTCTCCTAAAGATGTGTTACCTACAGGACTTTTATTTGAGCCTCATTCAAATGCAATCGTTATGAGCGGCAAGATTGGACATTTGCAGTTTTATAACGTTTTTGAGAATAAACATCTATACAACGTATGTATTTGGGATTTTCGATTTTTACTTTTGCTATTAATTGAGTTGTACTTTTTTTTCGCAGTTAGATATCACTCAACAAAATTATGTCTCAAGAGAACGGACATTTGGAATTATGCACCTAGAGGTCATCAAGGCAGCTATAGATGAGTTTGGCAATTGGTTAGCCACTGTCGAAGCTAGAGAGGAGGACAACGCTTTAATAGAAATTCGTCTTAAATTTTATCACTTTAAGGAAGCTGAACAGCAGTAAGTGCATGTTATTATAATAATGTTATGTATTTAGAATGCCCAGATTATTTGTATAGTCAATCTTTTGTACTACTGATTTGGTAGCTCACGACTTTCGCACTGTAAATCTCAAAGCGTCATTTAGCCATCTTCCAAATAATTAGTTGTGCATCAAAATGATTTGTCATATGCATGACCATTTTTTAAATTGTTCTAAATTTACAGATTTTCTCTTTGCACAACTATTGAAGCGCCGCATGAAAAGCTTGTGAATACTTTGCTATTTTCCCCATCGGTCACTGATAATCGTCAAAACAAAACTTTCCCTATAGCCATTACAACTAGTGATGATAGGAAATTAATATTTTGGACGTTAACTCAGAGCTCTGAAAATGGTAATACCTTTACACTAGTGGTTATAAACCATTATTTGCAATTCTTAACATAAATTGTATTTATTACCAGAGTTTTATACTTGGACGTGCTATGGAGTTGGATTTTACCGTGAAATGATACCAGGAAGTGCCAGTTTTTCTGAAGATGGCTCAGTTGTAGCTGTGGCTTTTAATCATGCCCTCACCCTATGGCTGCCAAGTACAGTTACTCTAAAGGCCGTTCTTTGCCATCATTATTTTGATCAACCTATTAAGTAATTCATTAATAGGCTACTTAGTTTTCATTTACACATTTTTTTTGATTTTAAAATTAACGATGTGGTTAATTGTTTTAGACAAGTATTGTTTGGTAAACGGGATTGTAGCTCGCTTGTTGCTAGCAGCACATCTCGTTCTGTCACAGTATGGGATACGCTTTCTATGTCAGGTATATCCTTATAATCTAGCTGTTATGCACTGACAATCTAGCTACAGTGATTAAATATACCGCATTTATTCGAATAAAGCCGCCATCTAATAAATTCTGCCCTCTAAGGGTTACCATCTTTAATATAAAGTTATCATGGACAGTTCTTTTGGAGTAAAGAAGAAAAATATAGCCATGATTATTACTGCCTTACTAATAATTTGTAAAGTTTTAGAAGTGAAAAATAATAATAATTAACGCTGTCCTCAAATAAACGTTGCACCAATTTGTAGTTTGAAAAAATAAATGCCCAGGCGTTTATTCGAATAAATACGGTACTTATAAATAAGTTCATAGAATCCTGAAGTAGTATCTTTGTTAAATCCACATGGGAACTCTCAGAGAAAGGGAGCTAGCCAAAACACGTAATGAGTTTTTACATGTTTTGATTTTTCAGTTATGTGGAATGTTAATGTTGCCGTAACATTCATGGTTGGCGATCCCTTCACTAATATAATGGCTGTTTTTAGCAATTTTGGAGATTGTAAGTTTTTAGGTTTGAAATGAGCTTGTATAATGGTTAATTCAGCAAATAATTCGTAGTAATCAAAATCTTTTGACAGTATATATTTTTCAACCGTCAAGTCCAAAGCCCATGTTTGTCCAGCCTAATGTTACAAAAACGAATGTAGTTGGAGCAATTTTTTTGCCTATATCTGTTCAAAACAATGCGAGTTTACCTTGGCTAAAGAAGTCACAGTTGTTTTTTATGGATTCCGATAAGGTGAAATATTCGTAGTACGGTATATCATTTGTTTGGACCATCCTGTTCACTGGTCGTTATTTGCAAATACCTTTCAATTTTCTAGGGTCTGTACACAATTATCGAGAAAAAAGAAGATGGGAATGTGGGAGAAATAACAGAGGTAGGATCATCTTTTTAAATCATCGTTGTATTTCCCCTTATAGTAGAATTTCATTCAATTAAGATGTTTTTCTTTCAGGGACACGTGTTGCAAAGACACGCACCTTTGACTCCATACGCTATGTTATTAGCTGAAAGTCGCAAATCAGGGGTTGAAAAAATCGAGCATAAAATTCAAAATTTAAGCGGAAGAGGCGAAAAGAAGGTCCTCGACATGGTAGGCAATTATTTCCTTCTATATTAGTTAGATGGTGATTAGGAGATTACTTCTTATGAACGCTAAAGTAAATAGATTTAAACTGTGTTGACATGAATGTCATCTCAGTTATTATATCTATAGGTTTAAATTATTACTGACACAAGTCATAAATTAATTGCAGTATTTTAATGCAATAATTGTTCATAATTGATATTATTTCATCTATCATGCTTTCAATAGTGCATGTAGTTTATTAGTCCATATTTCATTTGATACAATAAGCCATCAAGTCAAAAAGCTTGGATGTGGAATCTGGATTATCTGTATGTCAGGCAGATATCCATTTCCACCACTGGGATGAGGGAATATTATCAAAAATTGTGCTCAAAATACACAAAAATATCAATTACTGAGTAAATTTTTAAAATACAACTGATAAAGCTAAAAAGAAATATATCGAAGCTTTTTGAAACACAGTGTGACATCATAATATCCGGGCACCATTTTTCTTCATGAGTATGATAATAGAGAGTTGGTGGTGAACGTCGACGAAGACGAAACGAACGATACGAGGTCAAATGAGGCAACTGTGCATGCTCACGAAAAGCAGACCAGCAATTGAGCTTGCGTATTTGCCTCATTTGACCTCGTATCGTTCGTCTTCGTCGACGTTCACCACTAACTCTATTATAGGCATGATGTACGTGTGTGAATTGGTCCCTCAATCTATTTTGGTGCTCAGGTCTTCTCTGCAATAATAAGAGATATGGTCGCCTCGGAACTTTAATCTACATTTCATTTACTGGCTTCCTTGCTAGTGTGTCCACAAGTCCTGTGCTTCGTCTACTGAAATAGTGATAACCCCACGATCTCCCTCCTATTTCCCAAATTTGAGTGTATAGAAAGGTGACAAATGCCCCTTTTGAAATATTGATCGATTGTTGACATTTACGTCCTTTGGCCTAGTAATAGCAACTTACAGTATACATAGAATGGATGGTGATTACTGCTGCATTTTATAAAAAAGATGCCCGAGTGACATCATATCCGTTAAATGTGAGGTGTTAACGATAATGTCGTTAAGTCAAGTTGAAAAGTACAGTAGTCTCTCGTTTATCCGTGCTAGTTGGTTCCTGACAAGGGGCGGATAATGCGAAAGAACGGATAATGAGCGTTCATATTAGGGCGCATTTAAATATGTAATATGTAAAAGGTTGTCAAATGTACAATGGCGTAAATCCATTAGGGACCAAGGAGGCACGTCCCTCCCCCGAATTATGCTTATGGGGACCACTCAGAGGGCTCCCCACCCTCAGAAATTTTGAAGATTGACGTCTATGCAAATGAGTATATGTACATTTCATTTTATTGGAAATTACATATACAGTATGCGTGTATACAACTTTAAAACATTTTGAACGAAAAGAGAAACAAATTAGGAAGAACTTTTACCCGATTTTGAAAACAATCCGCTCATCAGGAGGATATTCAAATAGCTTTTTAAAAAAAATTGGAACTGCTAAACCTAGGGATGGTTAATCGGGGGACGAATAAACGACGGTTTACTGTATTCAGAAGTCATCATCTTGCTTGACTTCATAGCTGTGATTAATACGAACAGACTGATTTAAAAGCACTCAACATGAGTACAAAGTAGGATTTAGGATTACTAAAATCCTAAAGATTCGGTGAGATTAGAAGAATCATGAACATAGCTCTGTTAACAGAGATGTCAAGTTTATAATCATTATTTAAGACTGCTTTTAAAGTAATGCAATGATCAAAGTGCTCTGTGTATGAGCTCACATGTTAAAAGTTTTCATTTTGTCATTTTTTGGGAATACCAGAAATGTACGATCTATTTCGATGATATCGTGCTCTTAATGGCCTGCAAGTATAGACAATAGCAGTGACGATTCCTTGACAGCCATTAATAATATCTGGAACAATCCATTCAATAGCGTCGGATCCGCTACTGAACGATACTACTTCCATGACCCAGAACAATCCCATAGCCAGGAATACAATGAAACAGGTTACTAATCTGAAATAATGGAAAGTGGTTTCATTAAATGATTGTCACTGATAGTTTAAAATAAACTTGTTGCAGTTAGGTGGATACTTACAGTTCATTGTTGAACTTGGTGTTGGTAAATTCATTATAACGACTTGTTTTGCAAATGTTGATGGTAGACATTGCAAAGAGTAGGAAGTTAATTATGAGTAAGACGCACACTGGCCCGTAGAAGAAGACGTAGGCTGGTAGTCTCCCATTGAACCAACACATAGTCTCGATATTGGGATAAAGATTAAGCTGCTCTTGTATAAATTCGTGGGAATCAACAACGACTACAAAGGTGGCCAAGGTAATAGGAATTCCCCACCCAAAAAGGCTATTTAGAAAGAATTTTTTACTACAAAATTTGTTAGTCCATGTGTAACCATCTGTTCCCTTCCTTAAATGAGCAGTTATTCTCCAAATATCAAATGCAAGACAGGTTAACCAACAAAAAGCAGCTGTAATGAAATAGTAACAGATGTAAAATAGGGCTAGACAACCACTTGTGGGGGTGTAATAAAAGGGATAAAAATTTCTAACTGCTAGGCATATGTATCCTATCATGAAACTGAATGAATGGCATATAAGTAGTGCTCTTTGGCAACTCAGGTCTGGCAAAGCTAAATGAATGACGATGGCAATCGCCAAAGCTATAGCTGATAGTATTTGTGGCACTCCATGTAGAAATTTTAAATATGTGGGCCATGGCGGATTAGTTGGTGCATTGATGCACACTCCAACTTTTTTATCAATGGTAACATAGTCTCCTGGACTTATATATTCATCATGGGGTATGTCATATATGCTTTTGTCACGCAGGACGACATATTCATTATGTTGAAGTAACCATTTTGAGCAATTTAAAAATTCAGGTGACAGTGGGTAACAGACACTGGCCACTTGGGATTGGGGTTCAATTGTAAATTTGATATTGAATAGAGTCTCGTTTCGAGGTATAATATGTAAAGAGTCTTTTGACAGAATGGTATATTCTTCAGGAACTAGTAACAAGTTATTGCATTTCCTCATTTTTGGTTTCTGCTCCTCACATACTAATGCTGAGCCATTTTTAGTGATGAAGTAATTTCCGAGTTTAGTATTCATTCTGGATTTTAAGTCAGTCAGTGTTTGATTTGCTTCTATTTGGTATTCATTCTGCAATAACGTCTTTGCGTTGCATTCGTAAAAATCCGGAGACATGGGATAGCATGTTGTGGCTTTTCCCAGACTGATGTTGTAAGTACCATTTTTTGCCAGCATTAGGTTATTCACTGTCAAATAAAGGTCCCCATTTCTTGAAATTGTGTAATAGGATGGCTCTAAGGTGATGTTTATGCATTTTGGTCCAATATAATTTGGTTGTAGGCCTTGAACTTCACTAGATGTTGCTACATCAGATGGCAAGATTGCAACAACAACAAATCCCAGGATGTAAGCTGCATAAAACATGAAAGGTGAGCAGCAACTGCTACGTCGTTTTCTCGGGAGATGACTTGCAAACATTGCCATTGTATTAATATTGCACGTTATGAAGGTGAATGGTTATTTTGTCGAATAACCCTTTCGTTTGCCTCAGAATTTGGTTGCAACGATGATCTTTGTTCTAAAAATAAAATATAAAATGCATCATTAGGATGAATTTCTCATGATATTTAACAAAGTGGTTTTGAAAAATATAACACTTTATATTAGCGGTTTAAAGTGCCCCTTTTTTTCTTCTCATTTGGCTCAAGGTGTTATGGTTAGGCAAGAGTTTCCTACTTATTAGTCCAGTTGCATATTTGGAATAATCATTTAAAGTGTTTAAAAAGATTTTTTTTTGTTTGGCCTTGTTTCACATTTCATTGTGCGTTTTGGCGACTGCTCAACAGCCGGAACTAACTTTTAAATAGGACAGTCTGACCGCAGCGTTGTTTTCCTACATAAATTTAGATGTTTTTATTTTTATCCCCCTATTCCATTTTAATTTAGATGTAGCTCACCCACCTGTTATTCATATGAAAGGGGCCATGAGGGCCAATTGTATGTTAATTATTGAAAGCCGAATTAATAACAAACCTGAAGTACGTATGCGTGTTTTATTACGTCTCAAGTTAAGTGTTTAAAAATAGATCATTGACTAAATAAATTTATGTTACACCATAATTTTGTAAATCTTATGGTAACCAGGTCTCATTCCAGTGCAACAATACCATAGGACAGGTAAATACCTCGTGTTTTTTTTCATCTCAGCTGTACGCGATATATTCCCACATTTTCGTTAGGGATTTCACTTAGGACCAGTGCCAAGTTTGTGGATTGTAACAAACATCTAATTCAAGTAACAACGCACGGTGTCAGATTTATCAGACTAGTTAAATATCTTTGAATGGTTTCATTGCTAGTCTTCATTGGTATGTTTTGCACTCGGAAGCAATTTAAGTAGTTTAAAAAATTGCCAAGAGGTCTTGTTTACAGAATAAAAAGGTTAAGTGCACAGAGATCATAATACCACAATTCATCTCTTGGTTGTGGTTGCATTTGTGGAGAAACTTGAACAATCATAAATTTTTGCAAAAGGGTTTAATGTCATTGAGGTCAACAGGATGAGATATGTTGGTTATAGTCCGCTTACTTAAGAGAGCATTGCTGGTTTGCTCCCATGACGACTCACCAGCGATGGCAAACACCATTTAGGTCCTTATCCCATGCTCACTATAACGGTCATAGGAACTTGCCATTTAAGGGCATGGGTTCTTGGGCTTGGGCTTGGGTTCTCAGGATATGGAGCAATTCGACGATGTTTTTTCTATCCCTTCTTGTGGACACATTGTCACTTAGTTAGAGGCAGAGATTTGAAGCTCTATTGGCTCTTGAGATTTGAAGAGGAATTGGCTTTTTTATTGTACCTTCAAACTTCTTAACGCATAGCCCCTGTCTTGATGAAATTCTCGCATGAGTCCACCAAGTTCATTGCCAAGTTATTGAAATGTGTGGAATTAGGTCTTCAGAATGGTTTAACTAATAAATGCAACTTTTGTGTGCCTTGTATTCTCTGGTTCTACAAAGTTGTTAGGGTGTTATGTTACGTCAAGTAGGTATCGAACTATGACTGAAAGCCTCAGAGTCAGAAACATCCGTTTGACCTCATCTTTATTATAATTTTTGAAACATAATCATGTTTAAATGCTGAACTTGATTATCTTTGACGAATCAGGTTGTGTATTGTGATATTTCATCATAAAATCTAGCACTGGATACTCGTTTTCTTAGGTATAATGTGACTTTTGAATTGGATTTTAATGAAGATTTGTAAGTTAGACTTTGATCAGTGTTTTATAATTGTCTAAACAGAATGTTTTCAAAGCTTTCAATTAAATATGCCGAAAAATATTGCAGCTATTTCTTTTGATAGATAGAGTTCAGAAGATTTTCTTCTTTATCTGATGTCATTCAGACTTGTAATAATTAGCTGGTTTAAATGCTGCCCAAAACTTATTATCAATTTCAGATAAATGAAACATTATATATACTAGAGTAATAGCATCTACAAATGACAGAAAATTGGGAAATTTCAAACTGCAATTGGTATCGAAATGTCACTTTGAAAGCGAATATAGTAATATTATGGCATTGACTTATCTTTTAAGGAATTAGTAAAGGATTATTAAGAAGGGAAAATTAATTTTAGATCTATTTCGTACACTCAGATATGACTAACTATTATGACTTCTGAATGCTAAATTTTTTTTGATTTTAATTCTTAATGAGATGGCTTGAATTGAGTGCATTGCAAGGTTGGAAGAAACGAAACGGTAGCTTGAGTAATTCCTGTTACGTATTTTGTGTTTTTATATCGTAGTTTAGCTTGTCAAACTGGTTTTGAACACATGGTTACTATGTACTGTATTAGAAAAGTTCTAAAAAAAGGCACTAAATACTACTACTAACCTATTTTCTGCCTATCATGTGGTAAAGACAGGTGTTCACGAATTACTGGTGTCCAGAAATAGGAAATCCAAAAGCAGCAGAGATAAAATAATTTATATAAGGGAGGGAAACGGAAAAATATATAAATAAATAATACATTAAAAGATACGAGGGATAGGAAGATGGGCAATGAAATTTAACAACAAAAATTTGGACGCCCTGATTGTAAATTCCAGTGCACCACTGCATCTTAAGATGATGCAGAGATGAAGAAAAAATGATTATTTTGACAGTTAAAGACAGCAGATATTAATACATAAGTCGACTTAGGTAACTCAATTAGTAGAGCGAGCATGCCTCGAACTCGAAGTATTTAGGTTCACTCCTAACCCGAGATCTATTGTTTAGTCTAATAGGGGGGAACTGAAAGTCGTGAATGTGCATTGTCTCCTGCCCACCTTCAAACCTGAATACTCATATAAGGGGTGTAATCAGGATCTGTAAAATAATTGTTACGGTAGTAATTTGGGGTCCTATCACGTGCCAAATGAATGTTCTTTGCTGACAGTCGATAATTAGATATCCATCCTGTGGCACAGGACTAAACTTTAATGATAAATATTTAAATGAAAATCTATCCCGCATATTTAACTACAAATAGTTAACATATTGACTGAAAGAGGACAAGCTCTTCGCAACATGGCGAACAGTTATTTTTCTTTTCAATATTAGAATTGGAAATGTGACTTATTTAGCGGACATTGATGTTATTTTACTGTAGTAATGACCAGTATATGGGACAAGTATTTGAGGTTAGAAATTTAAATTGCTGAGTGATTATTGGATAGTGAGAGGATTAATCCAGATTAGCGTAAGTGAAACCAGAGGGCCCAAAAAAATCCTCTGTTGTTACGCACAGAACCGCTGAAACCTCGCACGGGACAAACATGATCAAAATTTTATGAAAATGTGCTCGTCAGCACTATTTCATGATTGTTTCAAGACCACTGAATAATATATCAAGTCCACTGTAGTAGTACTCGCCAACCTGAAGATTGGGAGCAAATAGTCCAATAAAATAATCTCCTACCTGTGATGACAGTTCAAATGATCCAACGTGGTAACGGGCCACCACTTCTTATGTATCTGCAAGAAAATAGTCGGTTAGTTCCTCAGTTGCTTCTGTTGCTGTCAGTTGAAAATTATGAGTGATAATCTTGTGTTTGCAGTGTGAGCAATTTTATATTTTGACACGAGCAACAGGATCTGACCCCTTGAGGCAAGAATTATTTAGAAAGTACTGATTTCTGAGTTTGTTTCTTTGTAATTGACGTCATACAGAATTTGGTCACTCTGTTGTTGTTGTACTTGATTTATATCAAGTTTTGCATGTAAACACAGCTACAGTGACCATCAAAAGTAAACTTAAATTTATAACTGCTAGCGTGGGTACATAAAGGATGTTGTTAAAAATGAGTTGAGTTGTTATAATTGTATTCATTGGTTCGTCGACGTTACTTTGCTCCTCCCGTTCCCATCAAAAAACTCAATGAGATAGTGTACTGATATTAGACATTATAGTATTTAAAGGAGAGGGGGAGAGGGAGTAAAAAATGATGTCTTAGGCTTAGTATTGCATTGAGAAGGTCGCCCGCTTAACTGCGTTTGTTAATCGCGCGTTGCAGCAATAACGACATTCAATTTTGTTTTAAAATCAAAAATTTGAAGTGTGTAGCAATCAAGCGCACCTGTACTACTTCATTTTCTAACCTGGAACTAATGTACAATACCTATGCGGTGTATTGTTACTAAAGTTTCATATCCGCCTTTGTCACTTTTATTTGTTGAGAGTTAGCGCCACTGTGCCAATTTTTACTGTTAGTCACCTACGTAATTGTTATCAACAAGAATGTGGTTCCCGACATACCTAACTAGCCCCTTCCACGACGTGACGCGCGTCAAGAGAGATGCCTGTGGCGTTCAACAAATTGGGGATAAAATACATAATTTTCCCAATCCTGTTCCTAAAGAACTGTGGTGTTCCAACTGAAAAGTACCACATTTTCCACGTTACCAACGCGCCCCAACTTATTCCCGTTCTACGCCACAGGGTCGGCGAAAACTAGATTTCTGCCTAAAATTTAGCTACCCGTTCATCTCTGTTTTCAACATGTTATATGAAGGAAGCAAAAGAGGCGCAAATTATTGATAAGAACCTAACTTAACGCGGGAGAATCTGGGATTCGAACTCGGGATCCTCGTGATTCGTAAAGGATGTCACTTCAAGTTGCGTTGGACACGCCAGTTCTCGTGAGATCACTGAAGTTAAGTAGCGCAAGCCCACGTTAGTACTACGTTAGTTTCCCCTCTCCTACGTCCTCTACACTTACCTCCTTATCTCCCGCGTGCAGCCTCCTAAGAGCTCGACCTGTTATGGCTGCTTGGCTTACTCCCCAACCCATTAAATTAATCCAGCAGTCCTTACTTTAAAAAGAACCCTGTTAGCGTTTTGGTAGATACCAAACATTTTGTTCTTGTTTAGTGCTGTCTAGCTGGTGCTCAGCCATTCAAAAACTTCTTGATTTGTAATCAGCGCAATTGGGAAGCATGTTTAGTAGGTTCGATCCTGGCCCTATTTGGTAAATTCTTTCGCTTGAAGCGTCAGGAAAATCTTATGATTCAGTTTAGTGATCACGCGAAGAAACCCTTCTCCAAAAATAAGCAAGTGCACTCGGAAAGCACTTTAGACTGATCCTCAAGACAGTTGTTTTTGTTACCTGCAACTTGAGAGGGTTTCTTCTTGTCCGAAAGACATCGAACCTGTAACCGTGGACTCGTGAGTCGGGTACGCAGCCACTGATGCACCAAGACAGAACTTCTACTCCTCCGACTCTGCTTCGAAATACCGGAGTAATGAATACCCGATCCTACCATGGGGGAGAGGGGAGAATAGGGTAGTATGTCGTCATATAACACATTGTATTGCACCTTCGTTTGGGGGTTGAAATCATGGCCGTTGACGTGAGTATATTTCATTATACTCTACAGGAATTTTTATTAAAAATGCTTTGACTTCAGTCTGAGAAAAATGACGTAATTTAAGATACCTGCTGGTGGTATCGTTTGATTGTGCGTAAATGCAAAGCATTACGTAAATTAAATTTATATGCAGTATCAGGTTTCTGATTTTTGAGTACTAGTACAGTCTGCATAAGTAGACAGTAGGATATTAAAAGTTTGTTTTGCATTTATGAATAATTTTTGGTATTGGCGTAAATGAAACCATATGATACCAGAGAAATCCGTCAATAATTCTCAGCAGTTTAACAGAGAAGAAGAAAGTTCAATTAAGTCAGAGGATGTGTGACTTATATATATGGCCTTAAAGGGAACGATAGCATCACCGATTTGGTTGAGAAACTGGGAAATAGGAAAATGATAGTATTTTGTAATGCAATACAAGTCACTACCATACACATTTGTTAAGCAGTGTAATAGCTCATAATCACATCAATATGTCAACCGTCTCCATCCTGGATGATAAATACCGCTCTCCTTGTTTTTAGCACCCACCCACGTGAGGAACTCCTAGACGGTAAAGGGAAACGACATATCCTGTGGTAATCAGTGGCGTGATGAGCCTCATTTGAATCTGAGTCATTTTATTAAATTAAGGTGAAACTCACATAATGACAATCGATTGCAGGAAGTACATTAAATCAACTTTTTCCCCATGGTGAACTCAAGGATTTTACCCTCAGGAGGCCTAATATCCTATCATTTTGGGTTGCTCTGAAGTTTTTTCTGCCTTGTTTTCGTGCATATTAGGCATGAAGTGGGTGTAAGTCAAATGGTAGAGTGCTTACTTAGCATTCAAGAGGTATGGTGATCAATACCCCGCTGCACTAATTTGTCCCCATTCCCTCCTTTTTCGTTCTGAGATCCTAATATAAGACCAACTGAATCCCTTCATGTCGTAAGAAGAATGACAAAGGGGACACAAGTGTCTTATACCTTCATGTTTTGTTCTACCAATGTCGTCGGGAGCGGCGAATTGCGTTGGACACACCAGTTCTCGTCTGATCACTGAAGTTAAGAAGCGCAATCCCAGCTAGTACTGACATGGGTGGCCACTTGGGAAAACTAGGTACTGCTAATACTCAGAAATCTTCGCATTAGTTAGTGTCTGTGCAGTCTCTGCATAAGAACTATGCTGTGGACGGGGCTCTAATGACCTTTGTAATTGAAAGGTCCTAAAACACCAACAAACAACCAATGTCGTCGGTATCACACACACCCTGTTGTAGACGCAAAATGCATAAATTAGAGAAATATCAAATTATAGAAACTCGCTTTCTGTCCTAAACTTCTGGAATTGCTATCTGAAGCGCATTTCATAGCGAGTTTGACTTAAATGTGAGGTGCACAGGTTCTACCTTGACCGAGATCTAGATTTTGTTTTCTTGATTTGCATATACTGTGATATGCCACATGATGATAGAGGTCCTGAAAGGCGAGGGTCTGACAGGTGGTTTAGCAGTTAATTAAAGTAGGCGGAAAGAAAGATTGTGAGTTGTAAGACGAAGAACAACACTTTGTTAAATGTCTCCTTGCATAGCGCTGGAATTAGGTGTGAATCAAGCTCGTTAAAGATAAATGCAATTACATCAACAACCTGTCTTTTCCGTCATACGAAGATGCTTTCAATATTTTATCTCACTACTAATTGACTGTAAAATGGGAATTTCCCTTAGGGAGAAATTTTGTCGTTCAAGATAATTTTAATATAATGTTATAATGCAAACAATTTGTGAAACTGAACGTACGTGAACAAACATACGAATATCGACTTTCAAAACTGTTTATTTTTCCTGGAGATTTTCTTTATTTGATCTTCATACTCCACAATTTACTCTTGATATTTATTATACCTCTCCATTTGTAAGGGTTTTAAACTGCAAATTATCTCATCACCTTTAAAAGTGATATCGAAACATAGTATCATCTTTGAGTGTCACTCTTTATCTTTGATTTATGAGGTAACCTCGTCTGCATGTATAATTTTTGTATCTTTGTGTGAGTTTTGAGGAGGATCCGTTGATTGCGAGAAGCAACAAAACTGGTTTCGATATCAGGTTCACCGTAGCTTGTTACATACCAGTAAAAGCCAGTGTCCCTTTCACTCTTTTTGTCTTTATCTCAGTTGATGACTATTTTTAATGTGGCTAGTTTTAGGCGCGAACGCAGAGGCGAACGTACTTTACCACTTCAACTGCCGATGCTGATTTATCACATCAGTAATTCGGTAGTAGGCTCGGTGAAAACCGTTTTCATCATTTCAGTCGCCATTTGTATGACTACATTTCTAATTCTAGTTGAATACATTGCAAGCAGCCCTGATAGGCCAAATTGGCAGTGGAGAAAATGACTCTCATTCCTAATTTCTAACCAATTGAACCCCCAAGGAACCTGGGAGTGGCGAATTGCGTTGGACACACCAGTTCTCGCCTGATCACTGAAGTTAAGCAGCGCAACTCCAGTTAGTACTGACATGGGTGGCCGCTTTGGAAAACTGGGTACTGCTAATACCCAAAAATCGTTCCATTAGCGTAGTGTCGGTGCAGTTTCTGCATAAAACTATGCTGTGGACGGGGCTCTAATGACCTTTGTAGTTGAAGGGCCCTAAAACACCACCAAACAACAACAACCCAAGGAACCTGAAGCATAGCATCTATTCTGTCATATATTGCATACTTGAATTTCGTGTGCGGCCAAGTTACGTTGGAGACACCAGTTCTCGTGAGATCACTGAAGTTAAGCAACGCAAACGTACGATAGTACCAACATGGGAGGTTGGTAGAGAACGTTGGGTGCTTTAAATTTCCCCTCTGCTACAACCTCTACACCTACCTCCACATCTCCCGCGAGCAGCCTCTTAAGGGTTCAGCCTGTTATGGGTGTTTGGCTTACTCCCCAACCCATTAGTGTGTAACAAGGAATGACCCTTGGAAAAAAAAGGCCAGTCATACGAGACTGTTGTGCCCCGACTTCCTTCAATTTGAATGGATGATTTCTGCCCCTATACTCTGCAAGGGATAGGCTGCCAACTGGAGGACCCTCATACCTTTTTTGTAACAGTCTGTGAAAAAGCTTAATGCTGTCAGATACCCGCCTCTGACGTAGTGAGTCCCACCCTAATTCTTTGATCATTTCTGAGACACTCAATCTCTTGCTGCCCTCCTTTGAATCATTTCAATTTCCCAAGATAAACCCTGCCTTATATACTGCACCTAACCCTGACAAGGATATTATAGACTTCCTTAACGTTGCAGGTGGATATTCTGTACATATGTTTTGCTCTACAGTATATTCGATTATGAGACTGCACATAAAAATGTATTAGTAGGATTAAATACCTCTGTCTTGAGGTACTAAATATTATTTTTAATCCATTATGGCTGTCAAGGGATTTTATTTATTAAAAAAATGATAGCAAGTTACTGACGTCTTAAGATAATATTCACAGTCATTTCATTAAGCAATAATCTTCTTAATGAGAAGCTGGTGAGCCTTGTTTGAATTTCACCGTGACATATTACAGTGTGAAAATCAATTTTCGCCTTAAAGGAAGGTTAAGTATTTGATATAATTTTTATTTAGCGTAATAAAAAATAGGTCTTGTCTATGGTACGGTATATGATTACTTACTTTCTAACTAATATCGTGGAAAGATGCACTTAGAAACCAACCTCCTGTTCCGTATTTACTGTTAACAGTTGCTTTTCTTCTCCCGCAATATTCTTGTTGCTTATAACTTTTTCCTGAGTAGTAAATGAAATTTTCTTAAAACCAATTTTGTTATGAACCACGTCATATAAGAAAAAAAAGACTTCTGTCCTTCGGTTATGGAGTACTTTGCAATATGATGATGATAAATTTCAAAATAATTGCTTGACAGCGTAGGTCATTTTATTATCAGAAACAATATGGTTGGTTGTAGGTTAATCAACCGATCGACTACTTCTGACTTCAACTTGCTTGGTGAAATAACGTTTTAGTTTAAATAGAGTTTCTTTTATGGCTAGGAATTTTTAAGTGTGTAAGAAGTATGTCCACTTGTCAAAGCAAGTCCGTCAACTTTTGCCCTGTGATTATCACTTAAAATACCATTGATTGACGAATATTGTTTACTCTTTGATGACATGTGGCAATTCGGGACTATTCATGGTTCATTTGTACTCAGTTCTGGATAGTCAAGGTTTTTGGCATATGAAATTGAGGCCAACATGTAATGCAATATTACTGATAAAATGAGGACATTTTTACTTTCATTATGGCCCCTTCTCCCCTGAAGGGAAGGCTTCATAACCACTTTTGACTTAAGTTGTGGGAAGGAGGACTAATAAAGTAGGATGGGATGGTCAATTTATTATTAAGTAGATGGGTGACCGCTTGGGAACACTGGGTACTACTAATACCGAAAAATCGTCTTGACAGCGTAGTGTCTGTGCAGAGTCTGCTTTAGAACTACGCAGTGGACGGGTCTCTAGTGGCCTTTGTAGTTGAAGAGCCCTAAAATGCCAGCGAAACAAACAAGTTCATGGAGCGCAGGTTCAATCTTGACCGCAAGCAAGAGGGAAACTCCAACTCCAAAGTGCCTCCGAGTGGCTTGCACGTAAGAGAATCACATCTGCTAAGAAAAGTATGCATTTTTAGTGAAATTCTCAGGTTATGAGCCCCGTTCCCTCGCCTATCGCTAGTAAAATAGCCTTAAGAGTTTAGAGACTGGCATTGAATAGCACGATAAAGAAATTCGCTGCTGGGAATTGACGAATACAGATTATCTGTACACTAAACAGAAGAAACTTACTCTAATTCATAATCGGCTGTGGGACTTGCTAGACTAGAAGATTTTCTGGGAGAAAAAAGACATGGAATACCTCAATAATTGAACTTGTAAAAGTTTTTGTTCACTTTAGAACCTGTTTAACGGCATATATAACGGCGTTACTTCACTAGTTATGTGAAGGTCGTGGATTACATTTTTTTGTGAGGTACTTAATATCCAGGACATTCATGGTCAGTTTTTCATTATTGTTTCTGCCTTGGACAATGTCATCCGCCTATAATTTACAGAGTATAAAGTCGACCGATCATCACCGAACAAAAATTGCAACAATTGCTGTACATTGAAGGACAGTCGCCTGTTTGGCTTTCCAACACACCAGGTCGTAGGTTCCATCCTCGGCATGGTTGATTTAATTTCGGTGAGAGTGAAACTATAATTGGGAATGGTTTAAGATGGGAAAGGAAGGGGTCGTTAGCATGCCATCTACACGGTAAATTGCTACTGATTTCCTAGGTGCAGGAGTTCACTTCAGGGCAGATATTGACGTTAAACAATCGGATCAAATTTATGACGTATGCTAGAGAAATTGCATTTCGGTATTTCCTGTAATTAATAATGATTGCATCAATCGTGAGCTACTATTTTAAGAGAGGATGATATTTCTGTCGAATTTTAACTCTAATTGGGACACAGGTTTATCTGAACAATGATTTTCGTAGTAGTGTTCGTCTCGCATATTTGTCTCACTTTACTAAATATTTAACAGAACGACATTTTAAGGTTACTTTCATACCTAATAAGAATTAAAGCACGTTTCCGCTCTTTAACATATCTGAACAACATGTCTCGATGTTTTTATTTCAGATACTGACGACACCTTGCCATCTTCTGCCGGGAATAAATGAACTTTGTGCAACGCTCCTTCAACTTATGCTGAAACCAAATAATTCAAGGTTAGAATTAAACACCACATGGTTTTCTTAGAGGGGTGCAACTATCACCAATTATTGATTTAATATTGTGATTTTGCCAGAATAATGTTGCTTAAGTCCACCTGTATAACTCAATCTCTGCAATGGGCTTGCCTTGAACTCATATTACGCAGGTTCTCTGCTGGCCTGGGTCAGTGCTTTTACTCACTGATTCTTGGGTCTGTAGGCGACGCTGTCTCCTTATCCATGAAAACTGCAATCCATTAACGCTGTTAGATTCAGAAAATGAAAAAGATGAGGACTAATAATGGTTAGTTAACGATGTCAGCTGGAGCAAGCACCCCAACATCTATCAGTCTTTGGTTTATTTTGACTATAGTAGCGTCATGCTAGTTCACTGTATAGGTAAAAGAGACCTTTAGTATCTGCTGTGTCCCTGATGGAAGTAAAACCGTGGTGGACTTTAGTGATCTCTCTTCTCCTTCACTCTTTCGCCCTTCTCTCTCTCTGCCTTTCCCCCTTCTCTCTCTGTCTTTCCCCCTTTCTCTCTCTCTCTCTGTCTTCCCCCCTCTCTCTCTCTGTCCTTTCCCCTCTCTCACTCCTCTCTGTCCTTTCCCCTCTCTCACTCTGTCCTTTACCCCCTCTCTCTTTCTCTGTCTTCCCCCCCTCTCTCTCTCTGTCCTTTCCCACCCTCTCTCTCTCTGTCCTTTCCCACCCTCTCTCTCTCTGTCCTTTCCCACCCTCTGACCATTTCCACCTCTCTCTGCCACCCTCTCTCTTTCCTTTTTCCTCTCCTTTCTCCCTTCCCGTGTTGGTAAATATCCCGCAGGGCTGATTTGATATTATCACGATGAAGTCCCATAAAGTAATCCGTCACTTGAGTCACCCTCTGTTCTTAAGGTCAAATGTCAGGTTATATACTAAAGCATCATTTGTTTCAATAACTATGTATTGCATTCAATGATTGTTGATTAATTGATAATTTTTCAATATGATTGTCCTTCTTTATAATAAATGAATAGGAGTTTCAAGGATGATAATAAGGCTAAAAATATTAAGAAGAAAAAAGAAAGAACAGATGATGATGATGATGATGAGGATGATGATGATGATGACGATGATGACGACGACGACAACATGGACATTACTGCAGATAGTGATGAGGACAGTGGTGTCGATGATGGTAAAATTGAAGTTAAGAAAGATGACGGAGGAAAGGTGGTGAAGGATGAAAATATTCGTCAAGACTTAGAATCTGACTCGATATCAGAATCCTTGGAGAAGGAGTTGATGAACATTGGAAAAGAAGATTATTCTTGGTTTTTCAACTCTCCACTTTTCACTTCTCAGGACAATGTAAGCGGACCTGCCTTTGGCATTTCCGAAAATCCAGCGTGAGTTTTGACTTTCATTGTCCTAAATATGCAAATAGACAGCATCTTTTCTGACCAATAGTCCATAACCATTGTTAAGGACCAAACATATTGTTGGCTAAATGATCGACTCCTTTTTACATTATGTTGGATTTTTACAAGTCCCAAGCGAAAGATTGTATGGTTGTATTCAAATAAAATGTCGGCTCTCGAGAAGTAGTGTTTTTATCTTCACACACTACGTTTTGTTGTAATTCAATTTATATTCAAAATAGTAATGTCTTAGTTTATAACTTATGAAACGAAAACATTTCAACTTGCGCTGGATTCGTGGTATGAGGTCGATTCTACTGGAGTGGAATATACATTTGGATATCATTTGATAGTGATGAATTCTCTGGTGAATTGTTTATTTATACTACATAGATTTTAAATTGGCAATTATTGATCTCTTCTTCTCTTGTAATAAAACATAAATTGTTTTCATTATATAAATTGCAGTTTCTCCTTCAGCGATGTGAATAAACGTTTCTACATTGCGATTTCGGAATAAGGCCAGTCACTTTAGATGATATCATATAATTGACATTTTAAAATATCGCATTGTGACAGTGGTATTATACTTGACTCTTGAGATCGTGGTAGAGCACGTTCGATCCTAGCCAAAGTTGCTGGTTTCATTCCGGGCGAGAGGGATTGTAAGAACGCTTTCTGTCAAATGGCAAGTGAGGCGCACAATGTCACATACATGCAGAATGGCCCTTTCTAAGTGGAGTTAAAATATACGCAAAATCCTCGGGTGTGGAGGAGTTTGCTTCCTTCTGACGTCGGTAAATGGTAATTTCTTGCAAAATTGCAGCCTGATAATTAGTTATTGGGATTCAGTCCGTTCGCTCCATTTCGGTGAGATGAATTTCATAACTTCGCCCCACGTTTCAAAAGAATTGGTCAAAAGTCAATGCATGGCATACAGAGTCCTTTGAATGGCTTCACGACGGCCTTATACTGCACAAATTCAGAACTGGGTGTTGTATTTAGTGTAGGTACATCACTGGGCTGTATGTTTTACCGATCAAATTCCTCATCGGGACTCGGACGATTACTGACTAAATAGCGATTTAGGATTATGCTGTAACCATTGCTATGAAAACTCCCAGTGAGTTAGTTACACTGCGCAGAGTCGAATCGTGTGCATGCACATTGCAGTGAGTAAATGATGGCGATGTTTTAATAATTAGCATACTTTTCGGTCGCAAGAAAACTTGCAAAAGGATTCGTTCCTCATCTTTTAAAAATACTCAGCAATTTTAACGCAGAATTTGAAAAATAGCGCAGTTGTGTGCGGCATATAATGTACATCAGGCTGACAATAATAATGCTGTAATTGTGTATAAAAAGTAACCACTCAACTGCTCCATCTAGTGGTCGCCAACTGCAGCAGTTTAGAATTCGAATGGCGGGCATTTATTTAGTAGTTCGAAAACTTCAACAATTGGTGACTTTAATTAACAAACAAATAATAACAATTGCTGTGGTGACAACGTTATTCAACAGAACTTTGTATTAAAATGTAGTACTACAGGTAATGAGGTAGATTAAAACTGATGCTATACATGAAATAAACTTTTTAGGAAATAACATCAGATACTCCTGCTGTTAGGCTTATAACGTTCTATAAAAGTTGCTGAAGTAGAGCATTGACAATTTCGAATCTACTACTTCAGGTACATTGTGCGCGTGAATTTATTTAAAATTTGCCGACTTCGGTTAAAGTAGGGCAGCATGAGAAAGGTAAGGTTAAATAGAAGTAATATAATAATTTATAATAATGAAGCTTAAAGTTTGTTTACCATGAATTGCGCCATCTCATTAGGGGGTGTTTTATGGTAGCCTTCGTGAATCCTGCTCTCAGACAATTTATTTAATAAAAATAACTCCCTTTTTACAAATACTCGTAATTGTTCATTCTGTTAACTTAATCATCATTTCATACGTGACGATACTCAACTTTGTTGTGCCTATCATTAAAATGTGACAGTATTTGGTTACTAATGAGACAGGTATACTGACATCTAAATGTCCATGACGTAAAGAGCCTATTATAAAAGGTGCAATCACGCGAAGTGACTTTGTGCAGCGGTAATAAGGACGTTTATGTATAAGTTTTTATTACACATTAGGATTCATTGCCATAGGCCTATATCTAAATTATTAAATTAGCGGGCTTCAAAACTTAAGAAAAGGGCCTCAAAATTGAAATAGCCAAGGGCCTCTCAATATCTAAATCCGGCACTGCTTGGGACCCACACTATACATTTCGTATGTTTAGGCGTACTCGGGGAGAACAGTGACCAATATCACCTTATCATAAGGTACTGTAATGAATATGAAACCCTGATGACTTTTATATTAAAGAAATCGATAGGAAATTTGTTACTGAACGAGGAAGCTGTTCTGCGAAGAACCAGTAAGTGACGCTTCAAATGGAATATACAGTATTTCATTTATGGCACATTTAAAGTAGTCATTTCAAAACCTGAATGGATGCATGAAACATGGCAATTCTGCCCAAGGCGCCAGTGAGCATTTAGGTGAGGTAGCAAATGTTATTGATTAAGAATAGTATACTGCTGAGTCCCAGTATAACATAGTGCTAGTCTTTAAAGAAATATATGATTGTGACTAGCTTGGATCCATGCTTGTCACTTAGGTTAATAAAAAGTATATCTTTATTTCTCTTCTACTTTAACGTTGTTTCCCATCGACGAAGCAAGACGTGACTCACTTGGGTTTGTAGTTGTTGGTAAGCTTTTCGATTTTGTAATAATGCTAATCAATAAGTATTCCTCGAGAAGAGAACATTGCTGATGTAATGTAGCAGAAGTAGAAAGGCAAATACATAATACTCTTTGATATTCAATATTATGCACTTGATTACTAATTGAAACCCCATAATGATGAATAATTTTATATTAATTAGTAACCTGAAAAACCATAAATAAATAGCATGTTTATATTCCTCTTTTAAAATACTGTAGGCCTATCTCACAACTGTATAGTATTTGTTTTTGATTGAAATTACTTTCACTGGAGTTTTCAGCATGATATTTCCTCCTCTGTGATAGGGCTTTAAGATTATGGAACATTTACAGTATAGCCTATACTATATAACATGTCTATTTTATAAGACTCTGATAAGGAGTAAAATATTAATGGATGTTGACTAAAGTCATTATTGTCATTACGGTAGCATCCTTGTTTTAAGTGGTCAATAGCAATGTTTGCTTAGGATTGTGGTTTGTGATAAGACATATTCACACACTCGCTATACAAAGTAAACTTACATTTGTTTTCTATTTGATGGTACTAATAACTTCAGTTTCCATGTTTTCATGGCGAATATTAAAAACGGTGATGACGTATAATATCATGTTTGTCGCAGATGATATGTTATATATGATAGATATCAAATATGATCGTATGATAGAAAAGCCAACACACGCATTTGCATGAACTAACTTCCGTAGGGTAAACATAGAGAAGTTTTTGCAAACGTATGCCCCACTCAACAATGGACCCACGTATGCCCCACTCAACAATGGACCCACGTATGCCCCACTCAACAATGGACCCACGTATGCCCCACTCAACAATGGACCCACGTATGCCCCACTCAACAATGGACCCACGTATGTCTCATAACCAACGGGATACTTCATCCTAATAGTTTGTAGATCAAAATGGCATTCCCGTCTTCAGACTATAAATATGAAATGACAGTATGGTGTGAGGAGAGTAATGTTTCTTGAATAATTTGATAAAAATTTTTCTCATAGTAGATGAGTGGACAGTCAGATAACTGGGGTGATAATGGATAGCAAATCGATTAATTTTCAAAGGATATTATGGCCTTTATGGAAGGTGATTGGTGATTGTAATCCAAGAACTTCATAAACGTTGTTGTTGCCAGTGATGTTCTTGCAATTTGGCAATATTGGCAAGTTGTTTTCTGCTAATATCGATAGAACACAGTTTTTTCAGCTGAATATTAGCGTTTTCACTCATTATATATATCCAAATGGCACTTTGTCTCTGTATTTCCAAGTGTTTGGATTGCAAGACGTTTTATCATCCTCGTGAAGTCCTTCCTTACATGGCCGATTGAATCCTACGTGAGTTTTAAAATAATGATTATTATTTTTATGTTAAAAGTTCATATTCGACAAATATGTATTTTCCGTTAGAACGTTGATGATAAATTGAAACTAAATGCGGAAATTATAGTTTACCCACTTCAAACATCTAGTGATGTTCCATCACATGAGCTATAAGCAAAATATGTTTCTGCTATGACGTTTAGGAAGAAATCATTTTAAATACCGGTATTTAATATCATGAATGTATGAAAAGTATTAGCGTAAGAAACCTGCTTGCCGTAACTATCACCTTCAATAGCGTGCTGATTTGAAGTTATTCGAAGTCTGTTGCATAACTTCAGTGATCAGACGAAAACTGGTGTGTCCAACGCAATTTGCCGCTCCCGCAAAGGGACATGGAGGCGTGTGGGGTAGAGGGGGACTTGGGGGGCTAGGCGGGAGTGGAGGATTAGAACCCGCAGACCCGACCCTGCCTCAGGCGGGAGAGGGGTGAGATGATGATGATGATGCGTACGTAGTTTCGATGTTTTATTACACTTGGAGCGCAATTCTAGTCTAGATTTTTGAAACAGGGCTGCGCTAGCTACCATTTAGAGGAAAAGTATCTACTCTTGACCATCCCCACCCATAACAGTCTTGGTCATCTTTGCGTTTATGTGGTGTTTACTTTTAGTAAAACCTATTTGAAAAGGTTGGTCGAAACGAGTTAGTGATAGGTGAACATCAAGGAACTGAATATTTTGATACCAGTGGGTCTCTGATCTGTACACACCAGAAGAGTATGATTACTTTTCGAAAAGACGAAGTACCCTCTACCTAAATGTCAAAAGACGTTGGGGGGGGGGGGGGGGGGGGGGTAGATACTTTACCTCTAAATGATGTATGAAAAAAAGAAAAAGTTTTATTTTGGTGGGAAGTGTGGGGTGCTTGTG
>JAAFCE010006156.1:13455542-13542173 GCA_013389805.1 Trigoniulus corallinus
GGGGGGGGGGGGGGGGGGGGGGGGGGGGGGGGGGGGGGGGGGCTAATCCTACCGTAGATGCCTGTATCATGACAAAAGACCAAATATTATAGTCGCTAGGACCATACTGGTGTCATATGAGTTCTATAGATACTGTTACAGGCCGATGTGTTGATTACATGTGCTCAATGAAGTGTATAAAGGTGTAATTTAATCGCAGTTGCCGAAATTTCTTGTAACATGAATTTGTTAAGCAGAATAACTTGTGAGTGGGTAAAATTGACGAAAATAGTTGTGGGTGGTTTCTGTCAGGCGGTATGAGTTCTTAAAAAAATAAAATTTGGGCAGTGGGCGAATTTGGTGATCGTTAATCACGTTTATGCTATTATTTCCGATTCTAACTCGTTGTTGCCATCTGTTTTTAATTGTAAGGCATCCATATCAGATCCTGATTCGTCCCATGTGAATGGCAGGATTCCAGAATGTCTCCAAACTCTCTTTAGATGGTGGTTTCTCCTAATTATTTCCATACAGTAGTATGGAAATATAGTAATGCTGATAAGCTGATGGCGATTGTCGCGATAATCACCCTTTCTCTAGTCCTGATATTCATGAAGTCCAGTGGAGGAAGCTATTCAAGTGACTTTGACTGAATGAGTCTTGTGGAACTGGCTGAGAACGTTAGTGACACTTCCACCATGACCTCCGAAATTATGGTTCTTTTAGCACTTTAAGAATATAGCAGTTAACTTTTGAAAACTAATGTGGATATTTTAATGGATTGGTTCCATATATTTATGAATATACAACCTATTTCCGGAACAAAAGAGCAATTTTTTGGCGAAGTTGATGCCTTTTGAGTGTGATATACCTGTTCCAATATTTATCAGTTATTTTTCTGGATAGCACTATTAAAGAGACTGCTATTCCTTGTGTGCTAATGTAAAAATCTGGAATGTACCAGTACGGTTTCATTGGAGATTGACAATATTCTTCTAGCAACCATATAAAACCTTCAATTATCCATCCTATTCCCGAGGCAATAAATAATTTAATACTTATCAGGAGTCTGAAATATGTAAATAAATGCATATTAAATGAGGTTCAAGATGGTGCGTAAAGATGTTTAAGAGCCTACTTACAATTTAGTTTTTCGTTGTCTGCAAACGATTTGGGTGTCGTTGATTGCACTTTTTATGTAATATATAGTGAGGCAAAATAAAACAATATTAACGATGACAGAAATAACCATAGGAATTGTATAAAACAGGGCTCGAGACAGTGGATCTTCGAACCAATTGATGCAGTTGATTGAGAAGTTTAGCGAAAGAGCGCCCTGTATTGCTGGCGAGAAGTTAACGATAAGGGCTAGAGTGCATAGTAATATTGGCGCACCCCAAGCAAATTGCGAGTAAGATCGGAATTTCTTGTTTTGACAGGGTATGTTGGTGGCTAGCGACATTTCCAGATGTTTGAAACTTCTCCAAACGTCAAAGGCACAGACGTTTAACCAACAACAAGTGGACATTGCTGCTAAATATGCAATAGTAAAGAATGTACAACAGATGGCCGGATTTTCGAAATAACAGACATCTTCGTATCGGCAAATGGCCATATAAATATAAAAAATAGTGATACTTATGTTGTGGCACAAGAGACTTTTGTCGTAACTCGTTAAAGTTGGCAGAATTGTTTCAACAAGAACGGCTGCCAAGAGGAAAAACGCCGATAATGCATAAAATAATTTTAAAATGGGGAAAGCCAGTACATCAAATGTCCACTGAGGTACCTTAGACATGCGTTTCCCACGACAGAAATATGGGTCTGAATCGTTTTCATTTTCGTAATAATATTTTCCGACGTTGATAGAGATATCCCACCAGGGAATATAGATCCTGTAATCGTGTAATAGTTCAAAGAATTGTGAGGGTAGTTTTTCACGTCTGCATGGCATGCAATTTAGGACGCTGATATCTAGTGGGTAGCACAATCTCAAATTTTGACCGTTTTCGTGTATTAAATATGTTGCTCTATGAATGGCTGTCTTGAGTATTTGTGAATAAAGCGTACCGTTGCTGAAAATGACGCAGTCATCGATTTGCAAATCGACGTAGTTGCAGCGAGTACGTTTTCCGGAAGAGATAACTTGGGTACAAGTGATAGCATTTTCGTCGTCATCTATGTAATAATCTCCCAAATCAGCCAAAAATTTGTCCTGTTCTTCATTGGATCCTATTGAGTATAACGTGTGATTGAGAATCGCATAGGACGTCTTGTTATGACAGGTCCGTAAACATTGGTGCAACTGTGGGGATAACGGATAACAGAATGTTAAAGTTCCGTTGTTGTTCGGCCTAGATGAGTAATTAAACGTCATTTCAATTTGATATCCAACACCGACTTGAATCTGACCAGTGCTTATGTTGGCATATTGATAAGGCTGAAGTGTAACCTCCATGCATTGTGGTGGATTTTCAAAATTGCACTCACTCGTCGATAGTTGTATTCTCGTGTCAGGCTGATCACGCCCTATGGTCACCGTCGCAAGAGGATCCACTTTTAGGTGCTTTTCTGATTTAAACGGTGTGATTGTAGCGAAAAGAATAACGTGTAGCACAGCAAACATTATCTGTCTATCATTGAAATTCTAGTTACAGACTCCCTGAGGATGCTGTGGGATAAGCTCTTATAAATGTGGGGACTGGTCATCGTCATTATGTTAACGACTCGTAAGATTGTGGGGTATCTGTTCAATAAAAGAATTACATGATCGTTATTATTTTATTTGACTAATATACACTGTCACGGTTGACTGCATGTTATTAAAAGTCGTTGCTTGTTTAATTAACAAGTTTCACACGTTGCTCAACCAGCAGGACACAATGTAGTATTGTACCCCCTGTGCCGTACTGCTCCTGAGGTACTGTTGTGTACGTGTCAAATCTAATTAAAAATAGGGATATTTGTTATCAGATGCAATTTAAGTTGGTTTGACCTAAACTTCCGTCTACTTCTAACAACCACCTCTGAAATTCAATTCCTCGGGATCTGTGTGTTACACACTAACGTAACTGACTATTGATTTCAAAATATTGCGAAAACGAAATTACTGGCGCAAGACGGAGAGGGAGCCCACTTGCAATCATTGTTGATGTTTGGGGTTGCGAAAGACGAGTTAGGATAAGTTATTTTTTCCAAGATAATTGAGCGTTCAATTTTGTATGCTTGTACTGTATATTATAGTTGTCTAAGGTTGTAATTGTGCGGTCATCGATTTAGGGTGCAAGACGGAATAATTTTCTCTCTGGAATCTTATGACTTTAGTTTTAGGCAGTTGGAAGAGATGCTATCATCCGCATGCGGTCTGGAATATCCCTGTTGCTTGCTGTTATTGTGCAATAGGTCAGACACCATGCAATATTATAACTAACAACGCATTAATTTACCTGCCAAAATTTCTATTTTGGTTGTATAATGCAATGTTGGAACAAGGGGGGTAGGCCGGCCCCCCCCCCCCCCCCCCACAGACGGCCCAGCCAATATTCCTGCGGGTTTCAGACGCCTGGCTGGGGTGCCCCCAGTCAAGAGCATGTTCAGTGGACTCACAGACCCGACCCTGCCACAGGCAGGATAAGGGTATGATGATGACGGAAGAGATGCTATCAAAAGGCATTGACTAAGGACAGAAGGAAGAGGAGGCAGTTTGTCCAGGTAGCTTAGCAGGTGGTTGGTTCGTCCCTCCTCTAGGCTATATTTGACGTAAACGATATTGCAGAATTGCGGATGGTTAAACTGTTATTAGGTTATTTTGATTTGCCAATTTAGACATGGGTTTTTTTTCCTCTAAAAATAGATTATGGGCGAAATCCTCAAATCAGTTGGAAGTATGGTTATGAAATTCTAGACTTATTTAAAGAGGCAGAATTCAATTTCAAAACATGAGAGAGTTGGTTTATAGTTATTGTTGTCCAAATACGTGTAGTGTTGTTAGTTTAGGAAGTTCGAATTGTTTTTTTTTATCACTGCAAGCGACTCAAAAGGTGTAAAGGTGTATAGACTGCAGTGATTTTTTTCATGCAGTGCAGAAACATACAGTAAATCACATCCTTTCACATAAATAGAGACAGCTTCGCTAACTTGGTGTTGTCGGATTGTACTTGAGAATGTTTTACTGCAGAATCGATCTTAACTGAAGCTGGTGTTGCCGTTATGGCGAAAAATACATTTGCTGTTGTGTGCAAAATAGAAATTTTGATGACCGCGTAGCTTGAATTTATAGGTTAATAAATGCGACTTTGCTAAATCATTCACACTGCAGCATTAATTAAAAATGGGAATTAGTTGATTTTTGTGCGACAGATGTTGCACATTGTAAATGATGATACATTTTAGGTATTTTGGATGAGTGTGTCATTTTCTGTCTTGGTGTGGCCGTAACACAACCCCAGCTAGTACTAGCATGGATGACCGCTTGGGAGCATTGGGTACTGCCAATTCCCAAAAATCGTCGTAGCGGGGTAGTGTCTGTGCAGACTCTGCATTAAAATTACCCAGTGGAAGGGGATCTAATGATCTTTGTAATTGGAGGGCCCTAAAACACCAACGAAACGAAAAATCGTTCTTTACTTATGTGACCATGGCTGCAGGCTCGACCCTGGTGGATTGTTTCAGAGTTTTGGAGGAGAGTGAAAGTCCGACTACGCCTTCTGCTGGATGGAAGGCAATGCTGTACTTTCTTGTGGCTCGTGCCTTTCCTATTTCCCAGGAAGAGGGTTGACAGGCGTTACAAGGCGTCCTGTGATAGGCGTGAATTGTCTTCTTGATTAGGCAATTAATATTCCTTGAGTGGAAAGCTGTGTTGATGGGTGACATACCAGGAAAAGAAAGGAATGCATTCTCCAATATACGTCATGATGCACTCCAACACCATTTCAACATCCAATGTGAAGGTTGGACCGGCAAACCGGTCTGGGTTGTCCGGGGCGACCTAGAGGTCGGCATTTTTTCACCATATTACCAATCACTAGCTGTGTAAGCCGCATACCCATTTGTATTTTTTTTGTGCCATCGGACCCCGTAACCCTCTCCCACCTATCAAAAAAACCACAGTGAAGCAGCAATTACTGTATCATGTTGTGAAACTTGATGTGAAACCCCACTTAAAGAAATGCATGTACTATAATAATTATTGATTGATAGTGCTTTCTTTCGAAATCAATAATGACTCAATGAGGAGTATCTTGTGACGTGTTGTCGACCACCCTCGTTCTCCATAATAATATTATTGTGATTAAATATATGAGGCAGATATTAATGATGAAACTCATAGCATGTCTGGGATTCCTGAAAGATTCGAACTACGCTAAGCTCCACTGCATCATACCGGTATGAAATATTCATATCATGCCAACTCACATTCGTTGTCCATATGCTGCTTTCTTGTTTTCGTGTCCGAACACGGCAATGGTCTTCAGGATTGCCTAACTCGATGGCTCATGGTTGGGAGCATAGCTTCATTCGGGAGAGATTGAGGCTGAATGGGAAGGACCCGTGATCCTGTGGTTGTTTAAAATGTCCCCTGTACCTAAAAGAACCAGTTCCACATAGAATGAAGTGAAAGCATACATGTAGATCGACAAGATTTTCATGTCTAGGAGTTCTCCCCCTGACGTCGGTAAAAGAAACGCAGTGCATGGTGCAGCGAAAATCAGCTTTGGACCCAACTTACGTGGGCCCACATTCTCTTCAATGACGAGTCAAGATTCAGCCTAGACACAGATTCTAGACGAACCTTGATCTGGAGAGAACCTGGGACCTACTATCAGCTCTCCAACATCATAGAGGGGTATCATTATGATGGTGGAGGTGTCATGGTGTGGGCAGGCATCATGTTGAATGGGCGCACACCACTCCACGTGTGCGACACAGGCTCCCTGACTGCTCAGAGAGAAGATCTTAGAACCTCATGTGTGACTTTTCAGGAGTGCTGTTGGCTCTCAGGTCCTTTTTATGAATGACAGTCAATGTTCGTCCACATTGAACCCAAATGGTGTACGAATGTCTTCAAAGTGAGGGTATTCAGAGATTGATTGACCAGCCAGATCTCTAGACCTGACTCCTATTGAACATGTCTGGGATGCACTTGAGAGGGCAATTGCTATTCGCTAACCACTTCCCAGAACAATCTTGAAGCTAAGAACTGCTTTGGTGCAGCTCCCTCAAGGGGTCATCAACTGTCTCATAAACAGTATGATGACTCGCTGTGCAACCTCTGTGTCTGTTAGAGGCGACAATACCCCGTATTAGCCTCATTTTCGGAACCATCCTGCAATGTCAGTTCCTTGTTACGGGGCATAATTTGCTGTTGCATATTACTCTGTCTCTACGGCAAATTTTGCTAAATTCTGTCCAGTGGATTTTGTGTTATTTCAATAAAGTTGTTTAATCTCTTAATTTTGGACATGAGTGTACTATTAACATAACAGGACATTTCAACCCACATCGGGCCAAAGTCTTTGGCACATGAACGCCCTTTCTTGATCCACAATTAAGTAATTTTTAGAAAGTGATCGTTTGGAATATAAGCAAAAGTTGTTATTTGCGATTAAATTAATTTCCTAGCAGTTTTTTGTTTTGGAGATGAGTAGTGTATATTCGAGAATATGTGGTGATAATGGGTAACAAACGAAGTCATTGAAATGGTTCAAGAATTACAAAATGGGTGATTTAGCGGCGACATTCATACAACTTGGTAAATTTGATTCTCGACTAATTTGGTGAAATACAAAATAATGGCGGTTGGTATTTCTTTTTTACATGAATGTTGCAATTTGTAGCTTGATGGGCTTACTTTGCTTTGTCCTTGAATGATAAGATGCCGTACCATCCATTTGAATGAGTCTTTTTTCGCATTCGTGGCTGTTGATTAGACTACAAAAGAACGACAGAACTATTGAAACAATGAAAATCATCTTAATTTCGCAAGGCCTATATAGCCCTTGTAGCTGACGTCTTGATGAGGATGAGAACTCCGTGGATAGAACTAATAATATTTTCTCCTAGGTACTTCAGCAGAAACTTGAACATTCAGTACTTTATGTCAAACTGCGGCACCTTTGAATTAGAAATTTGAGGAAGTGAAGAATAGGGATACGTTTGATGAACTGCCATGAAAAAGTCTCTGTTAATGAGAACAGTTTGTCATTAATGAATTTGTGTGTGTTTCTTGAGATGCTTTATCACTGGTTAACCTCTAAAAGTCTTGTTACTAAGTTTTAAATGATATTTTAAAGCATCATTGGTTTCTTTTTTTGACTAGTGGTCAACCGCAAATCCGTGAACAGTGAGTGAACACCACACCTTGTTAGGATATCAGGTGATTGATTGCATTTCCTATTCGATGTCTGAAGTATACCTATCTAGTTGTTGGCTGTGATAATAAGCACATGTGGTCTGATTTATTAAGGATTCAAATAAGACGATTATAAATTAATCACTCGAGAGATTAAATAATATTGGTTAAGGCAAAATTCATCGTACTTAAATAGTTTGGTGGCGATGACTGTCTACCTAGACATCGCCTCACGTTGCTTCATTATTTGGAGTCGTTTTAATTGCGTTTGAAATTAATGGGTTGAATCTCATTATGTTAGCCATTAGCTCGATAGTTGCTGCAAATTGTCGATTTACGACAGCATTTTACGTAGAATCAAGTTGCTTGTGGAATTTTTGACTGTCTTATTTCTGTGTGGATCTGTGATGTTGCGGTTAGATGGGAAATGGAGGTTCGTGTGTGTGCCTAATTGATGACTGAGTGATGAATAAATTACTGTATTTAAAACTTTAACACACACCCATACGCACAAAATGTATGCAGTAATCCTCTCTCTCTCTCTCTCTCTCAGTAGCACTGTTTGTAAATCTAGAGTTTGAAACTTATTCTCCTGAATTGATAATAAGCTTTATATATATGTTAACAATTTCCTTTAAATTAATATTTAAAGTAGTCTATTGATTAGAGTTTTTGTAGTAATCATAGGTATGGTATTATATTCCTTTCAGAGAAATATTCACCATTGCTGTATAGCGGGGGTTACATGCTCAGCCTGGCATCAGTTCAGTCCATGATCTTGATCAAGAATAGACTGATGCCAAACTGATGGATTGATGGTTGACATTACACTATCAGTCAGACTGACCATTAGTCTCCTCAAAAATCCTGATTGCGCAAAAGAAACGATGGATTGCAATAAGGAAAAAGCTTGTATTGCAATTATAATAGGTTTAGCAACAAGTGGTAAAAGGCAACTTTGGACCAGGGGCGGATCCATATGAGGAGCAATGCAGCAATTACTCCACCCTCAATGCTCCAACTGGGGTGAAGCCATTTTTGACAAAGCAAGATACATGCATGAAGAAGATACCTTGCTAGTGAGATTTTTCATGCTAGACCCATAAGCCTAGATCTCCACCAGCACCCAGGCAACACCCTTGCCTTTTTCACCCAATCCAGCCGCTCCACCCCTGGACCTCTTCCAATGTGGTGGTTCCACAACCCTCCCCTGCAGTGATCCAGCACTGGACATGCCAGTATCACATGCCTGACGTCCTCCACTTGATCCCCACAGCCCTCCTCTCCACCTGTGATCTTTGCCATCCTCTGTTTCTTCTCCAGTGACCCAGCTTTTGCCCAAAACAGAAGGGAACCCTCCCACATATTGTTTCACATGTATTGTATTCGTATAAGTCTTTCTCTGGTTCCAACAGTTGTACAGGCATTGTTGCAGGCAGTGCTGGAATTAGATATTGAGAGGCCCTAGGCTATTTCAATTTTCAGGCCTTTTTCAAGCCCGTTTCTTAAGTTTTGAAGCCCGCTAAATGTTGAGACCATAGGCTTCAGCCTACTGAGCATAGTGGTAAATCCAACACTAGAGACCTAGAGACCTAGAGTCCTAGAGACTGGGAAGGGGTCAAAACGCATGTGTCTCCATTGCTGTCCAAGCAGTGACTGACACCAGACTGATGAAAGGCGCTCACACGATCAATCTGACGTCAGTCACGCACAGACTGACGAAAATTATCAAAAAATTTAAAAATTCGTCAATCCATTCCATCAGCCTGTCAGTCATCATATTATACAATCAGTCTGGCGTCATTCTCACCACAGTCATGGACTGAACTGATGCCAGACTGAGCGTGTAACCCCCGCTTATATCCTTCAAGGTTCACCTCGGTGGCGCGGTGGGCAGCGTGTTCGGTAACTACGTCAGTAGTTCTAGGTTCGATATTGGATCAAGGTGGATTGGCTTCTGTCGGGCGAGAGAGAGACCCCAAGTGCGTCTTCCTTCGGATGAGAAGTAAATATGAGGTCCCGTGTGGTGTACGATTGCATTTGCACGTAACAGAAGCCTCTCTCTGTTATGCAACCGGTGGATGATGCAGAATTTCCAGGTGTAGGAACCGCCCACTGGCGTAGGCGGAGTGGTTTAACGAACAGCAGACCGACGATAAATAAGCGTAGGGGTTGCAGCTTTGATAGGCAGCCGGCTGCGGAAAATTACCGTCCAATATTTCACCCATGTATCCATTTAGAGGGACAATATGGGTTCTCGACCCTGCCATAGGCTGGAAAAGAGTTAAGAGTTGCTTTGCTACTGTATACTGTATATCTTTCAACTTGTTTTTTTTGGATATCGTCTCCACACGAATAAAAGGCTAAATCTGCTTTGCTTTGTGACGTGATCATGGACTACTAAAATATGTATAGGCCTATGCCTAATTCTGCATTTAATGAGGAGTAGGTCGAGTGTCTCTTTGACTCTTGAAGTCTCTTTGAAGGACTGATTGTGTTGTGCCCCAAGTAATCTGTGAAATAAATAAATAGAGTAAAGATAGACTAGTGGGACATCGTAAATTAATCAACGAAATATTTAACGATGGTTTTATGTAACATATTAGTTTATTACAAAATAAGAAAGAAGTTTATCAAAATTTGGAATAAATCGTCTGTGGACAAAATCACATTTTAACGACAGCTATATGTTGGATATGGCGCCCCCATGAATTGAAGCTATCCTAATGATCGTGATTTGTAGTGGTACTTTGGCTTTCGTCATTACTGCACATTAAAAGGTTCACGAGAGTTAGTGTGCCTTTCATCTGTGTTTAGCCTGTAATAGTTATATAAAGGGGCTAAAATTCACAGAAATATACTCATATAATGCCACATTGAGAGTGACTTCATTTCATTTCCAATGTAATCCTTGATTCTGGTGATGTTGTTGATGAAATTCGATTTAGATTGTGTGTTACGCTATCTTTTAAATTTTTTCGAAAGTTGTGTAATTGTTGATATGCTTCAGGTCTGCATAAGAATATAAAACTCATAAGTAGTCCTTGTATCGAAAACATCGCAGTTGTGACGTACCAGAAATAAAAAGGAATTCTTTGCCTCGTATACCACATAATGCACTCGATGACCAGCTGGACATCCATTAGGACGAATAGCTTGACATTAATTATGAACCTGAGATATAATGAGAAAAGACAATATACTTATTTTAAAAACTCATTGAGTATTATACAATACACTGTTGTGTTGAGGGAGGGCCATATTGTCCTTGATTGTCACTTTTTTAGGCCCAAATTGTTATCGCAACATAGGGACTCAACAATTTTGTTATCTGCTGAAATTGAGCAGCTTATGACAGAGAAATCTCGTACTTTCTATATATGGGTATGAAATTATCTACTTTATGCAGTATGACTTATGACAGTGTAATGCATGTCATTTTAAACTGCGTAGTCTTTTAGGGGCCGATTACTCGGGTGAGTTGCTGAGCGGCTGACTTGCGTTGGACACACCAGTTCTCGTCAGATCACTGAAGTTAAGCAACGCAACCCAATTGGTAGGGAACATTGGATGCTGCTAATTTCCCCACTCCTGCATTCCCCATCCTAAAGCTAGGCTGACACGGTCAAAGTGCACTTGGATACGGTACACTTGGACGCTATTGATGCGTCCCTTGGATGCAACCTTGACCATGTGTACACTTGATCAAAGTTCACTTGGACAGCTAGGACCCATCCAAGTTGAGAAGGACAGCTGCCAACTTACTTTGATCCAAATGTCACTTGGATATAATTTAAAATGGCTACCAACATATAACACGCGGAGGGTGAATTGGATAATAATAATAAAAAAATTAGAAAACCAGCTAGGAATTGGACTGACAGAGAAAACATAATTTATAGAATAATATATATAAGTTATAGTATAATTTATAGAATTATATGACGCTGAGGAAGTGTGGAATAGAAAGCTGCCCAAACTACAAATGCAAAGATGCAAAATATGCTGCAATTGAATGGATTACGAATAACATGATTTGGCGAGGGTGAGTGGAAAATTAGATTTCTGATTTTAGTGAGGGTGAGTGGAGTCCTGTGTAATAGGAGGGTCCCAAACAAATTGAAAGGGAAGTTTTACAGGGCAGTGGTTAGGACTACTATGCTATAGGGATTAGTGTTGGGTTGTGAGGAAGAGCCACGTAAATAGAATGTAACTAGCCGACATCCGAATGCTGTGATCAGGGCCGGCGTGATGGGTGTGCGAACAGGACAACGGCACAGGGCCCCGCGCATTCGGATTAATGAACCTATTGATAGAAGGGCCCCACTTCATGTTTTCACGGGGCCCCGCATAATTAGTTTGCACAGGGCCCCGCAAAATATAGCGCCGGCCCTGCTGTGGTATATGAGCGGGGTGTCAAGATGTGATAGTCAGGAATGAGTAGTCTGGGTGTGTGGACATGACGGAGAAAATGAGGGACCTGTTGGGAGATAGGCGAGAGTTAAGGGCTAGAACCCATAGACCCCACTCTGCCGCAGACGGGATAAGGATAGGATGATGATATGCTGGGTATATCTGCCACTACTACACCTTCCAAAACCAAATCCGCCATCTTTCTTGTCTCCAGCTCGCTGTCCCAGTCACTTGCCTTGTAGACCAACTTGGACAAAGTGCACTTGGTCCAAGTAACGATCCACGTGCACTTTGACCGTGTCAACCTAGCTTAACTCCCTTTCACCCGCGAAGAGCCTCCCCTCCACAAGGTCCGGCCGGTTATGGCGGCTTGGCCAACTACTCAACCCGTTGGCCTAACATGCTAACGTACTGCCACTAATTATCATATTCGGTCCTCCGTTTATAGGAGCTGTAATAAAAACTGTTTATAAACTTACATTTGCTTTTTTCGATTGCAGTTGACAAGCGTAGTTTTCTTATTTCCATGGCGGATATTGTAAACAGTGATGATATACAAAATAATGGCGGTAATAGATAAACATGTGTCATATCCGTAATGAATAGCATAAAGAGCGAAAGAGTTTGAAATCCAACATAAACATTTACATGTTCCTGTTACACTAGGGTAAATGAATATGGATTTTTGAAGATTAGTGTCCCATTCAACGACACTTATCAATATACACAAGACCAATGGTAACCCCCAACCAACTAGGTTATAAATGACAATGGCTTTGCTCACTTTTAGCGTATTGCATTGAAAGTATGATGTTAGAAGAGACGAAAACGAACAGCAGATATCAAATGCCAAGATAGTAATCCAGGTGTAAGCTGATGTAAGGGAGAAATATTTGAAGTAGAATAAAATATAGCATGAAATGGGATGGTCGTGACCACTTAAACACCTCTCAATAATGATTGAGATATAATAAGATATCATGGTAGTGTGGTGGCTAAGGAGACATATTTTATAAGTGATTGGTTTGGGCGTCCGAATTTGGTAAATTGTAAGAATCACCAACGATAGTGTTGATATTGAATCTATAGTTATGTAAACATTTAATAAAATGTTGCACATTTTCATAGATTTGTCAGACACGCATGTAACCACGTCTTTAAGTTGATTGTACTGGTAATATTGTGATGGATTAAGGATCTGATTGTGAGTCCAATAGAATAGTCTCCATCCTGAAAGTGTCGAATATTGATTATACCTCACAATATACAATGAATGTTCCGGACAGTTTAAGAATTCAATGCTCAATGGATAGCACACATTCGTAGATTTTTCGTTGATTGGATTGTAAATTGGTCCACGAATCACTTGGCCAGATTCATTGATATATAAACTACCATTTGGTAACATCATGAACTGATCATTGTCTAAAGTGATATAGTTACACCTTTGAGAACTCACGGGCGTTTGGAGTGGCTCTGAGCACAAAAAAACTTTGCCACGGTTGTCAATGAAGTAATCTCCTAGATCCAGACGGTAGCCTGTCTTTAAAATACGTAATTGTTTAGTTTTATGGTGAATTAGGTAACATTCCTTTTCAAAGTAGATTAGTGGACAGTTAAATAGCTGTGGAGATAAAGGGTAGCAAGGCACAGTAGTATTTTTGAAGAGCGAAACGTTAACTTCTTCTGTTGTTAATAGGAGGTGGCTTTTCACATCCTGCATGTGTATCCTTTGAACGGGTAGATTAGTACATTTTGGTAAAATTGTAACGTTGTCTGTTGCCACTGATAATGGACCACAAATTGATTGAGATTTGTTTTCGATTCGGACGTTGAAATGTGTAATAATATTTGACTCCCTTTCGTTTTCTGCGTCAGCCTCGATTCTCTGAGGGGACATCTTGGTGTAAGATCCAATTTTGCTAATAGGGCTTTGTATCATCCAGCTGTAAAGCCCTTCTTTACATGCTTGACTGTGGATTAAATCACTCATGAAAACAACCACCGCTGAAAAAGTAATTATTACTTTCATTTCAGTATTTATATAGAAATGACTATTATTTTGTCGCTGAATTAGTCTTGAGGGTAGCTTACCACTAAATGCACTTTGTCCGTAAGTAACGACAGAACTTATCCTGTTGTGTGATGTGTCAACTAATAATTTTCAAACCGGAATTTGTTTTAATAAGTGATGATTTATGTCAATCAAATGAAAGTAGAGAGTAGTATTTTCAAGTCGTGACAGTCAAGTTTCAGCAAATACATTCAGGATGATGGAGTTTTTCCACAAGCCATTACTTCACCGCAAGTGATAGTTTAATTTAAATCAACCCTTTATTATCTTCAATTAGTACATTGAATCAAATTAAATGAAGTGGAAATTGATGGCGTGACTGGTGAAATGCATTAATTTAAGAAACTAATTGAGTAAGATAGTAATAGGTATGGTTCATAGCCTCAAATTTTAAATATAATATCTAGAAAAGTTAGTTAAATTTTGTAAGAAGTTGACTTTCCACCTCAAGGTGGCAGTGTCAAATTGGAGTTGAAATATTTTCAGAATTGCATTAGAGACGATGTCATGAAGTCTACTGCGATGGCTCAATGGTTACGTGCTTGAGTCCATGATGGCAGGATCGATCTTGGCTTTCAGGTCACAAATGCGCCATCTGCCCCGGTATTAATTAATGCAGTCGTCACGTGTGCTATGTACCATGTCATCTCCAGATAAAAGACTCTATTCTGTACGTGTAGGTTGGATATATTCCAGGTGTAGGCGCTCGCCTCTTGGCACCAGTAAAAGTAATTGTTTTCAGAAAGAAGCTAGACATGTTAGATTGTCAGGGGTTGCGTTGGATTGGGCAGCCAGCTACGTGAAAATAACCTCCAACAGTTCACCCTGCGTTCTTGGCATAAGCGGGAGGAGCATTGGAATGACGTGATCTAATGTCTTCAACCTCAGAGAAGCACCTGTAAGGCTGTATCAACTTTAATTAGCTATAAGTTTTAAATATTGTTTACTTGCGAGAGTACGTTTGCTGCTTCTAATGCACCTATGAATTTCTGCGTGTAAGGGTCGGGGGTATTTTTAGGGCAATCAGATGTTGACAAATGCCATTCCTACTACATATAGGTGGTTAGGGCCTGATATCCTAGTGTTTTGTTGGATTCTGCCTTACGTTGACTTTATTTGTGTTTCCTTCATTTTGCAAAAAAAGCAACTTCTAAATCTTTCCAGCCTATGGCAGGGTCGGATACCCATCTTGTCCCTCTGAATGGACACAAAGGTGCCGACCAAAGATGCAACCCCCTATGCTTATTTATCGCCGGTCTAGTGTTCTTTGGGGCACTCCACCGACGCCAAGGGGCGAACTCCTACACCTGAAAAATTTGCCTCATCTACCCGTTGCATAGTAGAGAGGATTCTTTTATTTGCAAATGCCATCGTACACCACACGTGACCTCAGTTTTACTTCTCATCTGAAGGAAGACACACTCGGGGGCCTCTCCCGCCCGAAAGGGCGACCCTTCATGTTGAAGAAGTAAATTTTATACGATGTTGTTTGATGTGGGAGAGAAGGTTTGTTAGAGTCCAGCATTTATTACCAAGATGAGTGAGCGTAATAAGTATTCCTTGTAATGCAAACAAATGTTTAGTGATGTACCAAAAATAGAAATTAAGGTACTTTTGTATGCCCCACATGAGACCTTCGGCGAGGAGAGACACGCCCATTATGACAAAAAGTTTGATTCCAACCAGGAAACTGTAAAGATAATAGATATTTCTTAATGAGTAGGGCCACCTTGTAGGGACATTAAATAGTTGTTATATATCACTGTTTATGCCCTTTTTCGGATGCTCAAGAGCCACATGACGCCAACTGAAACTTGCAGAAGCGTCAGTGAATGCTGAACAAAGAAGTAAATTTGTTCTTGACTCAGTGTGTCTTGACTTCACCATGAACTAGGAAATTGAAGGTAACCCGACATTTATGGATAGTCAAACAAATCTGAATCTATCTGGCCAGGTAATATTGGCTGAATTCAACTTAATTGATAAGTGGGGCGCCAAAAATAGGTGAAGGGTAGTGTGTCTTTCATGTTGCGGTAGAGCATCCGAAAAATATTTACCCTACATTTGTCTCTGTCTCTTCAAGTTTACAGTTATTGCATCTTTACTGAGTTGATGGATTTTGGAAACGGTGATCGAATATAAAATTATGTTTGTGACGGCTAAGCTCATGGTGTAGGCATAATGAAAGGCCAGCGTTACGAATTGGTTAGTAAACCAGCATAAACACTGACAGGAACCGACTGTGTGCGGATAGATGGTTAAAACTTTTTGTAGATTTACGTTGCACTCGATGACTGCCACTATGGTGCACATGATGAAGGGAAATCCCCAAGCAAACAGGTTGTATTTCAATTTGGTGCACATCTCGATTGCGGTTGTAGAGATTTGGAAAGACGAAAATGTTTGACAAATGTCAAATGCTAACGTTGTTAGCCAAGTAAATGCTGAGGTGAGGGAGTAGTACTTTGAAAAGAAGAAAATATAGCACCAGATAAGAGAATTGTGTCCAGCAATGATATATTCCAGAAGTACTGAGATGTAGTAAATCATCATCATAAGGCTGTGAAAGATAAGACACATTCTGTGTAGAGTAGGTCTAAAGTAGAGCAGTTTGTAAATTATAGTGCAGATTAGGCAGAGCGTTGATATGAACTCCAACCACAAACAGCTGTTTCCCATCTGGTTGCACAATTCCATGGACTTTGGAGACACGCATACTACAATATCACCAAACGCATTATAAATATAATATTGCGATGCATCCAGGATCTGGTTATGTGTTCGGTAAAACAGTTTGAAGTCAGATAAGATGTCATATTGATTTCTGTTAATAATGTATTTCAAACGTCGTGGACAATTCAGAAATTCGGTACTCAATGGGTAGCACACATTCAGATATCCATTTTCTATTTTAGAGATTGGCCTTTGAATAATCTGAAGGTATTTACTGATCTGTAGGCTACCATTCTGGAAGATTCTATACCGATCAGGTTTTAATTGCAGGTAATTGCACCGTGGAGAATTGAAATACGGTTTCAGTGGGCTAGAACAAGCCCAAGCAGCGTCATCATAGTCAATATAGTAGTCTCCTAACTGTAGAGAGAAGTGTTCACTGCTGAAAACGTGCATGATGTGAGTCGTTTTGTTAATGCTGTAGCACGTCTTGTTGAAACTTACTAGCTGGCAGTTTAGTAATTGAGGTGATAAAGAGTAACAATCTGTAGTCGCATTTTTGGAAATCGAGCCCATACCATTTAGACTCATCGATGTCAATTCTGTGTTTAAAATCCGTATGGTTGGCCCATTAAGTGTGATATTAATACAGTCAGGTAAGAAATTTGACGGAACTTTACCTGTGACAGGTTGACATGCTGTAGGTTGTGGTTCTTTGGAATTTGCTGTTTTCTCTGTGAAATCCGAGGTTTTCTGGTATGGCATCACTTCTTTAATTGTCTCTACATGTTGTTGTGACATCCAGTGGTAAAAACCATCCTGGCAGATCTGCCCGTCTGTAAAGTGACCCTCACATAGGACAATAATCCATATAAATGCTGTGTTTCTGAGCATTTTTTAAATACTTTTACTGAAGCAGGTGATTTAATAACAATACCTCCTCTTCAGACTTTAATGTTAAAGTAAGAATAAGAAAGATGACAGTTAATTTAGTGAATGAAGTTGAAATAAGACTCTATCCGTTTTCATTGTTTTATAGGAGGGATTTATTTTATGACATTAATTTGTATACGTCCTCCAGTAATAAATGCAGTGCATTGTTGACCTACAATAAATATTTCTTGGTACTTGTCCTACTGCTCGCTGAAAATTGCCTGTTTAGTTTTCCTACGCATACTATTGTTCCTTGCGTAAAATATTGATGGGTAAATTATTGCATAAATTATTTGCTTATGCTGAAACATGAGAACTTCTCTCTGAAGCAATAAAAATGTAAATTCTTGATTATTAAGCTAAAATGGGAAGATATGAACTTTTGAGCAGTATATTAAACGGCATGTTGTAGCTCAGTGGTGAGAAGTATTGGATGACTGCCTCAAGAGTTGGCAAACCATTAACACTCGTTTGTTTGGCTTAAAATAGGAGATGCTTAATTTTCTTCTTAACTTGGAAGTTGTCCAGTCGCTTTTGGGTATAAACAAGTTGACATTGGAATTAGCCGGATGTTTTAGACCACAATATATTAATTGTTGTGAGCCAAGCGTTTTATTATTGTTGTTGTTGTGGGTCTTGAGGTTTCTCAAGAGAGCAACTACAACCCGTCATTCCTGAAATCTTGTGTTTCTAACTATTATGAGTGTGGCAATTATAAATTTTTGTAATAAAATGGTCTGTTTTCTCTTGCAAAGCATAATTATAGGCGGAAAATGAAACAGGGCGTAATGTTAGTCGCATCACTTAAGAACCGTAGTGACCAGAGTTGCTGTATAGTAACTTGATGCCAAGAGAAAGAGAATTTGCGATATATAATTTTGTGTCGTTTGTTGTTTATTATCATTTTGTGGCCTAATCTGGCAACAAACATGTCTGTTGCGAAAATAAATCTGTTAACATTTCTCTCTTGTTACAGTTCATTCCGAGTTTCACAATTTGAAAATAATTAATGGTAGTATTCCTTGAATACGGTGTTCCCACGCCTTTGGTAGGTGTAGGTACTCATGGTTTTCAGGATTGTCCAAGAAAATAAAAGATTAATGAGTATTGGGATTAGGATGGTAGAAAGCAGAGGTCAAAAATGGAGGTAGAAACTAGTAAAAGGACCAAAGGGCCGAAATAGATGACCAAAGCATCCTATTCTTCATCTAAAATGTATTCTGATGGTGTCTATATAAACAAAAACCGTAGAAAGTGCATCCTGTGGTCATCAAGTAGGATTCCAAAAATACACCTTTAAATGATGTATCTGCTGCTGACAGAATGGATTAGATTTTTGAGGTATTTCAAATAGAAACTTCGGTTTTTAGATATTTTATGGTGTTTTTTTTGACCTAGTGGTGCACATTTTATACCGTGACAGAATAAAATGTCTTAAATGGTTAAAAGCACGTGTATAGTCCATACGCTTTTGACCTGGTCAATGTAGTAAACTGTCACTTCCAGTTGTGATGTACTACTATTGATAATGGAAACGTTTTGACCTTCTGTATGGATGCCGAAACAATATCTATCATAATGGACATAAATGGGGCAGGAGCAACTGCGTAATTTTGGCCTCAAGTGGACAGTGATAACCGTTTAGTCAATAGACAGTTCAGGATTTAGGGCTTAGTAATTTAATTCTTTATGAAAAGATCCTAAGGATTGAAATTTCAGTGGTCACATTCATAGAGCTATAAGCGAATTCTCCTTCAAACACGGTTCACTAATATTGATTTAAAAGGACACTTGAAAAATCGTTTTCCTTTCTTCAAAATAATGTTGATCCAATTCTTACTCTTGAAGATGTGTTGTCATTTTTTGAAAGAAAAAACATAGCGCACCCCAGGCTTCTTGAACATCCAATAAAAACTCACTTGAGAAAACATGTTGTTTGCAAAATGCTCGACGAAGGAATGTTATTATCATCCAGGAGCTAACAATTGTTGTCTTTCATCTTCGGAGGACAGTTATTGGCTGTTATTTCGACACGGTTTTAATGGATAGAGAGATTGCACGTGATATGTTCAGTTTCCATATTTTAAAACAAAATCACGCTTGATCCATAATGGGCAATTGTGCTTAAAATAACCGTGAATGTAAAAACGATGTAAAGCATTAATTCAAAATAATAAGAGCCATGAAATATGTACATTTTATTCTTCAAAACTTTCGGGAAGTTACCTCGTAGGGATTCTTGCCAGCCCCTATAGACTGGCAAGAATCGAACCGGTAAGACTCGGTAAGAATCGATCAGTATTTCGAATAGAACTGTTATGCAGATGTCAAAGATGGTATTTGAAAAACTCCCATCTTTTTGTATATGATGATGTTCATCCGGGCTTGCAGTTGTCGAAACGCCTTCCGTTTAAAAACCAAAACAGATGTAATAATGACACCTTGTAATGAGACTATTATATTTGTGATATACCAAAAGTAAAAAGGCAGGTAACTTTGCAAGTTCCACAAAATTCCCTCAGTGACAAGAGGTGCACCCATGATGACGAATAATTTGACGCCGACAACAAGTCTGAAAGAGAGCAATATGCTTTAGATACGTTATTTACAATTGTTTCAACGGTAACGGGTATTTCCATCACCCTCCAGATTAGGGAATGCCAGGCGATCTACTGTAGGAAAGCGGAGGTTGGCAGGAAGAGAGGCACGCTCGAAACCTGTGCAGAGGGAGATGGACCGCCAGGCCAACTTCAGATGCGAGGCCGTAGGTTGGAAAGAGGTACCAGGATATTGGGGTACTATGTCACTCAGTTCTTAGGCGGACATGGGTACTTTTGTGCCTACCTGCTCAAGGTGGGAAAGCGAATTCAACAGCACCCATGCATCTCGGGGGTGAACGATAACGTCCATCGCACGTTCTTTGCTTGCAGCAGATGAGCCACCCGACGTGAACCGCTGGAGGCCGAACAGGGTCATCTTGCCCCTTATACCAGTAGCAAGATTATGTTGGGGACATACTACATGAAGAGAAGACTGAGCTACATCGAGGAGCGTTTCCCGCTCACGCAAATAACAAGTGAAGCCTTAAGAGCACTTGAAAAACCTAGACTGAAGTAATCTTTCAAAATTTTGGCGACGGGAATGTCCTACACTTAGTGCACAGGCGCATTTGACCTACCCACATACTTTCCTCCTCGGTCAACGTCGAGCTTGCAATCCATGAATTTACAAAGTCCTGAAGTTCACTGGACAATTCCTTCGACTTTAATGCTGAATTTTAGGAGCTTCGAGGTCTAGCGTTCGATACACATTGAGATCGCAAACTGGAAATGCGCTCGCGAGTAAAATTTCATTACGTTTGAGGACGCTTTGCTTGCGAACCATCTGCAATAAAGCATATATTGTATTACCTTTCCTAAGTACCGTTTTCCTATTCACAGCACACTCAAATTGATTTTTAAGTAGTAAAGGAAGTGGGACTGGTCCAAGGAACTGCATCAATAGTGTTAGAGTATCGTCCTAGGGTACATCTGTTCCTATTTATAGAGGTACTTACCTTTGCCTTCGGCATTTATAGTTAACACGCGTTGTTTCTTTGCTTTCATGACGAATGTTGTAGATTGTGATAATGTACAAAATAATATTGGCAGTTGCTAACGATGTATCGAGTACATAATGAAAAAGGGAAGCAGCAACTTGATTATTAAACCAACAAAAACATTGACAGGAAGCCTCCAAATGTGGATAAAGGTGTAAAAGTTTTTGCAAATTCTTGTCAAACTCCAAGGTAGCCACGAGGATACACATGACAAGAGGTAATCCCCATCCAAACAGATTGTATTTTAAGGTAGTGTGTCTGTCGTGCGTCCCACACTGGCAGTAGGACGTCTGAAGTGCGGAAAATGAGGAACAGATGTCTATAGCTAATGCGGTTAGCCACGTAAACGCTGAAGTCATTGAGAAGTATTTTACGAAGAAGAAGAAATAGCACGACACGAAATGTGCGTGGCCATTGACGAATTTATCGAAAAGTGCTGATAGATAATAGAAGAGCATGGTGAGACCATGAAAAAGGAGACACATTCTGTGGTTGGTCTTTTTGGGAATCAAACTCTCATAAGTAATAGTGAATAGCAAAAAAGCGACGGATATCGATTCTAGCCAAAAGCATACTGTTCCCATAATACTGCATATCCTCATAGATTTACTAGAGACACATACTACTACGTCTTTGTTTTCGTTGTAATGATAATATTGCGATGGGTCTATAATCTGGTTATGTGTTCGATAAAATATTTTAAGCCCCGGAAGGGCATCATATTGGTTGTGCTCTATGACGTACAGCAAATCGTCCGAGCAGTTTAAGAATTCGATGCTTAGTGGGTAGCACACATTCATTGATTTTTGATCAATTGGTTCGTAGAGCGACCTTTGAATAGTTTTGTGAGTCTCGTTGATATATAGACTGCCATTCGATAAAATCACAAACTGACTAGTATTCAGAGTCATGTAGTTACACCTTGGCGAATTAACAGGCGTTGGGATTGGTTCGGAGCACAGAAAAACTCTGTCCTGATGATCAACGAAATAGTCTCCCGAGTCCAAACGGAGATCCGTTTTTGAGACATGCAATTGTTGGGTTTCTGGATCGACTGTATAGCATGCCTTAGGGTAGGAGATAAGTTGGCAGTCGAGGAGCTGTGGTGACAAATGATAGCAATTTGTAATGTCCGACGTGGAATTATTATAGTCTGTAGTCAGGTTTGCTATGGACTTACAGTTGGGCGAAATTGCAGGTTTGGCGCTGGCTGGAGGGAAATGACATAGTGACTGGGACCAGTTTTCTAGATGTGGAACGCCTTCCTTGGATTTTCCTCCGTTGTTTGACTTGTGCCATCGTCCTTGTAATTTTGCAAATTGGCCAGAATTGTCCATGGGCTTCTTAAACATCCAGTGATAAAAATTCTCTTTGCAACCTTCTCCTGAGATAAAACGGCAAAGGATTAATATTAAAATTTGAGAGACAAGCACTATGTTCATGATGTTTGAAATCGTTATGTCCACTATTCATGATGCTGTTATTGGCGACGACGATTCAATACTACACTACTTCCTGAGTGGCATCTTCATAAAGTTAAAGAATGTTTTATGAGATAGATAGATGTTTGCCATTGGTGTTATATGTCCATCAATCGCGCCAACTTTTTAGGTGTTGCATGATTTTATTATTTTCATAGATCCGTCCACGGTATTTCATTTGTTAATCGTTTCGTTCACGTTGCCAACTTTCAATTCAATCCAGGGTAGACACTGGCAGAAGCCAGTTAATACAATTACAGCTATTAAGGTGTTCCTGCTCGTAAACTCGCGCATCCTGGTCTATGTTTCTATGGCCTAATATGAACATATTTTCTCGTGCATTTATGTCGCAAAGTCAAAGGCTTTAAGTGAGTGATACAAGATCGTGCCATGTGCGAAGTCATTCACTATGGAAGTATTGCCAAAATCAAACTTGTAATTATCATCATTATTCCTACCCTTTACCCACCTCTGACAAAGGCGTATACCCATTTATCCCTTTCTTAACCTGCAGCCAGGGGCAGATCCAGCGGCGGATCAGGAGGGAGCACTTAAAAAAGTGCGCCCCTAATATTTTTAAATATTCCGAATGCCTTAGTATAAATCTAGCTAGCAATTACAATAGGTCCTCTACTGCACCTTAGACATTGTCCTATCTTCAGTGGTTTAGCCAACTGCAGATTGGACTGGCAGTATAAAAATGGGGATAGCAATGCACAAATGCCTCATCAGTTGAAATATGCGCCCCCAATTGAGGCTCTGAGGGGGGAGCAATTGCTGCATTGCTCACTCCTGGATCCGCCCCTGCCTGCAGCCGACTAAATACCACAACCACTGGTTAGTCATCTCTTTCTGGGACAAATAGTTATGCCGACACCAGAGGGCTAGCCTATACGCATGGATATTTTTATTTACATGAATGTCATTACTCCTTGCAGAAATGGCTCTTAAACCTGCAAGTGACATCATAAACACCACATTGCTAAACAGCGGACAGAGTACTTGAGGTTTGGCTCTCACTCGAAACAGGCCTTCGGATGTTGTCGGATGGTGGTCCAGTGGTCCAGCACTCAATCAATGAACCACCTTGGCAGAGTCACACTGGTGCATCAAACTGGATGATTCTGGTTTCCATTCTTTGGAAAGATCGTTTATGATTGTTCCCTTTAAAGTAAATTCCTTATCTTTAGGATCGAGCATGTAACCTCATAATTTTAGGCACACTGTCCACCCAGGGGCGGATTTCTGAAAGGCTATAGCCTAGGGCGGCAAAATCCTGAGTTGTAATTTTAAAATGTAACAATAATAAGCTACAAACTACACTATACCTATAAGTAGCGTAATTCTTTAATTCAAATAAACTAGTAATGAAAATATTGTCTCTACACTGCAGAGAGTTCATGAACAGAAGTAAAAAAATCTTTAGGGCATGTTCATAGCAAAGGGTATTTTTGAGGGACGGTAAATCGTAAATCAGCCCCTCTGTCCACCTCTAAACTGAGTGAAGATTGTACATTGTGTTCTTCTCCATATTCTATCATAGGAGCCTCAGGCACTTTCTACGTATCGACGTTTGATCCGCATGTATTTTTAAAAGTGTACTGATTTTTCACTTTATTGTTATACCCATATTTGGACGTACAGTATGTGCATGCCTAGGGTTCCGTGTTTAAAAATATCTTGTAATTTGTCACCTTTTTGTTTGAAATCTTAGAAGCCCGGCTTGGGGTCTCACCAAATTCAGTTAAATGTAATGTCTCATGCACGCCATCGCTTCTTTTCCCATCACAGCCACTCTAACCTTTCGAGATATGAAAGGCACCTGTTATTGAGGTCTTATTTGACATTTATGTGGTCGACAGGCGGGGGAAACACCCCCTCCCAGGCATTAGACCCATTTATAGTGTCGTTTGTTTGTTATAGCAAAATGTAGTGAAATATACAAGTATGAAAAGTAATTTCTCCTGTTTCCTGAAATCAGCAGAAGCAATTCATAATCAGCCAATTTGATTAGTTATACTGTATTTGAGGAATTTTATAGAATCATCAGCATCATCATATCCTTATGCCACCTATGACAGGGTCGGGTCTGCGGGTTCTGGTCCTCCACTCCCGCCTATCACCCACCAGGTTCCTATCCACCTCACACATTATCATATCCCTTCGTACAGCTTGTTCCCTCGTTTGCGTAGGTCTTCTCTTGTCCCGGGTGCTCCCAATAACCTGTATCCCTGTGATGGACCTAACCAGCTCCTTCTCCCATCTTCTCATCACATGCCCATACCACCTTACCACCTCAGTCATTTCTCTCATCTTTTCCGCGATGTTCCCCACTCCCAAACTACCCGTAATATACTCACTCATTCCTGATTCTGTCTGCTCTCAATACCCCTCCCATGTATCGCAGCTCTACAGCCACGTTTCAATAGGGGTTCTGTCTGGACCTACAGCCTTTCGACCTTTCACCTTCCTAGGGGCTCTAACTATTCAGGAATTTTATTGAATGACTGCATATATTCACTGAATAATGCTCAAATATTTGGATACATTTCATGGCATTTGACGAATCCTTTCTAAGAGTGAACTTTATTACTGAATATGTTCTTCAACCAACATTTGGCAACTTGAACCAAGTATCATTTGTTAGGTTTGTCAAAATCATCGAATTAAAGGTCCAGTCTGAAAATATTTGTCGAAAAATTTATTTCGTTTATCACCTGTTGAGAAGAAAATGTGCTCCTATAGTTCTACATATTTAAGTAGAATATTGTATTATGATGCAGTTTTGGAATAATTGCAGAAGGGTTACAGTTTTTCGACATAAGCGAAACGACACAAATACTGTATGTGACATTTATTTAAGGGCTGATGATAGCTGAATTTTCTAGGACCTCTTTAGCACAGTTGTTTTTGTAGCTGTGCATTTACGACTTGATGGAGTGCAATGGTCTTCGACTTAATTTTCTAAAGGATGATCTGCCAGAAAATTTGAGTAAACTGACGGCATTCCAAAATTGTTATTGAACCATTGTCCATTCCAGAATTGTTATTGAACCATTGTCCATTCCAGAATTGTTATTGAACTACTGCCCATTCCAGAATTCTTATTGACCATTGTCCGTCTTTACCACTGCATTCAAAAGGTATCAACAGCAAGTCGCTTGCCAGATTATTATTGTTGTTTTTGCATCGTCTCAGTTCGTGGGGTAGGCCGGCATGCCCCCAGTGGTAAGTGTGCATGTTCAGTGGACTCGCAGACCCGATCCTGCCACAGGCGGGATAAAGGTATGATGATGATGATGACTGCATATATTCGCTCCTTTAAATTTGAAAACTTGCACACTTGTCAAGCTGTCCAAATCTTGCGAAACCCTTTTTACACTTACAGTACATATCCGTCAACGTGTCTGACTACTCTCAGATAAGTGTATTGTATTTAGGGTATATTGGGGGGGGGGGAGGGGCGAAGAGAAGTGTGAAGTTCAGCTTCCTTTAGATAGAAAGTATAACTACGTGTAGTGTATACTAGGTCACCTGCCCTTACTTTCTGAGACAGGATTGGCAAGTTGTTATCCTGTTGATTGCCCCATTTTATGCTCAATCTTAAAGTCAGGTCTGTCGGCAGTTTTTTTTGCGCAAGAAAGAAACTTCTGTGAGGATATAAACTCTGTGATGCTATATAATGGTTTACGGTAACATTTTGTTTTCTACATTGATGTACCAAAGTAGTAGTTTATATCGATTTATAAGGGTCGATAAACCCCTGAATGTCGATTGAGGGCCCGTTTAGCTAAATTTAGTAGTGTTAACTATAAATAAGATGGCCTGTATCTCATACAAAGCAATTAGTGACAGGCTAATTGTCCTAGCTTCATAATGATATGAATTGCCTCGAGAGCAATGTGAGGGACCAGTTATTGACTAAGGACCCATAAGTTGGGGGATGGTAATTAAAAAGGTTGGAGGGCGCTCTCTGATATTGTTCCAGAATATTTCACGAGCTCGCCCCTAGCGCCGGCATATCGTCTTAGCATGGATAATTAACCAAGGTCTAATAAGCCAAATTACATGTGGTTGTTGGATGACTGGTTCATATCTTCATTAGCTCACACGGTGTCATATATGCATTTAGTTGGACGGAAGTCACGATATCTCTCCGATTTTTCATCTTGAGATATAATTAGAACAATAGTCCTCAACGGGACCTGGAAAAAAGTTATTTATTAATTAACCTTACCACACGGCAATTAAGTTGCTAGCTAGCAAATTACAGCAATTACCGATGGCGAGGAGCATTTTGCGTAAAGGGACTTGGTGTTCACCGTTGGCCTAGTTTCGTCAGGGAGCAGTGACCTCCTAAATGAGGCTGGGAAGATGAACAAATTGCTGTGTCTGGAGATTTGTCCTGTCTACTACTTTGCCTGGAGATTTAATAGTAGGGTGATTTGGTTGGCGGCCTCACTTTCGTTAAACCGCTTACTCCATAAAGAAATTCATCTCTTACCCCCAGTCCCCTCTCGTTTTACCAAGTATGAAGGGTTGATACCAGGAACACACCTGCCGTCTTTCTTTAAAAATATCAACAAGAATAGACCCTTGTAGTGCAATACACAGATTGTTCTGATTGTCATCCTAATACTACTTCACTCTGGAGTTTGGGGGGGGAGCGGAAAATTGCGTCGGACACAACAGTTCTCATCTGATCACTGAAGTTAAGCAACGCAACCTCAGCTAGTACTGTCATGGGTGGCCGCTTAGGAAAACTGGGTAGGCCTACTGTTAATACTCAATAATCGTCGTATTAGTGTAGTGCAGTGATTCTCAACCTTTTATTCGCCACGGTACACTTTTACTAATTTCAAAATTTGGCGGCACACTAACAACGACACATTTCGGGGCACACAAACGCCAAAGAAAATACATAAGTTGTAACCTAACCCTATGCAAAAACTTGCCTCGGTGGCGCTCGGTAACTGTGTCAGTAGTTTTTGGTTCAATACTGTACCGAGGTGGGTTGGCTTTTTTTCGGGCGAGAGAGAAGCCCTGAGTGCACCTTCTTTCGGGTGAGAAGTAAAACCGAGGTCCCGTGTGGAGTACGATGGCATTTGCACATGGAAGAACCCTCTCTATATGGAACGGGTAGAGGACCAAAATTTCCAGGTGCAGGAGCTCGCCCCCCCGTCTTCGGTGGAATGTCCCAACGAACAGTAGAAAAACGATAAATAGCATAGGAATTGCAGCTTTCATTGGCAACCGGCTGTGGGAAAACACTGCCCAATATATCGCCCTTGTGTCCAGTCAGAGGGACTAGATGGGTACCCGACCTCGCGACACACTCTCGTGAATCTCACGGCACACTAAAGTGCCGCGGCACAGTGGTTGAGAATCACTGGTGTGTGCAGCCTCTGCATTAGAACTAAGCAGTGGACGGGTCTCTAATGAAGGGCCCTAAACCACCAACCAACAAATAAGGAGTTTTGGGGACTTTTCTTACTACTCAGGTGAAAGAAATAATCATAAGGGGGGGGGTGGCTAAGTAATAATTTAAGGATAAATAAAATATTTTATTAAAAATTGTCCCAATAAGGACATTATTTGATATTCTTTTAGGCCACTTGCTATCATCCTGGTACTGTATCTGAAACACAGAACGGAACTGGAAAGGTTAACGATATCGATCGTCAGAAAAGTGATGCCAGAGTTGTTATTTGTACTTTTGCCACTGTCGTTTCACTCTTGTCCTTTTAGAGTACCCCTAAAGTGTCGCATTTTCTTTCCCCCTCCTCTTTCACAGGCTTAAATTAAATAAGGGGTTTAACCCTTCAGACTGTTGTTTATTGCTACAAAAGACAAAACAACCGCTTGCATCGCAGTAATAATTGATTTGTTCGCTGAATGGGTCGCTTTGACCACAGAATTGCTCTGCACACGAGATAACATACAGCACTTTTGTATTTTCTGGGATGTTTTTAATATAACACGACTGACTACTAAGCCCGAGAGCTGGGCGCTTTTGTCAATATCATTGAGATTCTCAGACGAAATTCCTGGCATGTTCGATATATGAAGCTACTATATTGCCTCTGGATGTCTTTTCGCCAGATGATGATACAGGATATTGCCAGTCCTTGAACGCTCAGAACGGCGTCAGGAATATACCAATATGGCTTAAATGGCGCACCACAGGGCTCATTTAAAGACCCTATAATTCCTTCGACGAGTAGTCCAACTCCTGATACGATAAATAGTTTTAGACAAATCGTGAACCTATAAATAAAAATAGCACTATTCGTTAAGCACAGTTTTATCCACAGTAAGTACGTTATGCATTTAGCTAATAATATTCATCATGTGCCTGTGATCTATATTTGTTATGAGAGAGAATGCATTGAGATGGTTTGGGCGTGGCATGTGAAGAGGTGACGAGGAGCTAGTTAGGTCCATTTCAGGAATACAGATTATTGGAAGCACCCGGGGCAAAGAGGACCAAAGCAGATGTGGCAGGGAGCGGCAAATTGCGTTGGACACATCAGTTCTCGTCTGATCACTGAAGTTAAGCAGCGCAACCCCAGCTAGTACTGACATGGGTGGCCGCTTGGGAAAACTGGGTACTAATAGCCAAAAATCGTCGCATTAGTGCAGTGTCTGCATAAGAACTACGCTGTGGACGGGGCTCTAGTGACCTTGTAGTGGAAGGGCCCTAAAACACCAGCAAGAAAACTACAAACGGATGTGGCAGTTTTAAGAATGTGAGTGTGGGGTGGATGGGAACCTAGTGAGAGGTGGGCTGGCGTGGTGGGCTTAAATCTGCAGACCCGATTCTACCACAGGCGGGATTAGAGTATGATGATGATAGTGCAGCTATCGTCACCTAAACCTTCTTACATAGGTCCCATGAGTGTCGCTTTTCTCTCCCTAAATCTGTTCTGTGTTTGACTTGGTCAAGGCTCTATGCCATCTCTGCAGTGATTGAATGGGACTTGCCAAAGCCACTTTATCCTACGAAATTGTATTAAATAATATTTTGCAAGCGTTGTAGGTACAGTCTCAAGTATGTTGTGGGGTGAAACCTAAAAACGTATAGCCCGTTAAGACTGCAGCAACAGTCAAATTGCATACACTCTGTTTACTGTATTTTAAATCTAATACTGTTTGCTCTAATCCTGAATGTATTTTATACATTTGTGCAGTAGCGCGTGATGCGTGCTGTCTATTAAACTGAAAAAGTAATAATGTTGAAAATAGATTTAGTCTCAGTAGTTGCATTTAGTTGCCGATAAGAAAACTTATGTGGCGTAAACAATACAAAATTTGACGTTGCTAGTTTTACAATTGGCGTTATTTTGTTAAAAAGTAAACCGTCTTCTCCGATTTTTTTTCTTTCTTTCCTTTTACATTCCGGATTATTATAGACTCTGGACGCACATAACCGAAATTTACCTAGTGGGCATAGTGTTATATAAAAGATATGGTTGGGTAACTCTGTTGGGTAATACAACTGTGAAAATATAGGTAGGACTTCCAATTCAATAATCTAACAGAGTGATTTCGATAGTATGGGTAAAAGTTGCTGTCCTTCTTCAAGAGAACCAGTGAAATGCAATATGAAATGATATGTTTTCATTAATGTTTTCAAAATGGATAGTTAAGTGATATACTTTATAATTTATTCAAAATTAAATTTGTCTAGTGATTTGGGACCTATTGTTGTATGATGCGATGCAGATAAAGCACACACACACATGCTACATAAAGGTTAGCAAATTAATAATTAAAGTTGTGAAGAGTATGATGTGCTCGTTGTGCTTGCATTAAACAAATTATTTTGTACTTACATTTGTCTTTTGGGTTTACTTTTAGCAATCTGAACATCACGTATGGCACATTTGATGTTGTGTAGGGTAAGAATGAATAGAGTGATGTTAATAATGGCAATTAACATCAGGGGTATGGTGTAAAAGACAAGCCTGGATTTGCTGTCGATGAATAAAGTCATGCATTCTATATGGAAATTGAGCGCCAAAAGACTCATTAAACTCGGGGTGAAGTTTAGTACGAGGACGAAAATGCATAGCGTCATGGGGACTCCGAATCCAAAGAGACTGTAGATTCCAAAATGACCCACCACTTGGGGTATCTCCAATTGATTGAAAGATTTCCAGACGTCGAAAGCGCATGCCGTCAACCAACAATAAATAGACAGGTGTGACAAATATCCGACGCAAAAGAAAAAGCAGCAGGCTGCTACTGATTGAAAATCGCAGTAGTTATTATACCAACAAAATACGGCGTGGATGTAAAATATAGCAATGCTTATGTTGTGATATAGGAGGCATTTGTCGTAGCTGGTCAGTTTTCGCAGTGAGGCTTGCGTGACCGCAGCCATTGTAAGGAGGAATGCTGATATGACGTAAGAGGTCTTGTAGACCCACACCAGGATTAAATCACTGTTCCATTTTGCCACCCGAAATGTTCTTGATGGACGGCAGATGTATGGATCAATGTCATTATTATTCTTGTAATAATAGTCACCGATATCAACTGTAAACTTCCACAACGGAACGTAAATCGTGTAATCTGATCGAAGTTCATAAGATTTCGATGGTAACTGCTCGTGCCTACATGGATCACAGTTGAGTAAAGTGATGTCTAGTGGGTAACATAAATTCAGTGCTTGACTTCCGCTGTCGAGTGCTGAGATGATGGGCCTCTGAATGGTTTTTTTGAGCATTGCTGAATATAAAGTCCCATTGCTGAACATGTGGTATTCTTCCCGCAGTAATTTGAAGTAGTTGCATCTAATTCTACGTCCCGGGGCAATAGTTTGTTTACAAGTGATGGCATTTCCTTGATTGTCCATGTAATAGTCTCCCAGTTCTGCTATAATGTGGGACGATTCGTTGTACAGAGTTAAATTTTTCACGTAGTAGCTACCCCTAGGATGACATCTTTTGACGCATTCTTGTAATTGTGGCGACAGTGGGAAACACATGTCAATGCTGCTGTTATCATTTGAAGAATAAGAATAATTCACAACTGGACCAATGTCGTATCCTATACCCACTTGAATCGTCGCACTGTCGATATATTTGAATTGATGTGGTTGAAAAGTTACTTGTACACATTTCGGCAGTTGTTGCTGTATTGTAGATGATTGATTTATCGACTTTTCGACTTTGTCTTCAGAAGAGTTTAAGGCTCTAGGAGTGAGTTCAAGTAGCTCTGCTGTAGTTAGCACTGTTACTAGTAGAAAACTTACTAGTGGCATGTTTTGAAGTGTCATCAAGGAGTAAAACTCTTTCTATATAGTCGCACTGGTTCACTTCTAGTAGGTTGAGGTTACTAGGTACGTCTGACGTCCACGAAATTAATAAAAAGGGAGAGTAGGTATTTATTATGAATGTCATAAACCAGGAAGGTGTGCTATTTCTAATGTGTAGTAAGAATGCTAACTGTTCTTCGAGGAAAATGTAAGTCATTTACCTTGACACCTTACGACATACTATATACTTTAAAATTGAACTTAGTCTATGCGTTTATTTTAAGAGCTTGTGACCGGCGATGTTTACGGCATTGAAATGACGTTTGAAGTCTGACGCGGTAGTAAGTGTTGATGGTTTCCATCGTGTTAGTGATGTTTACAACATGTGATAAGTTTGAAAGTGGATAAAAGGTTTTTATTAATTCAAATTAGTAATGATTACGCTTAATTAGGATGTTTTGAAATGTTGGACTGAAAAATAGAGTCGTGTTTTTCAAGTGGAATAAATGATGACATTGTCCGAGCTGACGTACCTGGAAAATTATCTAAGATCAACAAGCAACAGCAACTCCTCACCCTTTTCCCCGCTTATGACAGGGTCGGGTACCCATCTTATCTTTCTGAATGGACTCAAGGGTGATATGATGGACGGCCTTTTTTCCGCCAGTATGGAACCTGGAACCACTGACGCAGTAAATCGAAAACGCTAACTATTGCGCCACCGAGACGGGCATTACTTGACTTATATTGAGATGAAACTTTCTGTTTTATCCCTACACGTATGGAATTTCTGTTTGATAATTGACCATTTTCTACCGTTTTATAACCAAGCTCATATTTACCTCCCTGCACACAACCCGACTCAGTAATTCACTGAGGGTGTCGTTTATTTGATTCTTGACCAGGTTCAATCCTGGTCGAAAGGGTGGTTTCGTTTCCTGACGACTTTTTAAGCCCTTGGTATACTTATTATAGGCATATGAAGCCTATAATAAACGCCTACGAAAGGGACAGGTGCCCATCCATCCCGATGCAGCAAATTGCCTACGTAATGCCACATTGTCGACCTGCCTTCTTTCTGAAGAATTTCTATTTCCCACTTGTCAGACAATTTCCCTGTACCCTCTAATTCTAATTGAATACACTGCAAGAAGTCCTGATAGGCTAAATTGGCAGCGGAGAGAATGACTCTCATTCCTAATTTCTAACCCATTGAACCCCCAAAGAGCCTGAAACATAGCATCTATTCTGTCATATATTGCATACCTACTATAATGATACCTTATTGCAGGGGAGCGGCGAGTTGCGTTGGACACACAAGTTGTCGTCTGATCACTGAAGTTAAGCAACGCAAGCCCAGTTAGTACTGACATGGGTGGTCGCTCGGGAAAGCTGGGTACTGCTAATACCCAATAATCGTCGCATTAGTGTAGTGTCTGTGCAGTATATGCATTAGAACTATACAGTGGACGGGTCTCTAATGACCTCGTAGTTGACGGGACCTTAAACTCCAACAAACAAACAAACAAACCTTATTGTAGAAACTTCCTCACATTATCCTCACCGAGAGCATCCCATTGCCGAATGGCCGTTGGAAAAAAGACCAGTAATACGAGTCTGTGCGTGCCCTGATCTCCTTCAATTTGAATGGATGATCGTTTCTCCCCCTATACTCTGTAAGGGATAAACTGCCAACAGGAGGACCCTCGTACCCTCTTTTCCCATGTCTGTGAAAAAGCTTAATGCTGTCAGATACCCGCCTCTGACGTAGTGAGTCCCACCCTAATTCTGGGATCATGCCTGAGACATTCCTGAGACCCTCCTTTGGACCATTTCAATTTCCCAAGATAAACCCTGCCTAAAGGGAAACCAAATTTGACTACAGTAAAGTTGAACCCAGTGCAGTATGAAAATGTAGTATGTTTATCATTCGCCTTCATAATTCCGTTTTCTTCATATTCCCCTAAAACAGCAAGCACATACCCCCCGATAGTGCGCATATCACAGGTTGGGGAATCCTATTTCTTTTGCGTGGTGGTCTTGGAGCTTTTTTTCTTATTTGAAAGAGGCCATCCATCTCGACCAATCAGGAACCTGCAACCTGGAACGTCCACAAACGCAGCCACTGAGCCAGCGAGACAAACTTTTAATATTATGAATGGACCTTAATATCAAAGCTCCACTGTATTTTACCTATACACTTTCAGCTCGTGTCTTTTCAATTGCCCCTTCCACTCCTTTCACACAGGCGCTCTTGTGCACTACAATCAGTAACCTATTTTCAGCAGTTGGTCCTCATTGACCTTGATAATCACGTCTTACATCGCATTTAATTGTAACGCTAGTAATTGATGTTTATAGTAATATAAATGCAAATTTCCAACCCACAACGTTGACTCTTAGCGGAATTAATGACTCGTGAAATGTAAAAGTACTTTTAATGTCACCTTGACATATTTTTAAAATCCATTGCTATAAGTCGCGAGAATGGCGCGTATTTTGATTATTCCATGAATTTATGCGAATATTAAGTGACATTTCAATTCCCTCCTGAAAATTGCATTAACGAGTAAGCCATCCATTAGTGTCTCCTAGGAGTTGACAACAGGGTATACTGTACTTTACAGTTACTGCAGTAGAAAGTGAAATGTCTTACTTCAAACTACTTTTTTTAATATTCTTCTTAAATTCGAGCAAAATGCAATTTTTTTCTTACTAAGATAACAGTTTAGTTGCTTTTGGGTGGAGTCTCTCCAAATCAAGATGGAGCTGATAGCAATTCCTTGTATGCTTATGAAAAAATCTGGTAAATACCAGTAGGATTTTATTGGAAATACGCACTTTTCGTCCAAAAGCCAAACAATTCCTTCTACAATCCATCCAACTCCCGTTGCGATTGATAATTTTATGCATATCAAGAATCTGAAAAAAAAAATTAAAAAACAAATCTTTAGATATCTCATGTAGGCCGACTTGATAATAAATTCTTTGCACGCCTAAGGCTATGTCCTAAGTGGCAGCGTCCAGAGTGAGCGGACGGGCACATGCTACCACTCTAAGCTGACAAATCAAATCATTTAAATGGCGATGTCCAAAGTGGCCACGTAGAGCATCAACCGGCTACCAGGTAGCGTGATGTGGTCGCTCGAGTTGAAAGCAGCGACCAAATTAGTTTGATCGCAAGGTTCTTGGCGCCACTTTTAAAATGTAGCTACCTCCGTCGATTTTTCATGCCCCCAGTGTTGAATTTAGGCAACCACTATGCTAAGCACAGACCCCATAGTGAGAGGTCACATCAACTTGGGGAAACAAAATTGCAATGAATTTCTCTTGAGACGTGATTCATGAATTGTTAATGATTTACTTTTTGTGGTGATAACTTGTGCAGAAGATATAAATTTCAAGGGGAAACGTCACTAATGACAAGCAAGGAACTCCTAACCTTTTTCCCGCCTGTGGCAGGGTCGAGTACCCATTTTATCTCTCTGAGTGGACATTGGGTGGTATTTTTTCACAGCCGTTTACTGACCAAAACTGCAACCCCTATGTTTATTTATCGCCGGTCTAGGTCTACTGTTCGTTGGGGTACTCCACCGAGCTCCTACACCTAGGAATTTTACCTCATCCACCCGTTAAATAGTAGAGAGGCTTATTTTACGTGCAAATGCCATTGTACACCATACGGGACCTCGGTTTTACTTGCCATCCGAATGAAGGCCCACTTGGGGCCTTTCTCTCGCCTGAAAGAAGCCAACCCACCTCAGTCCAGTATTGAACCTTGAACCACTGACGCGGTTACCGAGCAAGCTACCATACTAAACACTGAATGATAGGCAGAACGGTAGCACGTGCATTCTGTCCCACGCCCGCTCACGCTGAACGCTGCCGCTTAGGACATAGCCAAAAATGACCTTTAAATGAATTTTCTGAGATTAGAAATTATTTCTTAATAAAAACGCAGTCTTTAAGGCCGATGTGTATTTTCAGAGCCAATGTTGCTTGGGATAATCATTCTTCCTTCTTTTACTTATAGTTTTCTCGCTTAGGCCAGGGTGGAATAGAAGCAGCAAGGGAAAATGGGAGAGGGCTTTCGATCTAATGTCACGGCCTTATTAGTCACTTTTTTGAGATGCCGCGATGCATCTAGAGGCGGTTAATAATGCGCCTAATAAGTTATTTAAATTTCGTACTGTGACGTTGTTTTACGTCCTGCCAATATCCTATAGTTTCCGCACCAGTCTTTGTATTTCGTGCTTGGCTAGCGTGTCTACAGTTACGGATTCAATGCTCGGAGAGACGGGTGGCTGTTTTCAGGGTCTAGATGATGTTTCTTCTTCCATCGGATGAGAAGTAAAGCCGAGCTCTTGTGTTGTTGTTTGTGTTTTAGGGCCCTTCAACTACAAAGGTCATTAGAGCCCCGTCCACAGCATAGTTCTTATGCAGAGACTGCACAGCCACTACACTAATGCGACGATTTTTGGGTATTAGTAGTACCCAGATTTCCCAAGCGGCCACCCTTGTCAGTACTAGCTGGGGTTGCGCTGCTTAACTTCAGGTGATCAGACGAGAACTGGTGTGTCCAACGCAATTCACCGCTCCCCGAGCTCTTGTGTGGTGTATACGATGTCAGTTGTACTTACAGTAAAAGTCTAATTGGCAAAATTCACGAGTGATGGTGTTCATACCCCCCCCCCCCACCCGGCGTCTGTAAGAGAAATTGTTTCCAGAAAGGAAATGCTTGGGAAACCTAGTTGACGCATGCTGTTGTCTTTCATGGGTTACGTGTAGGCCTACCTTAGAAGGGTGGATCACCCAGCCAACAGTCGAATTTGACTGAGATGAATATTTATTTAACTTACAATTGTTTCTTCCGTTTGCTGTTTACTAGCTGGGTTTCATTGATTGCGCTTCTTATGGAGTGCATTGTTGAAATAAAGAAGCCAATATTAATAATAGTGACGATGACAATGGGTCCACTGTAAAATAAAAATCGGGCCTTTTTACCGGTGAACCAGGTGTTGCATTCAATGTAGAAATCAAGTGATAGTGACTTCATCAGAGATGGTGAGAAGGTTATTACGAGGATCAAGACGCACATCATGATTGGTGTTCCCCAGGCGAATATGCTATAGTAAATGAATCTGTGTTTGTTACTCGTGGTGGTAGACACAGTTTGTGTGGTCATGTGGAGTTTGGTAAAAGACTGCCATACGTGAAATGCACAGACACATAACCAACAATAGGTGGCCATTTGTGAGAGATACCCAATCGCAAAGAGCGCACTGCACCGCACTAAAGATTGAAAGTAGCAGAGATTGCAGTACCAACAAATTGCCACATTGACGTAAAACACTCCTACACTTATGTTGTGACATAAGAGGCACTTATCGTAACAGGTGAATTTCTGAGTTATTGTTAGTTGAATGATAATGGCTAGAATGAGAAAAAATGCCGAAAATACGAGGAATGTCCTAAAAATCACAGTAAGGATTTTGTCACGGGGGAAATATTTAACCAGTGTACTTCTGGTTGGAAAGCAACCGTAAGGGCCAATATCGGTATTGTTCTCGTAGTAATACTGGCCAACTTTAATTTTATAGGGGAAATAACTAGGAGAAATACTGTAATCCGACATGACTTCAAAGGTAGACATCTTCTCTAGTCGACATGGATCACAATTAAGTGTAGGGATATCCAGTGGATAACATAATTTTATCCTTTGTCCTGTGGCATCTTTCTGGAACTTTGCCTTGTATATGGCAACGTTTAGCTTGGGTGAATACAGTGTCCCGTTGTCAAACACGCGATAGTCACCGTTTAGTAAGGTTATGTGGTTGCAACGAGTTCTCTTTCCGGTCGAGATGGTTACATTACAAGTAATGGCATTTCCGTTTTCATCTATAAAGTAATCGCCCAGATCTGCTAAAAACGTTTCTTTTCCAGGCTTTGATTTCAAAAGAGTGTGATTCTCTACTTGATAACTGCCTTTAGAGTGGCAAGTTTGAGTGCACTGTTGTAATTGTGGAGATAACGGGTAACACACGACGACACTGGTGTTATCCGGTGCGACGGAATAGTTAGAAATTCCTCCAGTGTCGTATCCAATAGGAACACGTATTCCATGTCCATTCTGTAAGAATTGGATTTCTGACACTTGAAAGGTGATATTCATACATTGTGGTAGATATTCAGGTTTGCATTCGTTGGAAGTATTTCTAGAAATTGAAGGCTGACCGTCATTTGGTTGACCCATCATTGAATATTCTGCGAATTGGGTTGCTTCATTTTGCATAGTTTGTCCAAAGGAAGTTGCAACAAGAATTTGTATTATTAAGATTGTCATTTTGTGTCCGTAGGAGAAATGTCTGTTCTTCTTTGAACTGAACATTGCTACATACAGTATCTCTTGGGTCTTGTTTATTTTTTGTCCCTGAGTTTCATCACTGGTATTGGGATATCAGTCACTCCTGAGTTATTTGTGATTGGTTGGCTAGACGATAACATTTAAGCTGTTTTGACAGAAATTGTTACAAGTGCTGTAATGAGTTAGTAGAGACGTAATATGCGATTCAAGCCTTTTCAGTTTAATTGTCTGGCACCGCTCCACATGTTTTGAATTAAATACCTGTCAGATTATTCTTTTCTGTGATGAGATCCAATCTGTCGACATCGACACCGATCGTAGTTCTTTCAACACTTTCTCATGTTAAAATTATTTTTGGCGATGTTTCTTGGTAAGGTTTTTTTTTTTTACAATTTACGGAGTAGGTGCAATCGCAACAGGCGGAAGTCCTACTCATTAACCATCAGCAGAAGGCATCATCTCAAGTTGGGGAAATTTCAGCTAATGAATGCCCCTAATGAAGCCCCTTTTGGCTTTATCGGAGAGGGTACCTTGCCAGTAACCTCGACCACGGAGGGGGGGGGGGTTTGCACGTGTAATGTGGACTGAACTTAAGAGGAAGTCAACTGAGAAATCGACCTCCACGTTGTTTATTTTCAAGTAAAGGTGTTACATATTGTTCTGCAGCTTTTTTTTTATACCTGGCATGCCAGGTATTATATTAATGGACATCGTTCAAAAATACAATATTTTGACAGATCTATGCAGTTCATTTCTACTTCTAGCTGCAGTGCTCCGTCAGTTTTTCTCAAAAACACTGTCAGGAATTTTTTCTCTGCGTCTCTGGTTCTATATTCCGAAAAATACTCTATACCTTGGATGCTGGGCTGACTCAGACGTCGACTTCTCAAGCCTCAGACCGAGGCCCCGCCCTTAGAGGAGTACAAATATTACACAAAGCCAAATGACTATAGGCTCACTGCATTTTTTTCAACTGAGGTCATAATCCTGAAGTTGATACTGTAATGTTTTCTCATAGTCTTGCAAGTGCGTAGTAATAACAGATGCTTTAATAACTAACGTGCAAGGTGTAAGGCATTTCACTCTGAACATTGCCATTGTCTTCGATTTTCAAGTGAAGTTTAACTGGAGTTGTATTTCTCTTGCATTTAACAGTGACAGCAAGACAAATGAACATTCCTTGTAAAGCGCACAACATTTTTGTCACGTACCAAGGTTCAAAGGTGAGATTTGTCTCACAGGCTCGCATAACTTGTTGAGTGATACTTGATACATCCATTATAAGGAAAAGTTTGATGCATTTTGTTAGCCTGAAAAGAATTCGAAGTAGAAAAACATTACTACGTATTTTATCACTTTGTAACAACCTCCTCTTCAGATGGCCTCACTTTACGCTCAATTTGCTGTCACAACTGTCACATTAGCTGGTCCGCATGGGGGGGGGGGGGGCTAACCTACACTTGTCCTTACAGGGTTGTGGTTAGGCCGGCTATGATACAGCCTACATGGATTACAGTCAGTGCCAGATTTAGATATTGAGAGGCCCTAGGCTATTTCAATTTTGAGGCACCTTTTCAAGCCTTTTTAAGGCCCTTTTCTTAAGTTTTGAAGCCCGCTAAATGTTGAGGCCCTAGGCTTCGGCCTACTTAGCCTAATGGTAAATCTGGCGCTGATCACAGTATTAGACATTGAGGAAGAGTCGTGGAAATATAATGAGAGTAGCAGCATGTTGCGCTACATGTGTGAAACGTCAAGGGCAGATAGATTTGGGAATGGGCATATTAGAGACAGTTTAGGAGTAGGGGATATTGCAGAAACAAGTACAGTAATCAGTTCCTTATACAATTAGGTGGACCACACTCATCTGCAATTTCATGTTGCTACTTTTTACTGCAAGGATCATCGTCATCATACCCTTATCCCGCCTGTGGCAGGATAAGAGTCCACGGAACATGCTCTGACTGGGGGCACCCCAGCCAGGCGTCTGGAACCCCTAGGAATATTGGCTTTGTTGTCTGTGGGGGGATGTCGGCCTACCCCACGTGTTCCAATACTGCATTCTATAACCAAAATAGAAGTTTTGGCAGGTAAATTAATGCTTTGTTGGTTACAATATTGCATGGTGTCTGACCTCTTGCACAATAACAGTAAGCAACAGGGATATTCTAGACCACATACGGTTTTTTACTTCAAGGATGGTGGCAGAAAATAAATGAAGGTAGGCGAGACCCCCCCCCTTTCCCGATGAGTGCCTGTAATAATACAAGGGGTGAAAGAGAGGAGCATTATAACGGCTATTCACAGCATTGAGGTACTGACAGTTAGAGCAGGCAAGTGATTCGTCCGTGCCCCAATGTAGTGACGGTATTGATCACCTTGTGTTGGCGTTACCAATTGAGATCGGTAACAGAACTCTTGAAATGAATGTTGCTACAAAGAGCACATTGTGAATCGTTAGAAGAAATTGAGATTATAGTTTGTTGAACTTGTGTGAAAATAGGATTTACTTGGCTTGGTGTTGATAAGTGAGATGCGGTCTAAATTGAAGTTTTTTTGTACTTACAATTGCTTTTTAACTTGCCTTGCCACAAATTTAGTTCTTTTGAATTCTCTTTGATATGTCATTGCAGTTAAAGTAAAGAAAACGGCATTTATAGTTGACAAGATGATTGCGTTGCCGTATTGCGACATCTGACTTCTGTTGTAGGTTTGAAATGCACAACGGTGACCAAATAAAACACTGGTCATTTGGAAAGTTTCACTTGTTTCCGTTACTTTGAGGATGATCGTTGTCAAACACAATAACATGGCTGTGACCCAGACTGTTACATTGTAACCAATGAAACGGTATCGATGTTGAAGGTAAGGGCGATGAATTCTGGAAGTCTGCAGATTTGAAAATGTCAACCACAAATCAAATATGGCTATCGTCAACCACAGATATGCAGATATCGTGAAAAATTTTCTGAGAATTAGAAAAATAAAACATGGTTTAGGATTATTGTGAAGATCCATCCAGTCTTGTACTGCCAAAGAGACATGAAATGCCAGCATACAAAGTGAATGGAGAAGGAGGCTCTTCTTGTAATTGGTTGACGGTGTTGATTTTGCCATTTGAAGACGTATCGCCACCATCAAGAAGATAACAGACAAAATTTCAATTGAAAAATAAAACCATTTAATGATGTTACTATCACGAATGTAAGTTGCTGGTATGCAGACAGTTATTTTACCAGATTTGTAATCAGCATACCATTCACTAGGTTCCAGGACGCACTTAAAGTCTTTGTGCCAAAGTTGGATGTAAGACCGTATGGCGAAGTCTTTTAATCCTAAAACACTAAGCGACTCTGCTGGGCAATTTAAAAAGCGAGTACTCAAAGGATAGCACACATTTAATCTGCGTTGGCTATCTAGTTCATAGATTGGTCTTTTGATTGTCGTTTTGGTGGCATTGATGTAGAGGCTGTTGTCTTCCACGAATGAATACTGGTCCTCAGGTAGACTCACGTAGTTGCACCTTGGTGCCGTTACTGTAGGTGGAACAGATGTCTTGCAGGCGTATGCGTATCCATTGTCGTCCAAATAATAATCTCCAACTCGAAGTCTAATATTGGTATTTTGAAAATGGAGATTGTTGTGGCCAATGTAAAAACATTGTGGATGGTATTTGCGTAGTTCACAATTCGTTAGTTGAGGAGATAGTGGGAGGCAAAGGGACACATCTTTACCGTCGCGTGAAATGTTGTACTCTAACTCACTATTGAAATAATTGATTATTTCCTCGATGCCACTAAAATATGAAATGTCTGTAATGCTCATATTGATCATCTTGCATTTTGGCAAACGGAATATGGTAGTCAGGTTGCAAAGGTCACTTGCTCCTAATTGCCTGTTGCTCATGAGTGCTGTTTGCATGATGTCACTTGAAGAAGACTGATTTATAAAGTAGTTCATTAAATGACTCTGGTTGCATCTGTTTGCTTCCGAGTCCCAATGTCCCAGACAAGGACCAGGATGGTTAGGGGGATTCGTTGTCAAGGTTGCTGTGCTGTCACATAGGAAGATGACGAGGAGTTTCAAAACGACTTTGCGCAGTAGATGCATGTCTTAAGTGTGAATGTTGAATGATATAGCAATCTATACGCACTTCATTGGCAGACACAACTTAGTGATAATGGTATAGAAATTGTTGCCAATTAATAGATGATCCTGGGTGAAGTAGTAGTCCACAATAAAACTTGACATGATGACGTCATTATATAAATATGACTATGTCTCTGGAATGGGCGTTGGTCTGGACTATATGGCAGGTTAAATTCCTGCAATGGAACATCCTAACAGTTTATTCATGTGGAATAGTGTGAACTATTGAGGGGTTCTTTGAATGCCTTAATTCTGGTGTTGCCCTTGACATTTGTTATCACCTGCCAAGTAATTTTATTTATTGTACACAGACAAAGTTCCACGTGGCATTTCTTATGTTTGGTGTTGATGATGTCACTACTAAAGTGTGGCCTGTATTGAGCGGATTCGATCGTGGTCAAGACGGGCGATTCCTTTCTAATGAATGGGAAACTTCAATGGTAGCCGTAGTCGGATTAGAAGTAGACACCTACGTCCTCGTGTGGTCTATGCCAGTGGTTCTCAAAGCGTGTTCCGTGAAGCCACTTCAAGTGTTCCGCAAAAAATTTAATGCACAAATAAATCAATGGAGAGATATTCTGATGTGACCCGCAGAAACTATGGGGGAGGGGTCACTGAAGTGGAGACAGGCAAGCGGAGTCCTGTGTGATAGGAGGATCCCAATCTAGCTGAAAGGGAAGTTCTACAGGACAGTGGTTAGACCGGTTAGAGTGGTTGGGCAATGAGGACGAGCTACGCAATTAGAATGCGAGTAGCCGAGATGCGAATGCTGTGGCACATGTGTGGCGTATCGAGAGCTGACAGAATTAGGAATGAGCATGTTAAAGGTAACCTGGGGTGGTGTACATCGCCAAAAAAATGAGGAAGAATAGGCTGAGGTGGTATGGACACGGTATTTTTCGGGGAGAGGAGCTCGTTAGGTTAATTTCAGGAATGCAGGTGGTCGGTAGCACCAGGGGCAGGGGGAGACCAAAGCAGATGTGGGACCAGGTTTGCGTAAGGATGTGACAGTGTGTGGGGTGGACGGGGAACTAGGGGAGAGATAGACGAGAGTGGAGGGCTAGAACCCGCAGACCCGCCCCTGCCACAGGCGGGATGAGGGTATGATGATGATGTAGTAAATACCAAGTGTAGAAGGTGAACAACCTGCTTTAAAGTTTATGTTGAATTGTAAGTGTTCCGTGCTAGTAAAATGTCAGTTTAGTGTTCCCCGACTTCGAAATGATTGAGAACCACTGGTCCCCAGCAAACGATGACACACACTTATCCTGGTATGCAGAGCTGGTTTCCCTCTTGCACATTGACATTTCTCTTGAAGGCCCTTTGTCTGTTGTGCCCCAATTTAAAGAAGTGCTTTAGATGATACGATATGTGAACCGAGAAATGATTCCTTTTGTTTGAGCTCGATTTCAAGTTTGGATATGTAGCCTTCATGGTTGAAAACCCGACGTCAAATAACTGAGTATGGCAGTCTTACAACTGCAAAAATGTTTTGAATTTCATGTGCTCGGTTGGAATGTGGAATATGCATAATTCAGAGGAATAATAATTTATTTACGTTTTGTCGTCACTCGGTTTCATAACTGAGGAAATATACCACGTCTTTTCGTTCATTTTGCATCTAATGTCTTTGTTTATCTGAACGATATTTGATTCTCCTCTTTCCTCCTCATCGTTTATTTCATCTTGTATTTTCATTTAGTAAATTGTCTTGATAATTTAGTTATTTGCGTCATCTCATCTGTACACTACTTATCTCTACCCCCTTGAATGACGGCCAGCACTTTTAATTAATATCTTTTTTCCTTGGGTATTATAATGACATTGTACTGTTTTCATCATGAGTGTATTCGTAGAAATGCAAAATAGTGTTTCTCAAGTAGTGCAGAGCCTATTTCAACATCACTTCTAACACGTTTTTTTTTCCGAGGAAGTTTGAACTGAGAGAATTTCTTATGACGACAAGTGTTTTGATGAGTATTTTATGAGTTACATTGTGCTTTACATATATGACATCTTTAATTTTATTACATTATAAAGATGAAAAGTTATATTATATATGCATAGCATGAGTAATAGGAAGTTTTATGAGGTTTCATGTTGGTGATAAGTAAAAAGACTATACTGTATATGCAAAACTCTATTTCAACTACTGTAGAGTTTGTGTATTGCCGTTGGTATTCCAGAAAAGGGTTAAAAAATGAGCAACGTTGCATGAAATAGCCGATTTCTGGATGCTGTACGAGATGTTTCTGCTTCTTAATGTCTTTACTGCGTGTGACGGGGTAATTTGTCTAACTTCAAATAGAGGAGTTAGGAATGTGTAGTGTAGCTCTCTAATAGTATATAGAAGTTATCGCTGGTTATCGATGATGATGCAGGGTTAGTGGCCCATTTGTAAAATCGATGTCTATTTGTTATGAGACACGAAATTGGAGAGTTGAGTGAAAAGTGTAGTATTGCTGCTGCTGCAATTTGATGATGATGACGTTGGTGTAATGCAGTCATGCTGGTTACTTTCACTTTTTATAGACTTAGATGACGAGAATGATGGCAAATGTAGATTTTCTTGAAGTTGTTTCCAACTTAATTTATGGGCACCTTTTCTGCAGGTGTACGTTGTGAAGATGGCCACTCCCTGCAAACTGGTGATTGCATCCGAAATATACCAAAAATGAAAAGTGATGAGCTGGTTGATGCTCCACATGATGCCTTCTGTAGCCCAGCACATTCCCATGATCACGAATAGTTTGATGCACACGATTAATCTGAAATTATAGGAGAATGCATGCTGAGATTTGCCTTACTTGGGTTTGCCGCTTAATAATGAATTTTAAATTACGGATGCTCATAAAATATATTTTAGTTAACCTTATAGCTTTACTGAAAATAAGGTTTTGGATATAGATGAGGGTAATTCTTTGATTACTAATTCGAAAGTCTAATTTTCTTTCTACAAGGCGATTCTAATTTGACTGACTTTTCTTACGGCCGGGTACGAAAACTCAATTGGTAAAGTCTGCTCGCCCCTTGTTGGTGTTTTTGGGTCCTTCAACTACAAAGGTCATTAGAGCTCCGTCCACAGCATGGTTCTTATGCAGAGACTGCACAGACACTACACTAATGCGACGATTTTTGGGTATTAGCAGTACCCAGTTTTCCAAGCGGGCACCCATATCAGTACTAGCTGGGGTTGCGCTGCTTCACTCCAGTGGTCAGACGAGAACTGGTGTGTCCAACGCAATTCGCCGCTCATCCAAACCTGGCACGTAACACAGTTCTATTCTTTTGTACAGTCTGTTCCAGTGGGTCAACGAATTGCGCCTTTAACTCATAGGTCCTTGATTGTACTTGTAGGTTCAAGCCTGACAGGGACTTGTCATCGGCGAGACAGAAAACGTACGAGGGATTCTGGTTGTATGTTATGTAGGGCCCTGACCTTAACCCCGTACCATTCAGACTTAAAACTCTTTTAAGGTATTCTGCATTCATTTGTGAAACGGGCCAGGATCAAATATGTACTCAGGAACTTAATTGAGAATTAGATTTAGCTTCGACACTAGATTAATTTATGACTCTCATGACTGTACTTACAGTTGCTTTTTCCTTTGTTTGTTCACTAGTTGAGTACCTTTCCCTTCGCAATAAATGTTCATGATGGTTAAAATGAAAAATATCAAGTTAATAGTTGTTAGTATCATGAGTGGTCCATAATAAAATACCCAAGTAGAAGCCTTGTCATGAAACCAACACTGCAGTCCAACGCCAGGGTGCATGTTTAAGAAATGTTGCAGACTTTCAAACTGGTCAACAACCACTATCAAGAGTGACAAGATGACAGGCATGCCCCAGGCAAAAATGCTGTAATACACAAATTTGTAATTTTTACGTTGCAAATGGCAGTGGAAATTAGTCATGTTAGTGAAACAATGCCAGAGGTCATATGCGGCGACACTGAGCCAGAAGAAAGCTGCCATGGCTGCCAGATAGTTGCTAAAAAAGTATGTGTAACATTGGGGTTTGGGTAGTCCGTTGTTGGAGTACTCGCCAATTGTCAGCACAATGTATAAAACAACCAGACTTGCAATGTGACATAAGAGGCATTTTGAATGGCAGGAGAGTTTCGGAGACATAAGTTGATATGTCAGAGTCATAATAAGGCATGCCGTTGAGATGCAATAAAATATTTGAAATATTTTGGAGATTAGTTGACTTTCGTCGAGGCGATATTTTGGTACGCACAATATCACAGTGTCATCTGTTCCGGAAGTGTAGAAATATTCTCCGAGATTGTAATATTGATCGTGATTAGTAAAGTAAATTCCCAAATTGGGTTGCTTTTTGTAATACATAGGTCCTATTAGAAAAACCAAAGACTTATCGCAGTTGACGAATGGAATTGTTAAAGGATAGCACAGGGTAGCCACTTGTTGCTCGTCAATTGTGAGACGTGGTCTCTTGATGGTAACATTGGCGGGCTTGACGTAAATACTCTTATTCGTAAAAGATACATATTGATCAGGTTGCAGCGTAATGTTGGTACATCGTGGAAGGGTAATGGATACCACGATTCTCTCTTTACACGTGTATGCGAATCCTTTGTTGTCAATATAATAGTCCCCTAAATCTGTGCTGAAAGTGGGGTGAACTAGTTTGTTGTTTTGAATTTGATAGCTGCATGGATCAATCGAAATCAGGTCGCAGTTTAATAGTTGCGGTGAAAGTGGATTACAGTAACGTAGACAATTGGTGGCGTTTGGAAAACACCGGAATCGATTCATTTCAATGATTACATTCATACAATTCGGTAATTGAATGTTTGCTTGACTTGTGTCAGATGTGTGCAGTGCTGCAGCCTTAGGTACGATTTTTTCACCGTAGTTCTTGTTGCAGTATGCTCGTTGCTGTTTATCCGGTTCGCAATCCACTATGTCTGGTTGTATTCCTTCAGAAGTTTGCCATTCTGGTAGACATTTTAATCGGGGGTCGAACTTGGGAAAAACTGGTTGACTGTTTTTTCTGTAAGCTTTCACAAACTGACGTTCATTCGTGATGCTTGAAATGATGAGGATGGTGATGATGATAATGCTGATGTTGATACTTAGACTAGTAGTCAACTTAATCCACTTTGTGTAATCCATTTGACTTTCATTTTGGTATGTCTTGCAATGAATATCCCAATTTTAGGACCAATGTATCACACCATGCGTTGTGATAAAAATGTTGACATAAAAATGAATATTGTCTACCAAAAGCCCTAAGTGTTTGACTCATGCAAGACGTCCTCGTTTGCCTCCAAATGGTGCGAAATAATAATTATTGAATATAGCACGAGTCTGATCGACATGATATGCGGTCAGTGTCATTCTAACGAATTGATAATTTATCACCGAGTTCCCTAAAACATCTGGCAACGTTCAAGAGATTGCACAACTGACAGGAAACCTTGCAGTATCCTAACAGTAATGATGCACCGTGGACATTGTTTTGGAAGCCTGTATACTCCCCCCACTCAAAATGAGTCATTCAGTATATGTGACGTTTTTATGATTGTGTGGTAAGGTTTTTGAAACGTTTGTTGTCCACATGGAAGGTTCTTTGTTAAAGAATACTGTTGTCCACCTTTGAAAGGAACTTTTAATAATGATACATCACTTCACCGTCAATACATGATAATACAGTATGTTATTTGAATGCTCTCCTCTAGTCATACTATGAATATGAATATATAATCCTTTGTGACGGAAACCTTGCTAGGGAGACTTTTCATGCTAGACCACTTTGCCTAGATCTCCACCAGCACCCAAACAACACCTTTGCCTTCCGCACCCATTCCAGCCGCTCCACCCCAGATGGGATCGAACCGAGCTTATAAAACATGATGTAGTCAGCAGTATTTTTATGGCTCAGCCCTCCCTCCCGTAACTGGTTCAGGTGTAAAATACTGTACAGCTTAAGTATGGATCTCTACAAGGATCTTTGATATGAAATATTCATTTTAATTTGTCACTGTATATTTGAATAAGTCGTTACTTGTCATTCTGCGATTAACTTTTTTGAAGGGTACCTTTCCAGACTTAACTAGAATTGTTCAAAGCAGTATATTCATTTATTCCTAGAGCCGTGTAGAACCACCTGTTCCCGAGTTTCGTTATTTAATAATATCTGATGATATTGACATGACTATTATCGCAGACAGACTTGCAAGAACCTTGTATTTATATTATAGCCTGTGTTTTATACAGATTATTTATTGCCGTCATTTTAATAATAATTGATATTCGTCTTTATGATGCGTAAAATCCACTACGGTGGTGCAGTGGGTAGCACGCTCGGTAACTGCGTCAGTAGTTCTAGGTTCGATACTGGACCGAGGTGGGCTGACTTCTTTCGGATGAGAAGTAAAGCGGAAGTCCCATGTGGTGTACGATGGCATTTGCACGTAAAGCAACCCTCTCTACTATGCAACGAGTCGGTGAGGCAGAATTTCCAGGTGTAGGAGCTCACCCCCTGGGATCGGTGGAATTCCCCAAAAACAGAACAGTAGACCGACGATAAATAAGTATAGGGGTTGCAGCTTTGGTCGGCAACCGGCCGTGGAAAAATACTGTTCAGTAGATCGCCCTTTTGTCGATTCAGAGGGACAAGATGGGCACCCGACCCTGCCATAAGCGGGAAAAGGTTTAGATGACGCTTTTTGTCTTTATGATGCGTATGACTTTTAGCTGCCTATTCAAAAGCCATGTCGGTGTTTCCGGTAATAGTTTCTTACACACTAATGGGTTGGGAAGTAAGCCAAGCAGCCATAACAGGCCGAACCCTTAGGAGACTGCTCGCGGGTGAGGAGGAGGAAGGTGTGAAGGATGTAGGAGAGGGGAAATTTGCAGCACCCAATGTTCCCTACCAACCACCCATGTTGATACTAACGTGGGTTTGCATTGCTTCACTTCAGTGATCTCACGAGAACTGGTGGGTCCTACGCAATTTGGCCAATACTTGTACTGTTTGTCATTTAGATTTTTAGGGATCTGCCTTGGTGGCAGAGGTATCAATGGTTCCTAGTTCGATCCTGTTCCAAGATAGCGACTTCTCACGGATGAGAGAGGGAGAGGTGCTCAGTGCGCCTTCTGTTGGATGAGAAGTAATGCCGTGGCCCCATGTGGTGTGTACGATATCATCTGCACGTAAAAGAACACCACATGGAGTAAAATAAACGTGTAGTTGTGAGACATTTCCGGGTGCTGACCCTGACGTCGCACCTGACGTCATTGGAAGCGCCCAAACGAATTAAAATAGGCCGACGATAATTAAGGATAGGGGTTGCAGCATTAGGTTGGCAGCTCGCCCATGTGTCTTATTGGTAGAAGATGGACACCCAATCGGCCATAGGCGGAAAAACGGTTAGTGATCGTGAGTTAGTAATCCAATTCAATCGTTTAATAGCCAACGGTGTTTCCCAAATGCCCTGACAAGTATGTACGCCTTCAAAAATTTGTGTAAGCACTGAGTACCAAAGGCAGACTGGCTATGAGGAAGAGGTGAGAAATTGTGTCGAATTTTATCAATTTTTCATAAAAAGTTTTGCGAGTTCAAGCCCCACATCTTTTCCGTTGTCAGCGTCTCCTTTCGACAGAGAGGGGAGCGGTAAATTGCGTTGGACACACCAGTTCTCGTCTGATCACTAAAGTTAAGCAACACAAGCCCAGTTAGTACTGACATGGGTGGTCGCACGGGAAAGCTGTGTACTGCTAATACCCAATAATCGTCGCATTAGTGTAGTGTCTGTGCAGTCTATGCATTAGAACTATGCAGTGGACGGGTCTCTAATGACCTTGTAGTTGATGGGACCTTAAACACCAACAAACAAACAAACGACAGAGAGCCGATGAAAGCTTAAAATAGGCACTAACGTTTAGCTGCCAGTTCAATCCTGTTGAGTAGCGCCTTGCTAAGAGGACTGGTATTTAGTTGCCAATGTTGATGTAGGGCCTACCTCTTGAAGATTCTTGCGTATTACTCTTAAGGAAACGCTGATGTACAACGTTCACCCTTTATTGTGAAATGTCGTTTTTGAGGATTTCGTTCTCATTAAAGACAAATCACGCGTTATTCAATTAGTTGACGTTGCACAATTATGACTAGAAGTTTTTATCATGCGTGGTACCAAGCCAGGCATGACTTGCTTAATTAAGCTGCAAATTTTAGACGACTTTAAATCAGAAATCTGCATAGGAACGAAACATTTGTGCGCACCGGAGCTTTACATCGCGTTTTCAATATTAGTGGTTGCAGTGGTAATGAATTCTAAATTTTAAAATGTGCCAGGCTGCTATAATTCTTATAAATTCATACCCCTTGGTTGTAAAAAGAAAGTTAATTAGCATCATATGTTTTTCTTACAATGCAGCAATATATTTTAGCATATTGTAAAAGTGGCATAACCAAGAAATTGGATATGTTGCATCAAAGGAATTTAATGAGATTTTTTCATTCTTTAATATTTAAAATCGATTACGTAATTCGGAAAACCTGTCTCAAAATCATATAACTACCAACGAGATATCCTTCATCTAGCTGTAGGCCTGCTTTCAAACTGCTTCATAAAATGTCTTTAATATTCTAAAACTTTTTATTGATCTTCAGATGTTGTGCAGACTGGTTGTTTTGGGTGTTGTGAGGGTAGACAGGTGAACAAGTAACATCCCCCCACGTGGGACCACCCCGTCAAATTTTTCCTATGTTGAAGAAAGTGCACTTTGGTCTTCCTCCTTACAAGAGAAGAGAAATTGCAACTATCCCAGACTGGAGTGAGCCTGTGTACTTTTGTTTCAGAAGGCCATCTACTGGCGCCAGGAGCGCTAACTCTTCGTCTGTTAGTCATCTACACATGTTTTTCTCCGCGTAGAAAGGGTTCTTTGCCGTTCTGGTGATAACGTATAAATCACACGGGCCCACCGGCACTATCGTCTATCCGATGGAAGGTGCACTTTTATCTCCTTTACAGTATATCCGAAAGAAACTATCCATCTCGATCCGGATCGAACCTACAAGCCTTGCTTGAACTTAAGGCGGCTTTCACACCAAAGATGCAAGAGACAAGACATGCGCCTCCCTGTCTTCGAACACCAACACATATAAAGCGACGACGTCTTTCACACCGAAATGACACGTGCATCTTACGTCCTGGAAGCATGAGGCACATGTTCCTTGAAAACCGGTTGGTTGGTTTTATGCTTCCTGCCTCTTTGCCTTTTTGGTCAGCGTGTGATTCCCCCTGTATTAGAAGATTTGCTCTATTGCGTTGAACACACCATTTCTTGCCTGATCACTAAGGTTAAGCAACGCAACCCCAGTTAGTACTGACATGGGTGTTCGCGTGAGAACACCGGGTACTGCAAATACCCAAAAATCATTGCAACAGCGTAGGGTCTGTGCAGACCGCATTAGAATTATGCAGTGGACGGGGCTCTAATGAACCTTGTGGTTGAAGGACCCTTAAACACTAAGAAATCAATGAAAATGTGAAGTAACATCTGAATGAACATCTAATCCAATGCGTAGGGAGGGATGAATCCTAAACATGTTGCCTCACAATCAACAATGTGACACAACATTTATTGCTGCCTTCGAAGAGTACCAGGCACTGTATGACACTGCATGTTATTCCAACCAGGATGAGCATGTGAGAGCCCCTTTCTTAAAAAAGAGGTGGGGAACAACTTAGTGATTTGGACACACCAGTTAGTACTGACATGGGTGGCCTTTTGGGAGCGGGAAAGCTGGGTACCAGTTATAGTCAAAAATCGTCGCATTAGTGTAGTGTCTGTCTACTGTGCGTTAGAATACACAGTGGGAAGGGCACTAAAACACCAACGAACAGATCAAATTCATAAAAAAATATAGAATATTAATAAAAACAATTATTTTTATTCTGATTTCTATATATCTGTCAGGTAGAAGCGGACAGAAGATGCGGGCTGCATATGCCTCTTTGGTGTGAAGCATGTTTCTCCAAGGAAAAGACACTAATGCCTCCTACATCCAGGAGGCACATGTCTTGCCTCTTGCATCTTTGGTGTGAAAGCCGCCTACGAGTGAAATGCGAGATAACATTTCAGAATGCGAAGTGTTCCTTCCTGGGCCGGTTCGTTCCACAATCCACCTAGTAATTTTACTGATAGAATTAGGAATGAGTATATTAGCGGTAGCTTGGGGGTTGGAGCATCGCGGAAAAAATGAAGGAGAGTATATTGAGGTGGTATGGACACGTAATGAGAAGAGGGGAGGAGGAGCTCGTTAGGTCCATTACAGGAATGCAGGTGGTTGGATGCACCCAGGGCAGGGGTAGACCAAAGGAAAGCTAGGAGCAGGTTGTCCGTAAAGACATGGTAGTGTGTAGGGCGGATGAGGATCTGGCGGGTGTGGAGGGCTAGAACCTGCAGACCCGACCCTGCCACAGGCGGGATAAGGGTATGATGATGATTTTTTTTTACTTTGTTGTGTAGTAATGACGATTAAGCAATTGGCAGGATGTTTTTGCTACATTAGAGGAATTTCTTTTTGCTTTATGTTGTTTTTTTGTGAAAATTTTTTAGAACAGTTGTGGTGCCGGTAATTTTCACAGAAATCCATTTTTCAAGTTCATTCCTTCTAAAGGACGCCATCCCCTTGGATTATGATCAAACGTGCTTATCGTACCCTTACTGGTAGTCAGTGTGGCTGCCAAAATGTGTTCTTGGGTAGATTGTACTTAGGTCAAGACTGATGTCGATATTTCAGTAGTTGCATACTTGATTCATGAGTCCATGGTTGTAGGTTCATTGATGACTGAAGTACTATGACTTCCTTTTGGCAAGAGAGAAGCCTACAAGTATGCATTTAGGAAGTAAAATCGTGGTCCCGTATAATGTGTGAGATGATCAAAAGATCGGCAAAGTTGCCAAGTGTATGCCAAGTGTAGGAGATTGTCCCGTGACAAATTACCTTCCCCCAGGGCCGACTATCCGGGGGTGCAGAGGGTGCATTGCACCCGGGCCCCACGATTGAAGGGACCCCATCATCAGTACCCATCAGGGCCCAGATCATTGCTAATATTAAAAGTTTAATACGTCATTGTAGGGGCAACGTCCCTCATTCCACCCTGCGAATGCAACATAACCTAAACGTAACCTAACAACCCTGCCATTGAACTATACCAGGTTGTACAACCTTTCTGGAGTTGTGGGTCACTCGGCTGCTCCATGAACTGATTGCCAGCCACAGGCTGTCAAAACCAAAACGGGTGAAGCTAACGTTAGGTGTTACATAGCAGGTAGGCTATAATGCATAATTAGAAATGATGCACCATGGGCACATTACAAGCCTCAATGGGCCACAGGTTGGACAACCAAGTAATTAGAGGTTAAGAGTCAATAATTTAATAATGCTATTATTTTGGGGTTGTTAAAACCAAAATACCTTTAATAATCAGAAGTGTAATAAAAATGTCATACGTTCTATCCTGATCTCAGAGTGGGATAGGGGGAGGGCATCTAAGAGGAGTCCATTTACTCTGAATCCTTTTATTTTTACTTTTGGAAAAATATTTTGGGGCCCCAAAAGGATTTATGCACCCGGGCCCCTTTATAGAGAAGGCCGGCTCTGCCTTCCCCCCAAAAAAGATGGTCGGTAAACGAAAAGCAGGGGTTGCAGCATGACCTCGACAACCGACTAACGTTTCCCCGTATGCTCTCCCTACTAACTGGATACATGTTTGGCATCGTAAGAGTGGTGAATTTAATCATTTTTCTGTTGTAGGTGTCTTAATAGTGAATTTCTTTTATCAGCATAAGTGCATATTGCAAAGTGAATTGTAAAATGTATGGTTAATCTATCATTGTTATACCGGTGCTCCATATTTCATCGACGTAGGACAGCCCGTGTTTCCGTTATATAGAATTGATGAAAGTAGATTGGTTGAAAAACGAGACCCAAAGTTATAAAAGTGACTACTGAGGAATACAAATTGCAGTTACTAGTTCTTTAAATATATTACCATCCAGTTAAGACTGTAAGTGCATTTCAACTTGGATTTATTGCTAGCGCCATGGAGGCCATTACCACACCTAGTGGTCTTGCTGCTAGTTGCGGAGTTGAATGGCACCGAGCATTATAACTTATGGTTGACGGTGCGCAGTTTTGTAAATTTATACCCGTAACTTTGAATTTACTCCGTAAGATCAAAGTAACTTTTAATCGCAAATGATACATACGTTTTCCCCCATTTGTATAGATTTAAGGCCACTTTTCCTAGCAGATCCGGTTTTGGAAATCTCACAGAGTGGCGCCCTACTTCCAGTGTTCCTACTTCTGTTGTCCCGTATTTCGTGAAAGTTTTCAAATTTTAGGTTAACATGTTTTATAGTCTTCTATGTTTTGTTTTCGCAGAAGTTGTTTTTACTTATATCTCTACTTTAGAAATTGTGATTGAACCTAGAAAAAGAAATATATTTTGGGATTGTCATTTCCTGGGTTTCAACCTCCCACTAGGTCTCCCCTTTATTTACCAATAAGAGGTTTTGTGACATTGTGTTTTGAGACAAGTGCATGAGGGAGGAGGAGATGAATAAGTCCATTGATAAAAGAATTTCGTTTATTTTTATAAGGTGAAGTGGGACAAAAAGCTACTGGTAGGATACCACCTTCTCTACGTTTATTTAAATCTTTAGATTTGAAACATCGCACCTGATAAATGTTTGTTTACTTTGTTTGTCCCAAATATTTTTATATCTTTTAAAAGCCCGAAATTCTGTGCTGCGGAATAGGGAATTTCAACTGCCAAAGTTTTTCAGTTTTAGTGCTGTCTCCGATTTGGTGTTTACTCAAACATCCTTTGTGTTATATTCGATGAAGGGTTGGTTGGCACAATATTTGTGTCTGTTGAAGACTTCATTGTTGAGCAATAAAGTTTGATGATTTCAATGTATTGTTACTGCCATCTATTGAAGCATCTAGGTGACAGATGACGAATGACCTTAACCATATCCTACTCGAAATTTTTTTACTTCAGGGATCGGCAACCACGACGTTAAACTTTTCATTCATTAATTTCCGATGTTCACCTTCCGCTCCCATTCTCTTACCATCGTTGCCTGTTGCTGGTTGCTTACCTCAGGTTTAATGTCCCGAGTTGTTGTTGTTTGTTGGTGTTTTAGGGCCCTTCAACTACAAAGGTCATTAGAGCCCCGTCCACAGCATAGTTCTTATGCAGAGACTGCACAGACACTAGGCCTACACTAACGCGACGATTTTTTGGTCCTAGCAATACCCAGTTTTCCCAAGCGGCCACCCATGTCAGTACTAGCTGGGGTTGCGCTGCTTAACTTCAGTAATCAGACGAGAACTGGTGTGTCCAACGCAATTCGCCGCTCCCTTAATGTCCCGGGCTGGATATCCGAAACACGTGAACTTCCGACTCAGTACAGTAGTTACTTTAGTTTGTGTGACCACAAAATGTCGGCCTATCTACCTATGGAGGTACTGAAAATTACAGACACATTCGAGAGGAGGAGTTCTCACACCTGAAAAAGTTGTAGGAGAAAGGGTTGCGTGACGTGCAATCAGTACCGGATTTCGATATGGAGAGGCCCTAGGCTATTTCAAGCCCCTTTGAACCCCTTTTCATAAGTTTTGAAGCCCGTTAAGTGTTGAGGCCCTAGGATTCAGCCTAATTAGCCTATTGGTAAACCCGGCACTGCGTGCAATGGCGATGTCCTACACACCGGGCCACGGCTTTATTCTTCATATCCAAAGGATTACTCCTCATATCTTGGCCTGGATCAAACTTGCGATTTTGAAGAGGATGTAGCTAGGTTTGCTGCTTCCTGTGTGACACGTACTGAATCTTAGTCGTGGGTTTGCAGTTAAACCCCCTCAGGTTTCGTTCCTAAAAATCTCTTGTTAGTCAGCTGCGATTGCTACATGCACCAGATGTGTTCTGCCGTTGTTTTGTAAACATTCAGTACATTGTTACTTCCTGGGAGCTACGATAATGAATTGAATTTGAGGAGTTGAGTGATTATCCCCAGTGTTTTTCCTTTGCTGAAAAGAAGCACATGAAACACGTTTTCTTTCTTCTACCTGTTTTAAATGGGCAATTTTGAATGCCAGTCACGTTACCCTTGATTGTTAGTAGCGGTCGAGTATCTCCTCATTCAAAACTTGATCACATTTGGCAATTTCATTTCTTACATTGATGTGATAGCTTAATGTTATCCACAGAGAAGTGGCATCATTAACTGTGCGCAAATCTAAAGTGAAATCAGAAAATAATGTCTCCACAGAGAGACGACAAATTGGATAAATTTTTTCCCCTCCTCACCGTACTCCATTGGTATTTGAACTGCATTAGGATTCCATCGAAATTGATTTGTTTGCAACAACGAGTTTCCGTCGTCGTTTAAAACATCTTTTTGTAACAAGGATTCTTAAGTTGAAGAAGGCATCACATAAATATAGATGTTTCTAAATAATTGAGTGATGTTTTCGTTAGATCTGATTTCAGGAGTTTAAATGTTTAAAAACCCGATAAGAGGACCGACCCTCGCTCCTCTCACTCCTTCATGCCTGCCTACACTTTACTGTAATGATGGAGCCTGCAGCACTGCTAATGATTGTGTAAATGCTTTAAAAAATATAGTCACAAGAGTGCCTTCATGAAATCGCTCTTCATTTGGCATGTAGTTTTGCTCGCCCACTATTCCTATCCCGCCAGTCACGTAAAAGCATCGTCCGTGTTTTTTTTTTTTTTTTTTGCTTTTTAATACTGTATTATTCTCTTTCATGTGGCCCAATTTCTCTCAATACCTTCCTATATTTTTGACAGACTTCTGTAGGGCTAATGAGCAACTCAAAGTAAGCAGGCTCTGATGATTAGGAAGTAAAGTCATAGTGCCATGTAGGCTGGTGCAGGTGCATGATGTCTCCTCCTTCGCTCAGGTTTAATTAATTTAGTTACTTACCAGGGAATTTGATCGGTGTATACTAATATTTTTTTCAATTAGAAAGGGTTATTTTTTAGTGAAGGTGATGTTGGACACACCACATAAGACACCCGATAAAAGGCGTTCTTGAAGCCCCACTCTCATGTGAAATTAGGATCGAATCTGATCTCAAGTGTCGGATGCGCTAATGATGAACTTAATAGCTGTCCTACCTTATACTGGGTGCTTTTTTGACGCATGCCGTGATTTGATTGATTTGTTGGTGCTCCAGGGCCCTTCAATTGCAAAGGTCATTAGATCTCCGTCCACTGCATAGTTCTAGTGCAGAGTCTGCACAGATACTATGCTGTTAGGACGAATTTTGACTACTATCGGTACCCAGTGTTACCAAGCTGCCATCTACGTTAGTACTAACTGGGGTTGCGTTGCTTAAATTCAATGATCAGACGAGAATTGGTGTGTCCCACGCAATATGTCGCTCGACACATGCTGTGGATGGCAGGAGTTGACTGAAAGGGTTGTGACATTTTGTCGGCAGCCAGCGATGTAAAGCCACTGTCCAACAGTTCGCTCATAAGTTGCCGTCTCTTTTTTTTCCTTTCGGTTGATCTTCCTTTGCCTATGCCGATTTTTCTCTACTCTGTCTTTTTTGTCCTGTTGGTCTCCTACCAACTTACCTTCTCTTTCTGCTTCTGATTGGCCCTGCCAAGCTCATGAGTAAGTTGTGAGTGTGAGTCTTCTTTGGATAAATGGAGTGGAAAAATAAATTTCCAGCAGCTTTGCGGCTGCGTACTTTTTCTTCTTAAGATCGTCAGAGGGTCCCATTTGATACATACTGTTTTATATGCACACAAACGTGCCCTTTCCTCGATCTAATTAGTTTATCTCACCAGCCGTCTCATCTACTGAGGTTACTGTATGTGAATTAGTAGATTACGACTTATCTGCTAAGTAATAATTTAATTACAGCTTGCCCGCAATAATAGAAATTTGATGCAACGAAATGATTAAACTGAAAGGAATTGTGACAAAATATTTTTACATTTTGTGTCCCAGCAACTTATGTCAATTCCAGGAAAAAAAAGATTATTGCGATGCCAAGATTGGGTTTCTTCTTACAAATGTTCCGAAAACTGCGCTATTTTGAGTTGCATAACGAATTTTCTTACTTTAAAATTACTTCACACGCAATAACCTGATTTTAAAAGAGCGATGTTTATTACTATTTTAAATCAAATTGTCACCCTGTAGGTCCTGAAGTAAAATAATGCAATTCACTTCATCATTGCGCGTGACCAACTTTTCGCTGGTGAGTTAGCGATGTTTCCATCCTCTCATCGGTTTCTGTCAATATCCTTAATTTTATTTATTGGATATGTGTGTGGGGCTCGTGAATATCCAGCTCTGTTCGAAAGCAGGAAACTGGGTTAATAATAGTTGTTCCGGCTTGAATTGCACTCTTGATGCCATTGGAGAAAATAGCCATCGGACAAGGTTGAAATTTTGTATTAAATGTTGAAGAGATAAATCACCTTCAAATTATATAAAGTAAAAATGGCAGGTCTCTGGTTACTGGTGGATACAGAAATCGATCAAAGGGTAATGTCGAGTGTGAGATGTGAAATCGTATTCAAGTGATGATCCTAAATCAGACTTTATCTTGCAGTCGCACACTCGTTAAGACCGTTGACAGTGTTACTGAACTACCAAGGAAAGCAGAAATGCAATCAATACTGGAGTTTGACATTCTTAGGCCTGTCCATGCCTTGCGTTTGTGGGACGAACATATGTAAATGAGACATATTCATATATACCACAGCACACTTACCTTAAAAAACTGACCCTTTTCCTGCTCGTGACAAGGTCCGGTACCAGTTTTTGTCTCACTGGGACATATGGGCAATCTGTTGAACGAATTTTTTATTCAGCTGGCTGCCGACCTAATGCTGCAACTTATATGCTTATTTATCACTGGTCTATTTGTCTTTATTGGGGCACTTTTCCTCTATCGATGCCAGGGGGAGAGCTCCTACACTTGGAAACTTATGCCGATCTGCTCAGTGCATGTAGAAAGGGTTCGTTTTCGTTGAAGTGACGTGGTACACGCCACACAGGCCCACGGCTTTACTTTCCGTCCGACTGAGCGTGCACTAGGGGCTTCTGTTTCTCTCGCCTGAAAGAAGGCCAACCCATCTCGATCCATTGTCGAACCTGGAACCACTGACGCACTAGTCGGGCATCTGTGGGCTACTGAGGCAGGTCCTTCAGAATGAGTTTTAAATCGACAAATTGTCAGTATACAATGCCTTAACTCGGTTGTTGGTGTTTTAGAGCCCTTCAACTACAAGGTCACTAGAGCCCCGTCCACAGCAAAGTTCTTATGCAGAGACTACACAGACACTACACTCCTGCGACGATTTTTTGAGCATTAGCAGTGCCCAGTTTTCCCAAGCGGCCATCCATGTCAGTATACTAGCTGAGGTTTCGTTGCTTAACTACAGTGATCGGACGAGAACTGGTGTGTCCAACGTAATTTGCCGCTCCCTTAACTCGGTGTTTCTCAACCAGTGTGCCGCTGGAAAATTTTGTGGCACACTTTAAAATGCTATGAACAGTAAACTTTCATGTACAGTAGGCCCTATACTACTTGTGGACATGACGTCATCTTAATCAAGTGATTGGACTCATGAATGAGGATTTTTATTCCAAGTGTGCCGTGATATCTTCATGTGGTCCTAGGAGTGCCGTTGATAAAAATAGGCTGAGAGACACTGCCCTAACTGTAAGCGACTAAGAATACGTTTCAACTTAAAATACAATGCGACACGATATTGATTATTATATAGCTGAATCTTTATTCGGATTTTCATTATTTTCAGTTGTTGTCTTTTCTGAAGAAGAGTTTCTTAGATTTCATCAAATCTTTGATTAATTTCTAATAATGACTTCAGGTAGAGGAAATATATGAAATTTTTGTCTTTTGTACTACTATCATAAAGTATTAAGGAACTGAAAGTGATTTCTTATATGTTGGTTGGGTCTTGCATCTTCCATTAATAATGTGCGATGTACTGCGAGTGTAGAACACACTTGTAGAAGCTGATGATCGGGCGTGTGCTGCTTCCGGCTCAGAGAGCAGACATTCGCAACTGATGACGCTGAAGAAAGTTTGGCATCCTCCTCCTAAATGAAATACCACATTTGAGAAAAAATAACGGAATTTTTCTGTCATCCAAGTAGTGCAATTGAACCTCCACGTAGCCATACCTTTTTTTTGTAAAAAAGAAATAGAAAGGACGATAAAATTTTCTAACATTTATATATGCTAATAATTCTTTGCAGGGTTATTAGCCTTTAAAGTGCAATCAGAATTGTGCTAAAGCTGTACAGTGAAATAATGTTATGATTTTTTTTATTAGATTGCCAAAATACCTTTGTTTTTTTTTTGATTAACTTAGTATAAGCACCTTTTGAATATATATCTACATTTTGCATGTGGTGATTAATTAAGCGTTACAAGCACCACATTCCTTAAATGGTTTTACTTTGCAAATTTAGTGCCGTTCATCCGGAAGCTGGCTATTTGGAGGTACTTTTATTACCTTTATAGTGATTCTTATAACGTCATTAATAATATCTGCAAAAATATGAAACAATAGCCAAAATTGTTTCAAACACATACACACATACAACAAGCACATTTTTCATGCGAATTAAGAGTTTTTTTGCATTAGTCATGCTAATTTTAAGTTTGTGTAAGCTTTTTTTTTATATTATCGTGTGCTCGCAACTATTAGACTGCTATCATTCACCATGGAGATTCTTGATTTTCACATGTTACTGTTGTTTTATTTGTAACGAATTTTCAATGAATTGATTGCCCTGTTCAAAATAACCTTTTTTAGTACATACAGTCGACTCTCGATATAACGAATCTCAATATAACGAACAGGGTAGCTGGTCCCAGCCAAAATGCCTGTACCTCCCATGTATTAGCTACTTGATATGACGAACGTTCGATATAACGAAACCACTCGATATAAAGAACGGTTTGGTTGGTCCCTTCATTATCCCACAGTGCTAAATGACTCTCTTTATAACGAACAGCTATTGGATTTTGTAGATCAGAGACAAAGAATATTCTTTTGTGCCATTGGGAAAAACTTTTGTAAGAAAATTTAGGTAAAAACCACTGGAAGTCATAAAAATCCACGAAAACTGCCTGGGACCAAAAACAATGTGTAAAACAAGACCCCTTGGAAGAGCTGGCGCGAGCTTTTGCAGAAACAGGTTCAAAAATAAATATTTTGCGGGGCCTTTTGTAAGAAAATACTTTTTACATTTTGTAATAAAGAGGCCCGCGCATGAGGCCTTAGTAAAGGCGAGGCCGGGTTCTGGAGAAAGTGGTGAACCAGGCTCGCACCTCGGCACAAGCCTGGGCCAAACGAGAGCGGCTTATTGCATTGGACACACCAGTTAATACAAGTACCCAGTTAGCAGTACTCAGTTTTCCCAAGCGGCCACCCATGCCAGTACTAGCTGGGGTTGCGCTGTTTAACTTCAGTAATCCGGCGACAACTGGTGTGTCCAACACAATTCGCCTCTCCCGACATGAGTGGCCGCTTGGGAAGACTGGGTACTGCTAATACCCAAAAATGGTCGCATTAGTGTGGTGTCTGTGCAGTCTCTGCATTAGAACTACAAGGTGGACGGGGCTCTAATGACCTTGTAGTTGAGGGGCCCTAAAACCCTAACAAAATAAAACAAAATTGGGCCGACGGCCCAGGCCGGGGGCGGGTTCGGAAAACGCGCTGAACCCGCTTCGCGGCAGCTCTGCCTCGTGGTATAACGAACGAATTTTTTATCCCGTTATAACAAGAGCCGACTGTATATTACAGGTAAAATTTCGGGCAGAAAGACGGCTTCCAATGAAATACATTTCGGACGTGCTTAAAAAAATTGTTTTTTTATTCATGATGTCTATTTTTGTTTAAAAAGGCGTTTAATAACACAATGAATACTAACATGCAATGTGCAATTGACGCAAATAATTGAACAGACTCATAAATTGCTGCATATAAAACATGCAAATACGGCAATACAAAGTTTTTTTTTAAAAAATATTCATAGTTTGTAATCCAGATATTTAATCGTTTCTGCGCTTGGACTTCTACTCTTCGTCGTTGCTATTGTAACTAATATTTATATGATGTTCAACTAAATTGAGTAGTTTCTGGCATTTTATGGTGGAATGTGGTCATTCAACTTTCCAACACTGGCATTTAAGAGACTTGTTTACTGCGTAGTGGACGTCTGCACTAAAGACAACGAAACTGATTCAATAGTATATGTGCATCTATATCTGCATTAGGATATTATTTTGGGAACAACGTGCCGTAATTGAAACTGAATTCAGTTTAATCTTGGGGAAAAGGAAGTATCCCCTAGCAACTCCAAAAGACTTCGTGACTAATGATTGCATCTGTTTTTAGGTGCACCGTCTTCTGGAGGACAAGGCGGGGGGGGGGGGGAGTAAATTGAGGGTCGGGGAGCGGAAGCTAGACAAGAGTTTGAGACGAGATATCAAATTGTAGTGAATTGTATATTGTCATTATGAACCATCTGCATTGCAGATAACAGCAGGTTAATTGAAAAGTGCACCGTCCACTAGTAATATCGTAAAATAAGATGAATTTGTGGTGGTAGTGACAGTGATTCGCAAGGTCGAACTTGAAATGGATTAGGGTTTTTTTCTTCTTCTGGTATTATTATTATTACTACTTCAGGAAAAACCCCAGTGATTTTTCTTTTAGTATGGTAAAATAAAGGACAATTGATGGCGCAAGTCATGATGACTGCAAATATCGTCCTCTCTTTCTCTATCCGATTCCAATGCAGGATCCGGATTCAGAATAATACAATCATCCGAAATTGCAGTTTCTTCTTGCATAAAAATGTCAGGTTTTCGATAGATTTTTTTTTCTCTTCCTCCCCCTCCCTCGAAATTACGTTTTCTTAGCCGAGCTTCAGTAACCATATTATATAACTTTGACTATTCTATGAAGAACTGAAGTAAGCTTTGATAATATTTTATTGAATCGTTCTTTGGGGACAAGATTCTACTGTAGACTACCCCATATCAAGAAGATGAAGGGTCTTTATCTTTAAATTCATTACGTAACACAGAGGATAAACAGTTAAAAACATCAACGATCTATAGGATATATATACAGTAGAACTTCGGTATATCGAACTCGCTTATATCGAAATTCTGCTTATATCGAAGTTTAAGCGCCGGCCCCGCCAGACACAATGTTAATCAATACGAAAGATGCCCTGATATATCGAAACTCGTTTATTTCGAAATCTCGGTTATATCGAAGGTGATTTTCAGTCCCTCTGATCAGAAGCCTATGGGATATATCGAAGTATCATAAACACAGGCCTGCATAAATATAGTATTTGACTTTGGCTGACAGGGACTATAGAGCGGGTCTCACTCCATCTAGACAAGGTCTTCAAACTTTGTCGACTCACGAAACCCTTAGAACTAAAAGGTTTTTATTTCGCCACTGCAATTGAATTGGCAGCCCACACATGAAGGCTCTGATGTACAAATGTACCCCTCTCTTTGGAAGTTTGTCCCTGGCTGAGTATTAGGTGAGAAAGGATCATACGTATAAATTGAGGGAGATAAGGGCACAGAGAGACTCATACTACTGGTCTTTTTTGACAAGGATCATTTGGCAATGGAATACCTTTCGAGAGGATAAAGTGGAGGGCTTCCTGAAAGGTAAGGCCGCCATTGCAAGTATTGTAGGGGGACACAACAATTATAGTTTAGGGTTTTAGGAGTTTTACCGAATCATTTGTAGGAATGAGAGTTAGTCTCTCCACTGCCAAATAAGGCTGCTTGCAGTGTAGTGAGTTAGAATAGAACTTCTTTATGTTGTGATCTTATTGTTTTTTAACATTGTTGATCTTAACAATGTTAAAAAACTGTGCCTGCCACAGGCATGATAAGGGTATGGTGATGAGGATGATCTTAATATTTTATCCTAAAATTGAAATTGTAGGAAGTATAATAGCGGGACATATACATTTGTGAAAATGTAAATTTGGACTATATAATTTCCGGAATTGGATATATCGAAACTCGGATATATCGAAGTATTTTTCACGGTCCCCTGAGGTTCGATATAACGAGATTCTACTGTACTTGATTTGAACTTCCAAATATATCGAAAACTGCGTCTAATTTATGTACACTTAAGACAACGGGATAATCACGTCATTTCTTAAGAATATATATATTTTTAAATCCATTATTAAATCACATTTCCGGTAGTTGACAAAGTTAGAAAGAGTAAAGAGGCCATTTATAACCTCTTAGGATGTGCAGTTTAAAAGTGCCTTCCCGTTTTAAGAAGGCAGGGGTGTTTTCGTTGCCTCATATGGTTAGTGTGTTTTGGGTCGTATCCTCTCTCCCTCTGACAAGACTATTATTTTGTGGCAGATTTCTTTTGAAATCTGTGCGATTCATGGAGATGAAGGATGTGTTAAATGCCAACTTTTGCATTTCGCTTATCAGGTACTCACATACTGCTGCTTGCCTGGCGGATTTCTTTTGACGATTTCTTTTAGAAAATTTATCGAAAATTAACAGACCTCTTGTGAACTTCGTTGAATTATTTTTTTCTGAAAAAATCTAGTTCTCATTATTGATTTTTATCACTTGACCAGTTCGTCAACAAATAGGTGGTTAAGGTTCAAAACGAACGCATGATTTATGTAGGAGCTTGTTTATCAAATGTGGCTTCTATAAATGTCATTGTTTAAATATAACAAGAAATGGTGTCAGAAGTTTACACCTGGATTTTGTCAGGCTATTTTGAGAAACTATAGGATATCTGTACTATTTAAAATGGAGTATCATCTCTTGGAATCATTTCTGTGTGCGTGTGCATTGATATGTGTTCAAAATTAAGAGAATAAATACCATTTATTGAAATGTTTCAAAATTTGGTATGAAGACAGAATAATATAAAACGCACATGAGGCCCTAAGATCTCCTCTCTATGCCACTGAGCAGTCAGGGAACCTGTGTCGAACTTGTGGAATGGTGTGCAGCCAGCCAACATGATGCTTGCCCACTCCATTGAACATTCATCACTATTATGGTCCTTTTCCTTAATTTTAGAGGAGTGATAGCGGGTCCTAGGTTCTCTCCAGATCAAGGTTCGTCTAGAGTTGTGTCTAGGCTGAGTGCTGATTCGTAACTGAAGGGAACCAAAGTTGATGCTCTTTACCAGACGTGCTCTTTTGTGTGAGGGAGTGGGAAGAAGACAGAAGGTCCTATTTCACGAAGCCACTGGGAAGCAGTAACCCTTGAAACTACAGTTCCAATGGCAGCAGAGACCTATTCCGTGGCTGAAAGTGCCAAATACGGACGTAGCGCTTGGACACCCTTGCCCAGGACTTCTGTTACGTAAAGATCTCTTACAAAGTAACTCCTAACCCTTTTCCCGCCATTGACAGCGTCGGGTACCCATCTCGTCCCTCTGAATGGACACAAGGGCGATATGTTGGACAGTGTTTTTCCACTGCCGGTTGCCGACCAACCCCTATGCTTATTTATCGTCACTTTACCGTTAATTACTGACGCAGTTACCGAGCGTGCTACCCATGGCGCCACCAAGGCGAGATGTAAGGCCCGGTGCACACTTGCGATTTTTACTCGCGCTCCGCCCGCGCAATTGCGGCATGAGATACATTAGTTGCAATGAGGGAGTGCGCACATACCTGCGGCGGCTCCCCCATTGCAACTAATGTATCTCATGCCGCAATTGCGGGCGCCGCGCGAGTAAAAATCGCAAGTGTGCACCGGGCTCTCTTGCAGCCTACTTGCCCCTGATTGCCCTGCTTCCAATCTAAATTTACTCTAATTCCTATGCAAACACTTTGAGTATTCCTGATCTGTACAATTAAAGTAAAAGCTGCAGAAGAAATGGCCACGTTTTAAGTTTACCGCGGTCACAGCCACCAACATATAAGGGTATAATTACAACTTCAATATCTGCGCTATAGCGTTATTATTTGAAGACATAATTTCCAGTTTTGAGGCCAATATTTTTTGAGAAATTTTCATAAATGCCTTTATTTTCTTAATTTTGAACACCGGCCGTACTTCGCCTATTTGAGTGGAAATCTCACATCAGAATGTAGTTGTCTAGCATACTGTACATGTGCGTTAAATGGCAGCAGCATTGCAGACTTCCTTAACCGTTTCTCTCTAATAAATTACTACGAAATTGTAAATGACATTTCAATTGTAAAACAGTTTCTTTTAAGTCAATATAGCTATAAAAATTCACTACTCATGTTTACCCTCCCCACTAAATCAATTATGCGTAACATTTTACAGAATTGCAGGTACACTTAAGTTTTCCTCTCTAATACGAGTTTGAATTATGATACTCTCACTACTACCACTATTGCTTTGTCATGTAAACGAAATTCATGATCTGAATCTACATCATCTACATTTTACTTAATTCATAATACATCTTTCTCATCCCCCCTCCTTCCCGCTTAAAACACAGACTACACGTGTTTTATTCCTCTTTCATCGAGTGTTGTCACAAGTTAAAAATTATGTGATGTTACTGTTTTCGGATTAATAAATGACCATGTTGCATGCTAAATATATTTCAATGCGTTTCGTAGATTAATTACAATGAAAAAACGGATTTGAGGTTAGAGACACCAAGCTGCGTGTCACTCGGATGTGTTTGGTTTGTTTCATCTACTGGGATACTACGAATTAGGTGAATAACAGTTGCCAAACACGGTTTTCAAAGATTTAAGTTTCTAATGTCTATTAAGAGAAAAGGACTGGTGTTATGTTTTTGTCAAGCAGAGGTAGAAGAAGCCTTTTGGCTCCTTGTGGAATTTTGCTTGCTATCTACGTGTACACTATTCATGCTGATTCCACTGGAAGACGTTTGTCGTTCAGTGTGATTCTTGGAAGAAATGTTGAAGTCTGTAGTCCATTTACCATCTGAGTGCTTCTTGCCACAGAATTTCTCTCTCAGCAGTCGATAGGTTGCTGGTTTGCAGATGTATATGATGAAAATGAAAAGACCCTGTATGGCATTAATGACGTCAGTGGCGTAAATGCTCTCTCCTTCAATGTTCAACAGCCAGGCTATACCTTCGCTGATCCAGCATAATCCCATGACAACAAAAATCTTAACACAAACTAGTAATCTGCGAAAATACAAAAATTTTGAGTAATTATTAGTAGCTTATTATTAAGTGCCAGTGGCGAATCATTGAACAAACCCATGAAGCGCGCGGGAGCGGCGAATTGCGTTGGACACACCAGTTCTCGTCCGATCACTGAAGTTAAGCAGCGCAACCCCAGCTAGTACTGACATGGGTGGCCGCTTGAGAAAACTGGGTACTGCTAATACTCTAAAATCGTCGCATTAGTATAGTGTCTGTGCAGTCTCTGCATAAGAACTATGCTGTGGACGAGGCTCTAATGACCTTGTAGTTGAAGGGCCCTAAAACACCAACAAACCAACCAATGAAGCGCGCGCTTGGGGTCTCCAAAAGTTAGCAGTTCCATGTCTGTGACTTGAAAAGGCTAAAGGTGAAGTTTTATCATTAAAGAAACGATAGATTAATCAGTACTTTTATTAAGTAATAATTTGATAGCATTACTTAATGTTTAGCACAAGGGCCCTCAAAACTTGGTCGCTCTTGGGATCCCCTTTGTGATTCGCCACTGGCGCAAACAATATTTAAGTGAAGTTTGTAGGTGACAACAATTGGAGTGTAATCTCTGTTTATAGTAACCATAGTAGGAAGTAACGTCATGGCTTCTAAGAAATGAAATTACCTTCATTACAATTGTTGTCAGATTTATTCGAGGATCGTAATTATACTGAAAAAAATTAATATCAGGTGTCCTGACATTGTTCTGACTGAAGGGGAAAACTGAAGGATAAGCCTTTTTTTCATGAGGATTTCTTGAAATGGTTGAGAAAATGAAAAGCTATAAGCATGTTACCCTCGAAACTGGGTTAATCGACATCGACTTATGGGAGTTCTTATGTCACTTTCAGTGTGAATTTTGTCAATCTACTTTTGTTAAGCATGATACCGTCGTACAAGCCACACTAGATCCCGACTTTGACGGAAAGTGCCCTTGCGGTTTCCAGCTTTCCTTAAAATAACCACCGGCCTTGGCCAGAATTATATCGTGAGAATAAGAGTCAACGAGCACATTGCGTCTTAAGTTACCAAACCATTAAAGATTGAAGATGTGGGAAGGGTAGGCAGGTTCCACATGGAAGAAGGTTGCATAGTCTTAGGTATGAAACTGGGAGAGGTGATGAACATGATATACACTCTGGGGTAGATGAATAGAAAGACGTGCAAGAAATGGTAGTTGTTAACACAAATAACATTAGGGCTTAATGAGGTGATTTAAAGTTCTGAGAGTGATACCAGCTATTACTTGTTGACCCAAAAACACGTAATGATTAGGGCGAGATGGATGCCTTAAAGGATTACAACACGGCTGCAGAGCATCTCCTAGATTACACTGGAACAGACTACATTACTTTTCATTGATATCCCACTCTATCCTCATTATCCCGTTAATGTCAATTTGATGAAAAGGAGTGTTGAGAGGCATGAAAGAGCAGGCAGTTCATGAACAGCGTCCTTCACTACCTAGTGAACCGGATCAGAGGTACAAATTAGAGCTGGTGATGTAATATTTGTCATTGCGTCAGTATATCCTGATTCGTAGAGAGGCATGGTGGCATCGTGAACTACTCCCCTTTCCCCACTTCCCATGCTATGGAAGATGCAGTTAAGGTCTTCCCGTCATCAACCAGTAAACCGTCCAATCTTGACCACCGGTGAACCTGCACAGTTTGAGATTCAGCAAGAGCCAATTGAGTCTCATCGAACTCTGTAAAGAAAATGTCTACCCATTGCTATCATTTCTCTTAGCCAAATAAAGTGCATGCTATTCCTTATACTAATTTTTGTGGCGCTCTTCGGAGTTGTTCAGCTTTAAATTAGTTCGGGTTTGAAGGGCTAGTTGTCTCTGCCGTAGGGATGATCTGACCTTGGAATGTTAACTGATGAAAATGCAAGTCGTAAGCATATCCCCACTGCCACATTAAGACGCAACTTTCCATATCTCATTTTTGTATGATAAGGATTACTATAATAAAAAGAAACCGTGCAGATAATTGCATGCTCATTTTAGTGTTGGATTTTATCATACACGAAATCGAGGACTAAACAAGCTGTAGACATTGGACCTTCATACAACGGGTCTTGCTCTCAGTTCGCCAACAATGCCCTTCAAGGATAACTCGGCGTTGACAATTTACACTGTATTTTGCGTATATTTAAGCGATTCGGTGGCTCAGTGGCTGCAGTTTCCATCCTGACTGCAGCGGAAGCCCTAAGTGCTTCCTCCGTTGGATGAAAAACAAAGTCAGGATCCCATGTGGTGTACATCCTAAAATGTCACCTGGATGTAAGAGAGCCTTCTCTATATGACCCGCTACCGTCGTCGGCATAAATGCGCTTCAGTGGTGGGAATCGGATTCGGAATGGTATTGACGTCGATATAGAACTAAACTATGTTAAGCTAACGGGTTGGGGAGTAAGCCAAGCAGCCATAACAGGCCGAACCCTTAGGAGGCTGCTCGCGGGTGAGGAGGTGGTAGGTGTAGAGGATGTAGGAGAAGGGGAAATTTGCAGCACCCAACGTTCATTACCAACCACCCGTGTTGGTACTAACGTGGGTTTGTTGTTTGTTTGTTGGTGTTTTAGGACCCTTTAACTACAAGGTCATTAGAGCCCCGTCCACAGTGTAGTTCTGATGCAGAGACTGCACAGACACTACACTAATGCGACGATTTTTGGGTACTAGCGGTACCCAGTTTTTTTCCCCAAGCGGCCACCCATGACAGTACTAACTGGGTTTGCGCCGCTTAACTTCAGTGATCTCTTGAGAACTGGTGTATCCAACGCAACTTGGCCGCACCGGTGGCAGTTATCCCTTTTGTTGAGATGCTGACTAGCTTCCGGCCATCCTTTTACGATATAGGTGACAAACCACAGTTGGCTAGCTTTACACAGGGCCCTTATAGAGAATGGTAAATGACTTTCAGAACGGACCGACCAATTAAACTCAACCCCCCCAACCTAATTTCTGTGGTCATGGAGCTTAACTGTCGTCATGTTATGAGTAATTTTCATGAAGTGAGAGGAAAATTGATTTGCATTCGTGCATACTGTATGTGTAAGCGGTAACAATCTTAGGTCTCACAACCTGTTTTATCTTGTTCTTCTTCCTCCAAAATTCAAGTATTTTTCTCCCCTTTCTAACATTTAATGATAACGTAACCATTTGTTAGGGAGATGTAAGCATTACAAAGCGAATTTCTCGCTCTATCTACCTCTCCCCTCACATAACTGGCCTACTTTTCACTCATGATAGCCCATGATTAAGAGATACATTTTCAACATCTAAGAACACATTGTGCATGCATCGAAGGTGCAGAAAGTGAATATGTAATTCAATCATACTTTACTTTCCCTGCGGGTTTCAGAACATATTATTCAGGCTCACGTCATTAAAGTGACTGAAGGGGTTTTGGTAGAAGGACGGCAGGCAGTTAAGTAAAATACACTCCAGCATTTCGCCCACGAATTTTCATCTATACGGGGATCCCACTCCTTACTGTTCTCCTTTTTTAAGAAAGGCATGTTCCTTCCCCGCCGCACGATGTAGGCATATTCGATCCTGTCATGGGCATAAAAAAAGAGGTTGTTACAGAAATGACATAACATTGAATTACTAGTGTGACTTTTTCCCCCAGACATGTGTAAAATGGCGATGAATGCCAATCGCCCACCACCACTGACCATATCTCAGATTTATTACCGTTTATATGTTTACAATTATAATACGAGATTCAGGCTTGGAGGTTGCTGAATTACTCGTTCAGTTATTGAAGTTACCTGACAAGCGTTATATATGGCCCACACTACGCTTGAGGGAATTATCCAGCCATATAAATTATTATCCTCAATGGATGTTTGGGTGACCTTGGATTTAATTTCAGCTGTTCCCCTTTCAAGAAGTGACACCTAAATTTTACGTAGAAATTTATGAAATACATTTCACTATTAATTACAGGGGCAGCGGATCGGTAGCTGGGTTTGCATCCTTGTTTCCCTATAGCTCCTGATCTCAGGCTCGACCCTCGACTAAGCGAGTGGCTTTGTCTGACATGAAGGAAGTCAGAAGTGCGGTTGCTTCCGTGTAGTGTGTAGGAATGTCATCACCTGGACGTAAAAGAAGCCCTTCTACATAGGAAAGTGTCCTTGGCCATTTGTTTGGCATGTAGATGAGCCCAAGTTCAAAGCAGACGGTGGTGGTGTCACTCTTAGCTCCTTTGGAGGACTGGTGTCTCATATGTCTCACTAACCTCATCTAAATCTGTACTATTCTCAGTGATTTTCTCAATTTGTTACTTTAATTACAACTTCATTTTTAAAGAGAAGGATGGTAGGAAAATTCTCTTTAGAAGTTTGCTGCTATTAAATGTTTTATCCTTCATTAATTGATCCCAATTAATCTCTAACCCTACTTCTATTACTGATGTGACGTTTTGATAATGTCGTCTACAAAAATACTTATAATAATGAACTGTTGGTCAAAAAACAACCGTGCATCACGTAAATATAAACTTCGTACAGTGTACGTGCTTGGGCCGGGATGGTTATGGGGGAATGGTGGAAATCTCTGTTTTAGCCGCAGATAAGTTTTCAGAAGAAAAGGAGAGATTAAATAAATCATTTTTTCCCCAATTCCGTCTTTTTTATGAAAATTCTGGCAACCCAAATGAAACGTGTCATTCCGTACTCCCCCTCTCAGACCCTGTACTTGTTCCGATTTTACGTCAGAGAACAGGTAAAAAAAATTGCTGTATAAATATTTAGCTGCCAGTTCTCTCCTGCTCTCCACCTGCGCTTTTTCAAGATTTGGATTTTTTAATATCTTATTTAATAATCTTATCAAAGATTTTGTTTCTCACAAGAAGATAGCGGATATTCTGATACGAGTATCTGTAGTTGAGAGCTTATTTATACACTAATTAATATGAAATTATCATAAATATGTTGCTTATTGGGATGAGAAGTGTTTTGAAAATGTCATTTAAAAGAAAGATGATTATTTCAGATATTAACTGTTATGTAACAGTTCTTTACTCCTCAGTATTTAATTAAGAAGACAAAAAGTCGATGAAAGCCGCTTATTTTATAAAGGTACTTAAGTGTATTTATAACGAGGCGTTTTGAAGTGCGATACAGAGGCTTTGAAGATTTCTGTCAGTTTCAAGACCGCAACCCATTTTTTGTTTTGCATTAAATTTAATATTCTACTTTTAAAAAAGGGCTGTCTGTCGCAAACTCCTGAAATGTTTGATGTGATCAGTGCAAATGACATTACAAAAAAATTTAATATCCAGTACTATGCAAGTTATGTTGAATTTTTAGCAAAACTCTTGTCATCTTGAGCGAATCTTAATTAAGCAAATTAAGTTTTAAGATGTTTTCATCTAATGTTCGCTAGTGCCTTTAAACAGGAAAGACAAAATGAATTAATCTCCAAATTAAATTTATGCGTGAAGAAATTGTACAAGACGATGACAGGAGTTAAAATAACTTGGTGCTTACAGTTTCAGAAAAATGAAAGTTAATATCTTGACGTTTATATCGAATGTGTCATAAATGTTTATATTTGAGGTGAATTTAATGATAATTTGCTGAAAAAAAGGACTTAGTTGTTGCGAGAAACATTTTGTTAACTGACTTAAAGGATTTAAGTGTATTTTGCTGCTCTGAGCCATTTTTAGCCTTCTTACATGATCGTATATCTTAAAAGATATATCATCATCCATTGAAGTTGTCTTTCTCACATTACTGAAAATTCTGATAATAGACAAGAGGCTCTGAATTTTAACAAGTTATATGAAGAATTAGGGTGGGGACGTGTCAGTTCTGTGTTATGCTGCACCTTTACAAGTAATTCGAGTTGGGGAAAAAAAAGAGGACAGGGAATGATGGCAGTGGCGATTTTACCTCAGGGGACATCGGAATAAAAGTTTTTATAATCTAGTTGTCGTCAACAATAAACTGAATACTAATTTTATTCAAATGCTCTAGAGATACTTGTAATATTATTTGTATTGAAATAGATTTCTTGCTATGATGCAACCGCACCTACATAACGATTTTTGCAATTAAAAGTAATGAGCATTAGGTGCATAAGGGGTAGACAAGGACCTAGTCGGAAAGCAGAAGGGAATGAAAGGCGAAAACTCCCTGCCATAGGTTGTGTTATGGTGATTGAGAGACTGGAGCGGCAAATTGCGTTGGACACACCAGTTCTCGCCTGATCACTGAAGTTAAGCAACGCAACTCCACCCCAGCTAGTACTAACATGGGTGGCCACTGGGAAAAACTGGGTACCGCTAGTATCCAAAAATCGTCGCATTAGTGTAGTGTTTGTGCAGTCTCTGCATCAGAATTACACAGTGGACGGGGCTCTAATCAGGGCCGTAACGAAGGCGTGGCGAAGAAGGCGGCCACCACGAGCGCAACTGGGTTTGGGGCGCAAAATGTTTAAGTTTTTTGTCATTATTGGGTTACGGGCAAGCGAAAGTTAGACATCTGCCACAGGCGCTTCATACCCCCGTTACGGCACTGGCTCTAATGACCTTGTAGTTGAAGGGCCCTAAAACACCAACCAAAAAACAAACAACCAACAAATTGAGAGACTGAAATTCTATGATTGTGTTGTTCACAGTCGGCCCAAGGGAAAGTGCTCTTAGTCTGGGACTCTTAGGCGGGGAACGGGGAATCCCACAGAAGAGGCCACCACGACTTTTCCTCTTATTTGACTATAATAGATACGCTTGAGGCTTTTTCTCGGTTCTCTGTAGGAGGATTGAACCTGCGTTACCTAGAGTCGAAGATCGGGTATGCTGGCAAATAAAGATATAGAAAAGTAGTTACTTTCTCGCTGAATAAATAATCAAATCTCGCATCTTGTGAATTATTATGTCTCAGGTGGAACCAGATTTTTATCTGTTAACTACATCGTCAAATAAACCACCTTTTTTTAGCCAAATACTCCACCGGTGTATATTTACTTACGACTGAGCTAATTTTCAGTATTTTAATCTTAATCATATTTTATATTTGCTCAGTAAATATGCCGAGAGATTTCAGTAATATAGGAAGGAAGAGGTGCAGTTGAATTAACCAAATAAACAAAGTTTAGAAAACGGCTGTTTATGCTACATATAGCACTTTACGATACTTTTTTTTCAATAAAAATAGCTACTTTCCGTAATTTTGAAGAATGCAAATTATTCCCTTTAATTTATACTGATCTAATTATTGTCGAATTTAATTGGTGTATGAATATGCCTGCCCCGTTGATGCATGCATAATGATTATCATCATTATATTTGCTTACTCCTTTATGCTCGAATTTTTGCAAGCATATGCGACATTAATTTTACAATATTCTACTAAGAGTAGCAAATGGTTTCAAATAATGAAAGGCTATTCATGAAGCAGAGAAAATGATGTCTCGTAATCACCTAAATGACGCACTATTATTACACACAGACCACTTCACTAGCTGGGTCAATTCGACGTCAAACAAATATTACCATTCCTTCCTATTTTTAATAGCATAACAGAAGTGGGGAGAAGGCTAACCCTTCATTGTTTGGTCTGTTATTTAATCTCGGCCATATTCTAATAACAGCAAAGACTGAATTTGAACTCCCACGCATAACATGTTTTTTTGCCAATTCAACATTTCTTTACCATTTAAGACGGGGTTCTGTTATTTGTGTTGCTGATGTGAATGAAGATGAGGTCTTAAAAGACAAATTTTACTTCTTATGCCTTATAGAGAAAAGGGGAGGTCATGAAATATTTTTGAAGCATGCAAAATATGACTCCTGATTTTTTTTTTTTCAAAGCTGTTAACTTCCTAACAGAATATTTAATGCGGTAGTTAATTTGAAGTAAAAGATCTTTTTACTCTGCGGTTGAGTTACAGTTTTGTGGAGTAGAATTTCACTGTACGTGTGAACCAGAGGCAAAAAAGACTGTAATATTATAAGGACTACAGGCACTTTTGTAGCCAAGGAATGTAATTAAAAACTTTGTTGTAAGGCTTTTAATGAATGCTTTCCTTTGCTCATTACGTAGTATAAATTTAGTCGTTTTAATAGATATGCGCATCTGGCGAACTTATTACTTTTCATGCAAGAATAATGTCCTTTGAAATCGCTCTACCAGATGCCATATATGGAGGTTTAAAAATTGTTACAAGTTTATTTTTAATATTTTTATACTGGAAACTTTGCATGACATGAAAGGTAGTCACAGTCGGTCCCTCTGTGCAGCAAGTGGGCCTTAAAACTGAACGAAATGACGAGTTATGAATGAATGGGCTAAAAAAAATTGAGACTGTACTTACAATTGCTTGTTGAAATCTTTGTTTACGACTTCCACTCCTTTACTGGCATGATGTAAATTGTAAACGGTTAGGACAAACAGGAAGAGATTAATTCCCAGCACACAAAATAAAGGTCCAAATAGGAGCATAAAGGCCGATTTTCTTTCGTTGAACCAGCACATAAGTTTGAAATTTGGTTTCATGTTAAAGACATCTTGTAGAGATTCTTGGGTGTCCAGACAGATGCATGCGATTGTGAACAATAGTGGCACGCCCCAAGCGTATAAACTATAATAATAAAAACGTCGACTTTTTGTTTTACTGCCGCAAGAGCACCAAAATGTGGACGTTGTTTGGAGATTGGCAAAAATGCTCCATAAATCAAAGGCCAGGACGTTCACCCAGAAAAATGAAGCCATGGCCGAATAGTAGGTGAAGACAAAAACCACATAACAGACATCTACTTCCAGTTTGACTATTAAACTCCTGCAGGACAGACTAATGTACATGACTACCATGGCGAACATGTGACAAAGCAGAGGTTTTGCATGATAATTCAGACGTGGGATAAGGAGATGGATGATAAACGAGGCAAAGAGACATATGGCCGAAAGGATCTGGATGCACGTCATGACCAAACGGCCCTGTCTGGATGGCGTGAAATTGGGCCCTCTGACGCAGACACCAGCTTTCTTTTTGTCACTTCCGTTAATATTTTGCAGAAGGTACTCTCCCATGCTGTAAGTGACACCGTGGGTGGAACTTTTCATAGTCCTGTCATCTTGTACCTCGAATTCGTGAGATTCTAGCACCCATAATGGACAGTTTGTCATCATGGTGGTGAAAGGATAACATAATCTGATAGAGTCGTCTTTTAGAACGGTATATTCCGGCATGTAGATTTGAGTTTTTGAAGGTGCTAACCATATAACGGTGTTATTATTCATTAATTTGAACTCATCTTTTTGATACTCTATGTAATTGCACCTTAATTTCCTCTTAGGATTCAGGTAATCGACACAACTAATATAATCATTAGTATTCGTGACGTAATAATCTCGAAAATCGGTTTTGTTTCCATTTTTTCGGTTCTGCAGGATTCGTTTTGGTAAATGAGTGTATAAATTCGGATTGAGTTTTTTCAAGGTGCATTGTAGTAGTTGTGGAGAGAGGGGGTAGCAAATATTTGCTGTCTTAGAGTCTGGAGAAATTGATAGAGGTTCAATGTCAATAGGATGGGTGCCCACAAGCACTTTGATCGTTGTCTTGTTAGTTACCTTTTGAAACTCTCCTGCGTGCAAGATGATGTTTTTACAAGAAGGTAACAGAATACTTACGACAGGTTCGTCATAGGTGTTGTTAGGATCGAAATGGTCGTAAGTATCATTGGTTCTCATAAAACATGGACGATTTTGTAAATGACTATTTGCCGAATTGCATACCTCGATGCACTGTCCTGAATGCTCATCTCTCTGGGATCCTACAGGGCATTCGTTGACGGACCTCACTGTTGTTAACGTATGGTTGTTTTTCGATGTTGAGTTGATGAGTTTTTCATTACTGGTATTAGCACTACACAGTCCGAAATTAATTAGGTTTAAAAAAATAAAAGGTAATAAAATAGTCACTGAAAAAAGTGGCTGTTGTCTCCTGATTGTCGACCTCTGCATTTTGATCTTGTTCGTCCACTCGGTTCTTAATGTTTGCTATTTTCTTCCAATATAGCTTTTGGTTTGATTGCACTTTCTACAAGCAAGCAATTTTGATGGCACACACTCCTCTTTTTTAGAAAAAAAACCTTACTCATACACAAACACTGCTTTTATTGAGTTCACAGATAGCTAGCATAAAATAAGATTTTTTCTTTTAGGCTCCCAAGTTTTAAGGTGATTCACGGTGGCCTCTTTTTTTTCTGTTGGCCTTTCACAAGTGATTTGGTTGTCGTATTTCGACGAAAGTCTATTTGGATTATAGTAAATAGCGCGTTTTATGTGTTAAAAGATGCTCTTCTGTAGTCGAATATTGTCGAGGGCAGTCCATTTGTTAAGGTGTGATTTTTTTCAGTTGTGTTGAGGCCCTCAGATGGACGACAAAGATAACTTTCTGATTTAGTAGTAGCTGACACTACACCGCACATATAGATGTAGGATACTGGCGCGTACACACACATACACAGAAAAAGCCGTGCACTTTAGTAGGGGTGCAATAACATGGCACTGTTTTAAGTGAAGAAAATGTCACATGGTGAAAAGGTTCAATAAGAATACGAACGGCATGTTGTGAGACTCGACAACTGCTTGACAATGAATAAAAATTTCAAAATCGTCCTACATGTGTCGATAAAAGATGTCTACCAAGTGGGATCCAAGTCCATTTGCTTCTACAATCTCTGATTACATGTCATTTTCAAATTACCAATCTGATTACTGCACATCGAGGTCAGATTTGAAGGATGACGTTGGTCTTTACTCTGGTTGCACGCCGTTCTTAAACCACTGACGTGAAACTTAGTAAAAGGGATACGATTTATATTTTTCAACTCCTTGTTTTTTTTTTTTTAAGTCGAAACCTGAAATTAAGGATCCGGCTTTGAAAATGATGATTTTTAAATGCATTCAATAAGAAGAGTAAACTTTTTTTCATGAATCTCTACGCGTGATATCCTTGTTATCAGCCTGTGTAGTTTTTCAGTTTGGCCTTGACCTTTCCCCTGAAATATACGACGTTTTCACTGGAATGTTTATGTTTTATTCCTTCTAGTAGAAGATTCCGTAATAGTCCAAAGATATTTTTCTGAATTTTTCAGCGGTGGTTGTTGTTGTTGTCGTTATCATTTTCTCATCCTGTTTGTCTTTCTCGTTTATGAGTTGGCAATCACTTATTATAATACATACAGTAGTTGGTTGCACTTTTATATTTCCGCATTGTCAGCATAGTAGAAGATGAAGCAAAATGTGTTTGAGAGATGATGAAGTTTTGGTTCTGTGCAATGGTCAGGCACACTGACGAGTCCTAGAGTATCGTTGACATCTGAGTTGGAGCATGGAAAAAGCTGTGCGGTGATGTGAATGCTATGCTCAAGCTTTTTGAAATGGTAACTTTCTCGGCATCTTCCAAATCGACGGAGGTGCAAAGCTTGAGTACCGAGACGAGGCCACGCCCTGTAGTGGTGAAGGATGGAAATTCCCGATTGAAGTTTCTCTTTTTCTTTCACGATGATTTGTTTACTGTTGTATGTCTTAGTTTTAAAGGACAGGTGGCTCAGCAGGCTCTTCTCTATCTCTCACCAAGATGAATAACACACGAGGCCAGTGTTGTGGTCAGATTTAATCCTCCTTTGTGCCCTTATTGGTGGTATCTATGCCATATGTTGAAGTTGTCATACTTCTCTCTCTCCCTGTTTTGTTTTATCGTCAAGAAATAGATTTGTATTTCTTCAGGTGGTTGAACCAACTACTTGAAACCTTTATTTTGCTTAGCCTCAAGATGTAGGTGAGCAGGTTTTTTTAAATATACAGATTAGTAGTGTACCTTTCAAACGGTGTTTTTTTAAATACGACTTGGTTATTGATTGACCAGTTTTACGAGGAAGTAGACGTGATAAAACGAAGTTTTAACGGGGTGATCATTTTAGACATATCTCCCCCCTTTCTATCTCTTTCTGAAATGAATGAAAAATATACCTGACTTTGAAACTGTTTAAAAACAATGCTTTCTACTCTGCTACACCACGAAAGCTTCCTCATTTGATTACATTTAAGAGATGACATGGAAAAAATTTGCTTTAACCCTGATATCGAACTTTTCTTCCGCAACAGTCAACTTTCCTCAAAAACCAGTCACTACCATCCTTGGTGAGATTAGAACCTGTATTCCGAAATCATCCACTTAGTTTTACTTTCCATCCGAAGGTATGAGCACTTCCTACCTCGTTTTGGGGGAAGCTCTGCCGTAGGCCTAGATCGAACATTCAAATATTGACTCAGAATCGGGGTTTTTCCTGTGTCAGCAACACGCGTACATGAACTTGTCATTATGCACACCTTTCAGGCGAGACCACGGTCTTATTTTTTCATCCAGTGGAAGGCCCCACCTGAGGTTTCCCAAACACCACACTACGAAATAGAATAATCTCGATCCGGTTCAAATTTGTGGTGGTGAGATCAGAATGTCTGAGATTTCTATATCACCTTTAAGCTTCTAATTTATGGCTGTATATTTAATTAAGGAGTTTCACTTGTATTTTCTATCGAAACCGCTGTTTCCGAATTTCGACCGCGTGAAGAATCTAACATGAAATAGGGATTCTTATAGTTTTCTTAGTTTGGTCGCTGATCACGAAACCGTTTCTAGTTTTAGGAGGGCGGTCAAAGACCTTTGAGGATGGGTGTCTCGATGGCTCAATGGATAGTGGGGTTGAGTTGGAGGGTCATTCCTTCAGGCAGACGGCTTCGGGCAGTTGAAATGGAAATCTGCAGTGCGCCCTCCGTCGGATGAGGAGTAAAATAGACATATGGCTCGGTAGTTGTTTGTTGGTGTTTTAGGTCCCGTCAACTACAAGGTCATTGGAGACCAGTCCACTGTATAGTTCTAGTGCGTAGACTGCACAGACACTACACTAACGCGACGATTTTTGGGTATTAGCAGTAACCAGTTTTCCCCAAGCGACCACCCATGTCAGTACTAGCTGGGATTGCGTTGCTTAACTTCAGCGATCAGACGAGAACTGGTGTGTCCAACGTAATTCGCCGCTCCAGGTGTAGGAGCTCGCCTCCTGGTAAGTGCCCAAACGATAAATGATCATAGGTGGTTGCAGCATTAAGTTGGTTGTTGTTTGTTTGTTGGTGTTTTAGGGCCCTTCAACTACAAGATCATTAGAGCCCCGTCCACAGAATAGTTCTTATGCAGAGACTGCACAGACACTACACTAATGTGACGATTTTTGGGTATCAGCAGTAACCAGTTTTCCCAAATGGCCACCCATGTTAGTACTAGCTGGGGTTGCGCTGCTTAACTTCAGTGATCAGACGAGAACTGGTGTGTCCAACGCAATTCGCCGTTTTGCAGCATTAAGTGAGTAGCGGGCTGCGTAAAATTTGTCCAACAGTTCGCTAACGTGTCGCATTGGGACAGGAAATGGGCACCCGGCCCTGTCATAGGTTGAAAAAGGGTGGGTTAGGGATGGTGATGATGCTTTTCCACTTGTTAACCAAAGAAACTTTATTAAAATTCTGACCTAGGTTCCTGACATGGTAACGAAAGAAAATATTGAAATCCTGAGTTAGGTCATTGGAAGCATTTGGTAAGTTGATCCTATCGCATTATCCCACTTGTTTGGTGAACTAGCAAGCCGTTGTGGGACAGGTGATACTTTTGTGAACATGACTACCTTCAACGATGCTGATGAACCTTACACAAGTGCTGTTAACTTGAATAAAACTCGTAAATGAAGGGTACAGTGGAGATTAACAATGTCATAGGATAAGATTACCTTGTAAAAAAATTGAGGCTATTAGTAAAGGCAAGTGAGTTAACTGAGAGAAGTCATTTTCTTGTAGTCGTCAAATAGACCAACTTTGGGTTGCTGAAGCTTTGCTGTTCATTAATGACCTTGTAGCTGTGTTGTAGTATAATTTAGTTTGTGTCAATTAACTTTTAGTTCACAAGTCAAAATCAAAAGAAGAGTGATCACTGCTGATGAATTAAAGCTAGACGTCAATGACAGAGTCTGAAATCGTTTTCATTAACAAGAAAATATTAAAAACACGAATTACTATCTCATGGTTTACATTTGGCGTGTCAACAAATTTGGCAACTACTTTTCGAGTGTTGCATTGCATTGGTCACGGGGGTTGATTTTACAATTAAGTAAGGGGGTAATTTTGAATGAAATTAATGGAGAGTATTTTTTGTCAAGCGTAACCTTGTAAGTACTCAGTCTGTTTTATATCATTTCACTAAATCAACCCAAATGCCTATTGTACCATTGAGAATAAATGCATTATTTATTTCAGTGTCATAGGAAGAAAGCAAAACAATGTTAACCTCGATAGGTAACCGGATGTAAAAAAAGCATTGCCTGTATGAGAGTTGATGGTTTCTCTGGTGGTGCCCCCGGGAGTGGCTGTATTGCGTTGGACAAACCAGTTGGGAGCGGCGAATTGCGTTGGATACACCGGTTCTTGTCTGATCACTGAAGTTAACCAGCGCAATCCCAGCTAGTGGATGGACATGGGTGGCTGCTTGGGAAAACTGCGTGCTGCTAATACCCAAAAATCGTCGCATTAGTGTAGTGTCTGTGCAGTCTCTGCACAAGAACTATACTGTGGACGGGGCTCTAATGACCTTGTAGTTGAAGGGCCCTAAAACACCAACAAACAGTAACAACAACGACAAACCAGTTCTCGTCTGATCATTGAAGTCAAGCAACGCAATCCCAGCTAGTACTACTGTAACATGCGTGACCGCTTGGGAAAACTGGGTACCGCTAATACCCGAAAGTCGTCACATCAGCTTAGTGTCTGTGCAGCCTCTACATTAGAACTACGCAGTGGACGGGGCTCTGATGACCGTTGTAGTTAATGGGCCCTTAAGACACCCACCAAAACAATCTGGTGTGCCCCTAGAAATCGACTGATCTTTATGAATAAGCACAAAAATTGTGTTGATTTTGATTGAAATCAGAAACACTGTGTCGACAGTGACTCTTCTGTTTCCATTCAGAGTGTCTCGTTGCAAGGTTGGACCCTGGGGTAGTTTTTTTTTTACAAGTTCCCTTTCACAACACGTTCCGTGTGACGTACAGTATTCGAATATGATCTTTACCATTTTCTCTCATTATTATGCGTTAGCCAGTGGTTTTTCAGACTTTTTTTGATCAGACGCTTATTCGGCAAGTGAATTTCAGTGCCGTTGACCCCTGATACTAAAGATAGCAGTGTGGTCAACAGAATTATAAGAAGTAATATAGATGCAAGACGTCGTTGAAAATAAGCTCGAAAATCCACCATAATATTATACGGTTAAAAGTTGGGCATTGCGTTATACCTTATAACAAGGTTCCAACATTATTACTTCCAGTTGGGAGCCTCTCAACTTTACAGCTCAAATTCTGTAGATGTCAGGCAGATTATTGCTGCTTGGGAGGGGAATTTGGTGTGACTTATTCTGCTTCCGGTTCTGCTCATATTTGTCCTAATGAGTACGTGATCTCAGGGTTCAGTCATTGAAACCAGCCTAGGTATTTTACCTATCCATCTATAATTGTCATGCAGATAGAGTTACATGGATATACCGGTATAGTTTTCTCGCTTCCTCGTTTACGTAATCCTTCTCTTGTGGCGATGTTGCTTGTGGCAGAGCCGGATACCTGCCAGAGAGAGAGAGAGAGAGGAAAAGAAAGGATGGCATTGGGAGCTGATGGGCGAGCTGCTAGGCACGAAATGTGCCTGCCTCGGTGGCTCAGGGGTAGCGTAGTTGTCTCCATAGTTGAAGGTTCGATCGTGACCGAGGCGCTTCTGTTTTTTTTTTTTTTTTGTGGTGAAGAGTCCCAACGGATGTCAGTCGAATGGGACCTTTGTGGTGTGCACAGTATCACCGCTGCACAGAAATGATCCTTTCTACGTGGAGTAAAATATACATTGCAGATCGGTGGGATTCCCAGGTGTAGAGCTCGCGCTCCATCCTATTTTCCCTTCCTTGAATTACTTCCAGTGACAGATAAACCAAACGAAATAATATAGCAAGGCATTCGGCGAAATGTTGGTGAATTTGGTACCTAAAAAAGCTCACATGACGTGTTAGTTTCTCTGCAGTTTCAGATAAAACATCGACTTCAGCTAGGATCGATTCTGCATTTTAACTCTTCATGTAAGATATGCGCTACCATTAATCACAATGCGAACGCCGTGTGTGTAAGCGTGAATGTACCGGTACTTTGAGTGTGCTGGGATTGAAAATTTCTAAGTCTATTTTGCTGTTTTGCCAATTTCATGTATTTTTTTTTTGACCTTGCCTCTCGCCAGTCAGTAATCCCTTCCGATGTAAGGCAAGTTTATACGTCCATTCCAACCTTGCATAACTACTTAGAAATGACCCAAGATTGTGCCCTTTCGGGCCATCAATATGTTACAACGGATGTCCCAGAACCTAGTGAATGATATCACGTTTTCATATCCATGTCTTTATTATTTTGCAAATAGCATTTTTATTTGAAGCATAGGTTTTATGTGCGTCACTTCCCATTCTCTATGCGTTTTCACGATGACTTCAACTCTTTTTTTTTTCATGGTGAATACAGAATCAGATTCATGCGATGATCATTGAGAGGACTGGAATTTTATTTTCTTGTCATTTCTCTATCAAATCAACTTTGTCACTCAGAAACGTAGGCATTTTCAAGATATGGAAAGTTGAAATTGTGTATAACTAAAATGTTTTTCTTTCTGCCCTCTCCCCACTGAAATAAAAAATGATGTCACTAGTATCTAAATATAAAGCCAGAGTGGCATGCATAATTCATTATTATTTCTATGTTATTCAAATGTTCCATTTTACTTTCCATCCTGCTGTGGATTTTGTTTATTCAATTACAATTGAAGTGAATTCAATATCAGTACAGATTAGTTATCTCAGGACGTTTGTTATTATACTCAAGGTCATTTGTGGAACTTGCATTTGAATTCAATATTTAATTTAAGAAATACAATACAGAATCTTGAAAACATTATCTTAAAAAAAGGAGCTGACTTAGACCACCAATTGAAAGACGTTGATTCTCCATTTCCGGTTTCACGCTCAAGTTCTTCCATCTTGCACTAGTGGTTGTATGTCCACTCTTACAACCTCCTCGTCCTCCTCTTACTTTGCTAAACTTGGTGAAGCGTCCAAAGATTGCATTCACATATGGAGGTAGTGATGGGATTGGTGTCTCTGCATCTCTTGAAAACAGTAGTGCTGCTTCGCGTAGGTAGTTTGACGTGCTCCTTGTTGACCTTTCTAGCAGGCTCCTTTTGTGATTCCAGTTGTTGATATATTATAGTACAATAGTCTGAAACTTACTGATGGTGTGAAATTGAAATACAGTACTGTAGTTTTATATTGAGATTTTAGCGGATAAGTGGTGCCTTCCACGCCTTCTTTACTTTTGCATAAATAGCTCTTACCATGAACTAGCTTGTGGTCATTTCGAGGAAAGGAGAAAATGTAAATAGACAACCTTCATGTTAAAATTGTCAACTAGTGAGATCCTTTGAGGACATCACAGATGGGCAAGTCATAAAATATTTGAAAAACTCACGCACTTAAAATGCAGTAATTTTCCCAGCCCATAATGGCCAGAAACAGGAAAATGCCAATGGAAAGGTTTTTTGCACCGTGTCCATAAAACCATGAATAGAAAATTTTGACCAGAAATTTTGGCTTCGCGAGATTGGTAAAAGGGAGTCCAAAGCAGAGAGGACCCTTGTGAACTATAAGGAGGGATTCCTTAGTTGTAGGGGCTTGCCCTCCCTCGGAGTATGGAAAAGATATTCCTGGCATAAAGCAGATAAGTTGTTATGGTTGTAATGTTAGATTGGAAGCCAACCACAAAAATATACCGTACGACGAGACTTCGAATTTCTAGTACGTTTCTGCCGTAGGCGCAAACGCGTTAGGAATGACGATGAAGTAAACATACCTATATGAAATATTATTGACAGAGTTTCTGTAAGTTTATAGTTGTTTTTTTTTGTCCTAATTTGAACACCAGTCTCGTAGAACTTTTATGAATGGATGGCTGTCGAAGTCCACAGGCTATTCTTGTTTATCGACAGGAAGTGCGTTTGGGGTTCCCCCACGCGAAGGAAGTCAAGTGTGTTGGTGAGAGACTGAAGTGTAGCCTTGCTAGCTCATATTCTCTTGGCTAGAGTTTAGCAAAGTGCTGAACAACTGCTGTCTTCCGTAATTACTGGGACAAGCGGGTGCAAGTAGGCTACTCTCTTGAAGTCAAGCATATCCTATGGCCATTTATCATTTGAACGACCTGTTAAAAATAGGTGTCAGAAGGTTTAGCGGAACTTAATGTATGTCTTTTTTGTGTGTGCAGAGTTACGTAACTTACGCAATTTGTACTCGTGTTTGTCGTATAGGGCTAACACCAGCTGTTACAAAGCTTTGACTGGGCTACAAATGGCTTAGCTGTCAAAGCGACTTGTAAAATGTTTAAGGTGCTGCGACTACTACTCTAAAACATTTCAAACGTGTAGAAAGGTAGTGTTACAGCCATCAATATAACAATAAATTAAAATTAAGTAAATGGAAAGGACAGTAGTAATTTTAAAAGTTGTCCTGACAACGAATCCCTTGACTATTATTGTTATCATGTTTGGCATTTTCTCCCAATACGGTGAAATTCCAGACAGTGTCCCAGAGGACTGTGGAGAGAGCAACCAAAAAGAAATAAAGGGTTAAAGCTCTTTATTATTACGCTAAAGCAACTCCTAATCCTTTTCCCCCCTATGGCAGGGTCGGGTATTCATCTTGTCCCTCTGAATGGACACAGGGCGATATATTGGTCATAGTTTTTTCTGCAGCCGGTTGCTGGCCAAAGCTGCACCCCTACGCTTATTTATCGTCGGTCTAGTGTTCGTTGGGGAATGCTACCCTGGGAGCGGCGAATTGCGTTGGACACACCAGTTCTCGTCAGATCACTGAAGTTAAGCAACGTGGAGGATGTCAGGCATGTGATCCTGGCCTGTCCAGCGCTGGGCCACTGCAGGATGAGTTGGGGGTTCCCCAACTCATCC
>JAAFCE010006156.1:13542273-13557791 GCA_013389805.1 Trigoniulus corallinus
CTACGCTTATTTATCGTCGGTCTAGTGTTCGTTGGGGAATGCTACCCTGGGAGCGGCGAATTGCGTTGGACACACCAGTTCTCGTCAGATCACTGAAGTTAAGCAACGTGGAGGATGTCAGGCATGTGATCCTGGCCTGTCCAGCGCTGGGCCACTGCAGGATGAGTTGGGGAACCCCCACCTTGGAAGAGGTTCTGGGGTTGAGGGGTTCTGGTGTGGAGCGGCTGGAGTGGGTGCGAAAGGCAAAGGTACTCCTAGGGTGCTGGTGGAGATCTAGGTATATGGGCCTGGCATGATAAATCTCGCTAGCAAGGTATCCGTCACAAAGGATTACATATTCATATTCATATAGTACTGACATGGGTGGTCGCTCGGGAAAACTGGGTACTGCTAATACCCAATAATCGTCGCATTAGTGTAGCGTCTGTGCAGTCTATGCATTAAAACTATGCAGTGGACGGGTCTCTAATGACCTTGTAGTTGATGGGACCTTAAACACCAACAAACGAAACAGGGGAATGCTAGCGACGCCAAGGGGGCGAGCTCCTACACCTGAAAATTTTGCCTCATCTACCCATTGCATAGTAGAGAGGGTTCCTTTACGTGCAAGTGCCATGGTACACTTACGTGCAAGGGACCTCGGTTTTACTTCTCATCCGAGAGAAGGCACACTCGCGGCCCTCTCTCTCGTCCGAAAGAAGCCAACCCACATCGGTCCAGTATCGAACCTAGAACTACTAATGCAGTTGCCGAGCGTGCTAACCACTACGCCACCACGGCTGGTCCTCTTTATTATTATGCTAACCTTTGAAAATCATGGTAGATGTTGTTTCTTCTTTCAAGCACTATCTAATAACCCTTTTTCCCCTCACTCAACATGGCTTTATTTGGTTTTGGGGATTGAGATAATTCTTTACTCAGAACTGTCATTATTGCCTAAAATAACTCTGTGATCCCGTCATCCCCACGAAAAAGCAGCTTAATTGAATTGTGAATGTATTATTGTCAGATAGCTGCGTACTGCCGATTTGGACCTACCTGATTCCTCCTAATCACAATTGCGCATACAGTAAGAAGAAGAAGATGGTGATGAATGCGCTCTGGATCTTGGATTTTTTTATTTGTTAGGCGAGCCAAGGAATTGATCTCTTTTTGAAGCAATCCGATTGTCATTTGGTGAAGGGATATATTTAATCATCGATTTGACATTTGTCGCCTTTGAGAAAGTACATAAGGCAGACCGAGTAAGACTAGGGTTTTCTTGTGGACGGGCATTTTTCATATCAGTCATTTGCGGTGTTTGGATGGACGTATCTTAAAGAATGTAAGTTTGTCAAAGACGTGATGGATTTTCTTAATATCATCGTGATATTGTTGAGGTGTGAACGGTCGTGACAAAAATTCACTAAAATTTTTGGTGAACTTGTTTTCCCCTCTCTCTATTGGTTGCTTTTTCAAAGTCAGGATATGTGTGTAGGTTGGGACGTTGATTTAAGGATTTATTGAATTTGCAGTGCTGTTACACTGTGTGATAAAGAAATAAATTGGCTCTGGAATTGAAGTCAGTCGGTTATCTTTGTAAAAGATAATTTACAAAGTTGAAGAAACCGGAAATAATGGTTGAAATCTTATCTATTTTTTTTCTGGACGTGACACCCTATAGTTTTATCAGGTTGTTAATTTATGATGCTCACTCTTGAATTTGTGTAATTCAATTTACTCTTGCATTTTGTGGCTCCTCAAGAAAGATGAAATAACTATTTTATATTAAATAATGTCAAGAGGTCCGATAATATGACCTTAACCTTTGAAGACTCTCTCAGTAAGCACTACGTATTCGTTTGATGAAGTGTAAAGTAATTTGTCTAAATATTGATAACCCGTTTGTCTGGATTTCGAGTTAGAATATTTAGGTCTCATTCTATCTCTGCTTGATTGTAAAAAATGACTCAAAGAATTGTGGCACTGTGTATCAGGTCAGTTTTTGGCCCAGTTTTCTCTGGTCAGTTCCATTCTATTCTTAGCTTTCTCTTACTGACTTTTGCATTTTTTATGCGCCTGCCATTAATCACTAAGGGTACATTTGGGAATTTTAACAGCTAGGCATACTAGTATATTTTGCTTCCTGTAATGTAGAGCACTTGCGGTTGCTTTTCTCTCATCCCTCCTCTTCTATCGCTCTCTCTCCTCTCTCTCTTCTCTCTCTCTCTCTTCTCTCTCTCTCTCCTCTCTCTCTCTCTTCTCTCTCTTCTCTCTCTCTCTCTCGTCGGGATCGGCGAATTGCGTTGGACACACCAGTTCTCGTCTGATCACTGAAGTTAAGCAGCGCAACACCCAGCTAGTACTGACATGGGTGGCCGCTTGGGAAAACTAAGTACTGCTTATACCCAAAAATTGTTGCATCAGTGTACTGTCTGTGGATTCTCTGAATTAGAACTACGCAGTGAACGGGGCTCTAATGACCTTGTAGTTGACGGGCCCTAAAACACCAACGAAATAAACAAAAAGCTTTCTCGTCTTTCTCCCTCGCGCCCGATAAGCCATCCATGATGGATAGGATCGAACTTACAACATTCACGGATCACTGAGCATCCGATGCTTTGGATTAGTAGTACGAAACTACAGTGCAATGAAACCTAGTAAACAGTGACGGATCATGAACTTGGAGGGCACCAAGCGCAACATAGTTTCAAGGTCCCTTTGTTCTAAATACTAAGTACTGCTATCCAATCATGGGAGCTGCTTATTGCGTTGGACACACCAGTTGGACACTCCAGCTAGTACTAACTGGGTGGCCGCTTGGGAAAACTCGGTACCGCTAATATCCAAAAATCGTCGCATTGGTGTAGTGTCTGTGCAGTCTCTGCATTAGAACTACGCAGTGAACTGCTATCAAATCAATGTACGTGGTTGTACGTTGGTCAATCGTACGTTGTCTTAAACGTTCAGAGTTGCAGCCAAGTTGCGTTGGACACACCAGGTCTCGTGAGATCGCTGAAGTTAAGCAGCGCAAGCTCACGTTAGTACCAACATGGGTGGTTGGTAAAGAACGTTGGGTGCTGCAAATTTTCCCTCTCCTTCTTCCTCTACACCTACCTCGTGATCTCCCACGAGCAGCCTCTTAAGGGTTCATCCTGTTACGGCTGCTTGGTTTAATCCCCAACTCATGAAATTTATCCAGTGATCTAATCCAGCAATCCAGGCTCACCCTTGTTGCGCCTAATGGATGGTTCGCAGTACCACTTGTTGGATTTTAATTTTTTTTGACATAATGTGTATTGACTACCTTAATTATAGGAGTGCGCCTCCAAACTGACAAGTTTATTGTAAATAATATCTGAGATCTAATGGCTAATTGCATTATATAAAATATTTAATTATGACCACTATTATTTTCAGTGAATGCAGCAAAACTTTTGACCTTCAACGTGCATGAATTTGTTCCTAGGAAAATGTTTCCGGAATAGTGTTGCACGCACTTGTTTAGCATCTTTTGCGGTGGACTTTAATTTCAGGTTTTATTTGAAGAAGTAGTGTGCAGTCATGATGTGTTTATGACGCTCTCCCTGTGTCTATATTAATTAATTTCGCCAAGTCTTGTATCAACCTTATTGACTGGTCTGCTTATAATTGCCTAATATCGTATCTTTATTGAAATTGGTTTGCCTGAATTACGCTTAGATGGAGCGCTTCAGCTGTTAATTATTAATTTGCTGCGTAGAATAACAACCAATGATTTCTATCAACTTAAGTTGATCTGAATGAGGCGTGTGGGAATCATGGTAACTAACTTGTGATATTTTTAATATAACTTTACTTTCCTCTCGGTTTTGCTGTCTCCTTCATTTATTGTTGGCGCAGTAATTAGGGCGTATGGTGTTAACTGGTTCCACTTGGGAACCGGACACAGGTTAGTGATTTGACTGACTGCTGTGAGGAGCGGACATCATTTTTTTAACATCATTGCGTAGGATAAACCCCTGATTATTAAAATTGCAGCATTTATCACATGTCCTCTCATCTGTGTGTGTTGATGCATGAGGCAGTGATGGAATTAAATGAGATGTTAGATGGCCCTAAGGTAAACCCTTTCGTAAATATATTTCCATCCGGTGCATAGGGTAATTAATGTTGCTCTGTAGCACTTTAGATAACGAAATTCGTCATCATCTATTATAAACGAAGTATTCACGTAGGAAACTTAATTTTAATTGACCACTGTTACTTCCCTGTGATAAAATTTGGCGTCATGCAACGCTGTCTATGGTCCCATGGGTGGATAATCGTGCTACTGAGTTGACAGGTGTTGCTCTTGTTGGTTCAAACGGTTAAAGACATGCGCTGTATTGATTTGGTTTATTTGACACACCGGGTTTTGACTACTGCAGATGTTGGCTACTGACGTCAGTTGGCAATGTGTTTTAGGATCACTTGTGATTTCTGCATGAAAATCGCTAGTTTTTAGGCAAATGACATTGCACACGACACACTAGGGACTGTGGATTTATTTGTCATCTACTAATAGATGCATTATAGGTACGCAGGAAATTACTTAATCTGGACTAGGATTGAACCTATACCTTTGATTCTTTGTGAAAAAATGTACGTAGTTTATTACAAATCTAGTTGGCGGGAAGACGTTAGTGCATTCTTCGATGTGTGGGATGTTTCCGAGTTGCGTTTACCAAAAGTAAGCCTGTGGTTGAAGTACTGCTCAGACACAGCCCCAGAACTTTCAAATTTCTAAGATTTTTTGATAAAAATTCTGTTTTCCAGATGTTTTTAGGGCCCCACTAGTCAATTTTACCCCAGACCCTGCAATAAATTTCAGCCGGCCCTAGGTGAGAGCCAGGGGTGAGTTCGGGGATCCTCACTTTCCCTTTTAGGCCGTTGACGTCCTGGAGCTTTACGGGCTGTTGCTAAGTAGGTTTTACTAGTTGCATGCAATTTTTGTAGCTGCTGCCCAGTCCATCCCTGGTGGAGACACGAATTGTCTGTGGTTTAACCCTGTCTGATGCTTACAACATAAGAGTGTACAGCCGTCACAAGCTCTACGCCGAATACGAGCTCCAGGTTCGCTGCACACTGGACGTCGTCTATGACGTCATTGACGAGACTGATTAGCCCAATGACCAGCCATTCTTTACTTCAGGGCAACTTACCGCTTGTGGGGATTTGGCCCCGCCATCCAAAGTTATCCGGTCTGCAGTCCCAAACATATTATAGTATCTATCCGGAATGAAAATAGTTCGGACGATCACTTTGTCATATTACGTTGGACCCACCAGTTCTAGTCTGATCACTGAGGTTAAGCAACGCAACCCCAGCTAGTACTACCGCTTGGGAACACTGGGTTCTGCTAATACCCAGAATCGTTGGAACTGCATCGTCGTGTCTGTGCAGACTCTACATTAAAACTACGCAGTGGACGGGAGCCCTTAAACGCTAACGAAATGCCGTCACTTCACGGGCTTTTTCTTCTGCCCCGCGACTGGAAGAATGTTGCTGATTCTTGCTGTGCTATATTTTCTGTGATGATCTTTAGGCAGACCTTCTAGATAATGAGGGATTGGATTGGATTAGTTTCATGGGTTGGGGAGTAAGCAAATCAGCCATAACAGGATGAACCCTTAGGAGGCTAGTCGCGGGAAATGAGGAGGTAGGTGAAGTGGACGAAGGAGAAGGGAAATTTGCAGCACCCAACGTTCCTTACCAACCGCCCTTGTTGGTATTGGCGTGGGCTTGCGCTGCTTAACTTGAGTGATCTCATGGAAACTGGTGTGTCCAACGCAACTTGGCAGAGAGAGAGAGAGACATAGATTTTGTTTGTTGGAGTTTAAGGTCCCGTCAACTACGAGGTCATTAGAGACCCGTCCACTGTATAGTTCTAATGCATATACTGCACAGACACTACACTAATGCGACGATTATTGGATATTAGCAGTACCCAGCTTTCCCGAGCGACCACCCATGTCAGTACTAACTGGGCTTGCGTTGCTTAACTTCAGTGATCAGACGAGAACTGGTGTGTCCAACGCAACTCGCCGCTCCCCAGAGACATAGAGACAGAGAGTTTTCCCTGTTACCCGTAGGTAATAAGGCCGGTGTTAAAGATCAACCCAGTAATTTTACCCATTATAAATTTATGATATAGATTATATATCCACACATTTTAGTTACTGGATAGGGGTGATACATACCGGTATATATAAAGTGTTGAGTGAATGTGTAAGTCGTGCAAGGTAATCTCGTTAAAGGTGACTTTCGACAGGATGTTGTTTAAATGTAATTGTATCTTTCTCTCTCTGGAGGTTGTAGTTTCGTGAGATTAAACAAGTCAACATGCCGTAATTTGGTTTGGAATCAATTATGCAGATTACCTTCTAGCGCTGTGTGGCTGATCGTCGTCGCTGTTGTTACTTTATGGTGGTTTTATTTCTTCTCCTTTCAAGTTTTATACGCAATTGTACATTTATCAAGCCGTCGTATATGTGTATTTTAAAGACTGTTTAAGGGGAGGAGATTTTTTTTGTACAAAAAAAAAAATGTGTGGTTATTTTTAGGATCGTAAAATGACATTCATGGGTGAAACACTGACTGACTTCTATAGACATATCTTTGTACTGGCATGCATAAGGTATTGTGTAAGAAAAGTGTGTCTAAATGATAGCATCAGTAATGAGATTTTTAAATTGAATTTTTAACATATTGCCACATGAATCCTTCCTTCTTTTGATGCTCATGACATATTTACCTTGAAAAAAGAAACAGAGTGCACACCACTAACACACACTGCTTCTCCCCCTTCCCCTTCTCTCTACTCATTATTATTATTTTTTGGATATAGAAATCCTAGTGGAATAAATTTCTCTATAATCACTTTTTTTTAAAATTTAATCATTTAGATTACCATCACGTTTTATTATATATTAGATGCCGGATTGTTGAGGGGGTTATCTCTCTCTCTCTTTCTCTCTCCATCTCCACCAAGTGAAGATGCTCTTAATTCTCCAAGATGCTATTACACCACTGAATAGAGACGGTTATGTGAATGCCTTTTAGGTTGCGCAATTTTCTCAATTTCATTACGTCCTAAACTAGGTTTCATTAAATGAAGCCAGTTTGATTTATTATAATGACGTTTAAAAATGAATGAAATACGTAGTAGGTATAGTGGTTTGCGATGTTCATGAAATGAAGGACAAATTTTCGGAAGTTCTGAAGATGGATGACATATGAATGAATATTCATCTGTCTCACTGTGGTTTATTTATTATATTTGTGAGTTTTTTTCTCGTTCTCTCACTCTCTTTTTCTCTGTGTGTATGCTTTTTTCCCCTCATTTCGAGCTTGCGTAGGTCCTATGTGATGTCAACCTTCCCCCCTCAAAATGAACACACTCTATTCACGAAACACTAAATAACATCTGGAAGTCAAGTTAATTTATTAGCTCTTAGCATCTTACAGCTGGTAACTATGTCACGACAGCATCTTATTTATGCCAGTGGTGTTTAACGATGACATTTCTCATTGATGTAATGTTTTCAGGAATGCTTTCAATTTAAAAGTTTGATAAGATTTGCTTTGATATGGGGGTGTTTTATATTAAAAAAAAGAGTGTTCCGTTGCGGATCTTAATGAAATCCAAGCATCTACTGTATCCGGGCCAAGTTGTTGATTGTAATTGTTTGAATTATTGAAAACAGTTGGCAACTAAATTAGTGGACGTCAAAGTACGTCTATTTTTCCATCTTAGAGATGTTGACGTTTTGTTTCTGATCTAGGAGAGGTTCCCTTGTTTGTTGGTGTTATAAGGCCCTTCAACTACAAGGTCATGAAGGCCCCGTCCACTGTGTAGTTCTGATACAGAGACTGCACAGACAGTACACTAATGCGACGATTTTTGTATACTAGCGGCCACCCATGTCAGTACTAGCTGGGGTTGTGGTGCTTAACTTCAGTGATTAGGTGAGAACTGGTGTGTCCAACGCAATTTGCCTCTCCCTGAGAGGTTCCCCTTCTCATCACAGTGGCTCATCAATAATTTACGTGATTCAGGACTTCTTTCCAACGAGAGCGACCCCCCCCCCCAACGCGAGAAATAAAGCGGTGGCCCTGTGTGGTTTGAACGATGTCATCACTGCACGTAAAAGAACCCTTACTACATGGAGTAAAACATTCCAGGTGTAGGTGCTCGTACCCTGGTGTCGGTGGATGAAATAGGCATAGGGGTTGCAGCAGCAGAATGCTCATGTGTCACATTGGGACAAAAATGGGCACTTGACCCTGCTGTGGCGGGAAAAGGTTTAGTAGTAGTAATAAGCTCCGACTGTGTGGGTGTGCGCACTGAACGTTTAAAAAATATTCAAGGAGTTGAACGCTATTTTTGGACGTTGCGCGTTCTGTTAATGGTCAGTTTTCGTAGAGCGCTTTGTACTGAAATATCTTCAAATAGATTGGCTAAGGGGCTGACCGGTCGATTCCGGACCCACATCATACCATGTTTTAAGTTCCTGAATTTATTTTCCCCAGTCTCTCGAGGGCCCTGCCATTACGAAATGACAAGTCGCGTTGCAATTCCTTCCTGGAATAATGTTGGACATACACCAACTGCATGCTGTATCAGGTTCCTGTTGATGCTGTTGCTACGCAGGAAAGTTGATCATTTGACATGTAAAGATGAAGTCAGGAAAATGTGCGGGGGTGTACTGTTGGGCTTGGACTGCGCTCAGGAGGACCTCGCCTCACTTACCTGTGTTAAAAGGATTCTGAAAAACGTTAAGTGGTTGATTAAAATTTACTACACGTACATTTCCAATGATGCCATGAGGGACTTTTCTGAAATCTTACACATCTACTTTTCCCATAGAGAAATAATCTTTATCATTAGATGCTTTTCCGGACGTCTTGTGACCTCCATTTTCTTGTTGACCAAGCTGCTCAGTGCTATTATTAGTGTTTACTGAAACGACTGTCTCTCAGTTGCTACAACTGTTGGTCGCTTGCATCCTTACTCATCGTCGTTCGTCAACATAGTAGGTAGTCATCATCATCTGCATTTTTCGTGATAAAAATAACTCCCCCGAGATGTTATCCAGACTATAACGTATATCTGATAATATTACCGGTCTAAATTACGTTAGTGGACCTGACGCGTCATTAATAAGATGCCATTATGTCCCGATGCCATAGGTGCATTATGTCTTTGTATATTATAGCTAGGTACCTCGTGATTAATGATAGCTTAATCCGCAAAAATTAATTTTTCGCCCACGTATAGTGTTTCGGTTAAAATTTAAAATGTTACCCCACCACAAGAGGTGATAAAAGATTCAGCCTATCTTCTGAGTGGGCGCTATTGTTACATATTCCTGCATCAGCATATACTCAGGAAGAGTTCAAGGGGAAGGGCGTGTATTCATGCTTTCCTACCCCCGCCGTAATCAAAATTTATTATTCATGTTTTTATTTGTGCGTGGCCTTAAGTCTGTCTAAAAGCAACCAAAGACTTTATTTACCTGCGCCATTCTTGTCATATAGACTAGACTACTCTCGACTACTGGACCAGTGGTCTAGTTGTTTATGTGCAATTGGACTCAGTGCCAGAGAGGACAGGCCTTTAGGGAATTTAAGATAAATTAATACCTCGACTACCGACTTCTATATCATAATTATCACGCAATTGTTCCAACAGGTAACTCAAGATAGGGTTGATTCAAAGTAGGGTTATTTGACTTGTGGGATCGGTCCCGGTTGATATTGTTGAGAATTAAGTGCTTTTTGGACTTTGCAGTGTAGCCTGCAGCACCCGACTCGATGGCGGAGAGGTACCATGGTTGTTTGGCTTCCTTTGGGCGAGAGAGACCCCCCCCCCCCCAGTGAGCCTTCCGTCAGCTGGAAACTGTATGGTGTGTACTATGTCATCTGCACGTAAAATAACCCTCTACTCCAAGCAGTGCCGTAACGGGGGTATGAAGCGCCCGTGGCAAGTGTCTAACTTTCGCTTGCCTGTAACCCAATAATGACAAAAAACTTAAACATTTTGCGCCCCAAACCCAGTTGCGCCCGTGGCGGCCGCCTTCTTCGCCACGCCCTCGTTACGGCCCTGACTCCAAGGAGTAAAATAAACAGTTCGGCAAAATTTCAAGTTGTAGGACCTCTTCCCTGGTTCCCAGATGCTCAAATAGGCCGATGATAAATAAGCACTGGTGTTACTGCATTAAGTTAGCAGATGGCGGCGTAAAAATACTGCTCAACAGTTCGCTCATGAGTCCTTGTGGGACAGAATGGTCACCCGACCCTGCCATAAGCGGGAAAAGGGTTAGTAATGATGATGATGATATACTGTAGTCTGCAACTTCTTTCTCTTTATTGACTAATGAAATCTAATAAAAGCCTTAATAGACTATCAGTTTTATTTGGGGAGGGCATATCAGTAAAGTCCTTTTCTATGTAGTTAGACCACCGTGTGTCTAGAGCTAATTAACGAATACCTAGCCACGTACTGGTGACCTGACAATGGTCTTTACGTGACTGGCTACTGCCGACTTTACAGCCCATTTTATTGCCCCTTTGAGCATCTAGGGATCAGGACGTCCATCCTCCCTAAAGATCGAAATGAGAATAGAGGGGGTGTCAAAAGATTGAATTGCCTTCACTAGTTGGGAATTCAGTTTCGTTGCCCCTTTTGCTGACAGCCGTTAACGAACTTCTGTTGTACGAAGTTAGAAAGCAATGTTACTTAACGGTGAAATTTAAAAATGGATGACATGATGTCAATAACGATAACACATATAATTTATGATGAATAACTTATGAGTTTGCTTTCTTTTGGCAGATAGAGTAAGAATTGAAGAGGAGATGTTGGGTTAATTTATTTATTGTGATTCCATATAGTCGTCTTACATATTTAATGTCAATATTCGGCGTTATTTCTCATTTATTTTAAAAAATTTAAATTTAGGGAAGTCGCACTTTCCTGTTGTTGTTTAATCTCCAGAGATTCACGGAAATTTCCTTCACCAGGGGCTTTCATAATCATTGCTTGATTTTGTTTTATTGTAGTGTATTTTATGTCATATGAATTTTTTATGCTTATCTTATTTCTTCAAATTTATAAAGAATGCTGAGGAGGTTTTACTTTGCCAGGCCCTGTTTATAATTCATATAGATTCATCAAATTTTGAAAAGACTTTTTTTCTAAGTTTAGCAAAATCAGTGCCGACGCCATAGGCTAGGTTGGCCCTAAGGCGGTATGTATAGGCCTACAACAAATTTTTCGCGCTCAAAATTTGAACGGCTTTTGCAGCAAACAGCAAATGTTTTGACTGTACTCTGTTAGAAAGAGCGCCATAGTTTTTTCGTCTTTTTCTTGTAGCTGTGTTTTAATATTGATTGTTTCTTTACTTGAGACGCTGAGGACATATGAAGCGTAAAATGTTTTAATTGGGTGTGTTGCACTTCAGGTGGCCTTACTGAAAGGTTATCTGCGGTGTTCTGTTGATAGGAGTTTGGCTAACAGTGACCTATGGTTAATCCCATTTCTGTCTGAGGATGGGTAGATTCTTTGGACCCCTTTTTTTGTCAACTTAGTAGGATCCCCAGCATTACGTTGGACAAGTTAAGCAACACCTTCCCAACTAGTACTAACATCGGTGGCCACTTGGGAAAACTGAGTACTGCTAATACCCAAAAAAATCGTCGCATTAGTGTAGTGTCTGTGCAGACTCTGCATTAGAACTATGCAGTGGGCGGGGCTCTAATGACCTTTGTAGTTGAAGGACCCTAAAACAGCAACAAATCAATGTTTTATACTCACCGACGAAAATATTTGGTACCTCTCCTTGGTGGTGCAAGGATAGAGTGCTTGATTCTGTGGATGCTGGTTTGATTTGGCCAGATCGGATCCGGTCGACGACTGATAGATAAACTCCTCGTGTTTCTTCCGTCGGATCGGTGGTGGGCTGTGTGCATCACCTATACGTACAAGGTCCCTGTCTGCATGGAGTAGATCGCCAAAATTTCCAGGTGTAGATTTGGACACTTTTGGGGTTTAAGTCCAGCGGACACTTTTTATCCACTTCCTGGAGTTGATGGAAGGAAAAGCGTTCCAATGAAGATAGATAGGTCGACGATAAATAATTGTACAATCGGACAAAGTTAGGGTTAGTGATGTGGATGATAATTAAATATTTGTTATACAGCGTGTGTTTTACATTGTATAGCATGTTTAAATAGATTTTTATGGCATCGACCTCGACCAGAGTTGAATCAACAGTAATAAACGCACTAGTCAAAATATGAAAAAAATACTTGTTTACAAAAATATAAAGCTCGCCTCGACTGTTAGAACTTAATTTATTATCGCTGTATCTGAAAATTAACATGGATTTGCTTTTGAGGCTTTGCTTATACTATGAAATACACATTGCATTAACTGAATGATGATTTCCTACGCCTGAGGTTGCATTGCGTTTGTTATTTGGCTCTTTGTGGTGTTAAAATCAAATTTATGTCGAAGTATGACGAATGTTATTTTTTCGATAAAAATATGATTTTAGCTTCAATCTTGGAAACCTAATGTGTTACCGCAGGCGAACTCTGATATGTTCATTCCCGTAATACTGCGCCAGATTTGGTAATTGAATCGTTTTAGGCTATATTATCAATTACGTGCCGATTTGCAGGATTTTCTAAAACTAGACGAACTTATAGAGGTAATTAAGAGTGACCTTGACCAAAAAAAATGACCAGGAAATAATGTGTTGATCACAATTGCAATTCGGCATGTGCTACAGAGATAGAAAGAAGGGTAAAGACGGCTACATAGTACAGACAGCAGAAGAGCATTACGGTATGTTGAATAGCGATTGAATATTAAACTCAACCGCGTTAAATTTTAGTAAATGTAAAAAAAAGCGTTAATGCTGCGACGGCCGGGAATCGAACCCGGATCAACTGCTTGGAAGGCAGCTATGCTAACCATTATACCACCGTCGCTAACGGATGTTTTTGTTCCAACTGTAGCATATTCTCCATTTGCGCGCGACTCTAATGCATGAAAGTGGGCCAAGTAAACGAATTATGTGCGGCGGTTTGTATTTGTTTAATCATCTGTTCAATCGATGATGTGGTTGTTGGAAGCTATCTTTGCATAAGAGCCAGCAGAAGTGCATGATGCGCACGTTTCACCGGGTCGTTGCACTGTGGTGAAGGAAGCATGAAGAAATTACAAATGGGCTAGATGATGGGGTAGTGGTGTAGTAGGATTAGGGGACTAAGGGGGACTGGAGCATGATTGGTAGTCGTGAGCTAAATGGTTGTTATATGGTTAGGATAGTTGTGTAGTGTTAAAAAATGGCAATTAAGGGTTTGCTGCAGTTGCGAGGTCAAGGACACCAGCATTATCGGATTAACAGATCATCTCTATACTACAGCCTATGCCAGGTTCACACTGCAATAGCGGTCTGATCAAAACGGAGCAGAACTGCACAAAACAGCACTGAACAGAGCAAGGTGTCTGCGATTGAGCAGTCTGTTCCATGTGATGCCCGTGTGTCTTTATCACTGTATTGAGAAACTTGCAATTTGAAGTCAAGCATCATTTTTTACGTGGTACTTCTTGTCTTTGGAGTTTCCACAATTCTGTTTTCTCTCTATATGCACTAATTACATGTTCAATGTGATTGTGGCCAGGGCCGCCGGAAACTAGAACGGGCCCCAGTGGTAATCTTTCCTGGCCCCCTACATTACATGTATAGCAGGCAATTTTACCAATATAATTTATGCTCTATCTGGGCTGTCATTGTGTAGGGAGACTGCTCACATGACAAATAGCAGAAAAAACAAAACTGAAAACTGGGATCGGCAGGCCTGCCTGTGGTTCCACTCAAGTGGATCGTCTTCACGGGTGCGCCACTTTGCACAATGTTGCGCGGTTTGCCGTCCAAACTGATTGCTCGGCGCAGCGCCGCACGACTATTCCTCGTTTGGCGCGGTGCGGTTGGTGTAGACCCGGCATTACATGACCCACCTACTCAGGAGTGATTCTCTCTCGTTCTCTCTCTCTATCTTCCTCCCTGCTAGTCTGGTAAGGGTCTTCCATCTCGACCGGCCGAAAGAAATAAGCCATCAACCTTGACCTGCCCTACATCTGGTGATCCTTTTACCAAATATAATAACCAAACAAACCGATTTTCATATTGCTATAAAAGAACGCTCCCCACATGGACGATTGGAGTGAAATGGAGGTCTGTCAAAAAATATGAGGTTATGAGGTCTGGGCGAAAATTAGCACTTTGCGTGCCAGTTTTCGCCCAAACCCTCAGCTGTTGTTTATTCGTGACGATTTCTCAATAGTTTAAAAGGGTTGGGACTGAAATGTTCTTCACTGAATACAATATACAGGAGTTTACTTGAAATGGCACTGTTTACAGCAGGTTTTCACTTCGGGGATGTTTTAGGGCCCTTCAACTACAAAGGTCATTAGAGCTCCGTCCACTACGTAGTTCTAACGCAGAGTCTGCTTAGACACTACGTCGCGCGCCGCTAGCGGTCACCCATGCTAGTACTAGCTGGGGTTGCGTTGCTTAACTTCAATGATCAGACGAGAGCTGGTGTGTCAAACGCAATGCAGCTTAAAGGTCTCATAAACCGCCTGACATGGGACCTGACTGCTTTTATGTCTAAAATCGTCTCCGCCTTTATCATTTTGCTTGGTATAAGATGGGAATTGTGTATGAGGCAAAAGCGAGTATTTCAGTTTGCAGACCGCCTTTCTTCAGTAAACTCAACTGGTAATTTCGTCGACCGATATATTACCACATGGTGACTAAAATGAATTATCCTAAGAACATGATGTACTAAATTACATAGACAATAAAAGGGTTGTCCCAGAGCACGTTGAAAGACAGAACAATCAAAACCTTTTCATACGCCTGCATGATCAGAAGAATATACAAATACTGAATGGTTGATCATTAGGTTGGCAACCAAGCCACACTCCAAATTCTCTGTCAGTTCGTCCCGTTGACAGGTAGCCGGCCTGTAGATGAGGCAGAATTTCCAGGTGTAGGATCTCGGTCCTTGGCGTCGGTGGAATTCCCCAAAAAAGACGAACAGTAGACCGACAGTAAATGACCAATACAGCATAACGCCCTTGTGTCCATTCAGAGGGACAAGATGGGTGCCCGACCACGCCATAGGCGGGAAAGGGGTTAGAAGTTGCTTTTTGCAGGCGAGCTTCTCTTGTTATTTGTGCTGCTGCTTTTCCTTTACTAAATGCGCAGATTGCTCTAGTCATTAACCTGTTCATCACCGCCTCTGTTGTTGAAAGAACACCAATTTAAATGGCAGTTTTTATGATCTTTTTTTTTTAGTACTAGATATGTAAGGCCACTACCTGAAACTCTAAATCATGATACGAAAGGTAGCTTCTGCGGCAGGCGACGGTGGTATAATGGTTAGCATAGTTGCCTTCCAAGCAGTTGATCCGAGTTCGATTCTCGGCCGTCGCAATT
>JAAFCE010006156.1:13558015-13580515 GCA_013389805.1 Trigoniulus corallinus
AGCTGCCTTCCAAGCAGTTGATCCGAGTTCGATTCTCGGCCGTCGCATTTTTGATTTGGTGTACTTCATGTTGTAGAGTGATGTACAGTAATTATTTCAGCCTTTTACCACACGAATATAAATATGAAATATGTTAGGCTGCGTATTTTCATATTAATCGTGAAGTGTGATACCCGATTTTTTTTTTGGAGCGTTATCATGGATAAAGAATATTTGACTTTCCAGATAATGTCACGTTATGAATCCTAGCAACAGGATAACATATTTTCGTATACGTCATATTTTTACAGTGTGAATCTTTCAAACGCCACTTAACACTTAAATAACACTCTTTATTGAGTGTTTGACCAATTGAAATTTGACCAATTCCACATAATTAAGACGGGCTATTGAAATGAGCCTCATTCGTAACTTTTTTAATTAGAAAGTATGGAATCATCTTTAAGCATACATGTAACATCAAATTTATAAGGATTGTTGTGTTGTCTGCCTTGGTGGCGCGATGGTACCGTGCTCAACTCGCCAACGTGTGGTTTCGAGTTCGACTCTCTAGTCGGGTCGGAGACCTGGCCGCAAAGGCCAGGTCGGCCTCGAGGGCCCATTTACCTGCCAGATGCTCCGGCCAGATAGGGTCGACTGACTATGAGCTCAGCGGAAGGGCATGGGAAGTTGAGTCATCATGGGAGGCTTTTGATGTCTTTATGACTCCTGTAAGTCGCGCACCCCTGTTAAAATGTTCTTTTGCGTTCTACTGTCATGTCCCTTTCTGTATCGGACAAACACTCCCACATGCGGCCACGTTGATGTCCAGCAAAATGTTCTCGATCTTGACATTTTTCTTTGTTTGTTGGAGTTTAAGGTCCCGTCAACTACAAGGTCATTAGAGACCCGTCCACTGCGTAGTTCTAATGCATATACCGCACAGACACTACACTAATGCGACGATTATTGGGTATTAGCAGTACCCAGCTTTCCTGAGCGACCACCCATGCCAGTACTAACTGGGCTTGCGTTGCTTAACTTCAATGATCAGTCGAGAACTGGTGTGTCCAACGCAACTCGCCGCTCCCGCGATCTTGACAGTTCACTATGCTTTTTTTTATCGGTTCCTTGTAACTTGCGACCTTGAAATACTGTTTGGCGTTCGCTACACTGTGTTATCGCACCACCCTATCATTAGAGAGTTAGTGGTGAGCATCGACGAAGACGATACAGAGGCAGCAATACGATACGAGGCAACTGCGCATGCTCACGAAAAGCAGACAAGCAAGTAAGCATGTGCATTTGCCTCATTTTGCCTTGTTATCGTATTGCTGCCTCTGCATCATCTTCGTCGACGTTCACCACTAACTCTCTATTGGCTGCTACGCAGACTGTTAACGATTTCTTGCAACGCATTGCCTCCCTTCTGTGGAACAGAAAATCGACCTGAACTTGCGCGTCCACGGTTGCGGGTTCGAGCCTCGCCGAAACCAATGGCTGATTTCGGTCGAGATGCCTTCTAGGGAATGAGAATTTTGTTCGTTGGTGTTCTAGGGCCCTTCAACTACAAGGTCATTAGAGCCCCGTCCACTGCGTAGTTCTAATGCAGAGATTGCACAGCTCTCATCTCAAGTGAAAATACTTATAAGAAAATAACATGCAAAATGTCCCACGAGAGGATGGGTATTATTATCTCAGATTTGAATAACAATTAATTATATCAGAAACAACTTTACTTTACTGTGACAGACCGGTAATTCACGTATGGCTTAATTAGAATTGATTTTGAAATAGGCGCGTCATTGTCAAAAAGATCACCAGTTGGAACTTGGCACGCATCGGTTGTATTGCCGGACGTACCCAGGTGGACATCGTTTCATACCGCAAAATGGACAGATTATTTTCCCATGAACTCTTTTAAAAAGTGATGCACTTGTCGCTTGATGGATCATTAAAGAGCTGCTCACAACGAGCAAGAATGCTAATAGAAAGAGTTTCTGTTTGCTGCACATCTTTAGTCTTCTGGCCTGTGTCCTGTAAATTTTCAAAAGAGAAATCGATGGTGAATAAAATAACAAAAAAAAAAGCAATTCCTAACCCTTTTTACCGCCTTTTGTTTCACTGGTGTTTTGGGACATTTCAACTATACAAAGGTCATTAGAGCTCTGTCCACTGCGTAGAACTAATGCAGATTCTGCACAGACACTACGCTGTTACAACGATTTTTGGCGATTAGCAGTACCCAGTGTTCCCAAGCGGTCACACATGCTAATACTAGCTAGGATTGAGTTACTTAACTTCAGTTAATGTCCTATACTTCAAAGTACGGGCTGCTTCAGGCGAAATGTGGTTTTATCATGATTAACCAGTGGCGTCGCTAGGGTTGGCGTCACCCGAAAAAGGCCGCTTCTTCTGCTTTGGTGTCACCCAATTTCTTATGGTATGAGTAGTGTCACCCGGTGCTGTTCGCACCCCACCCCCACCCCCCAGTGATGCCACTGCGATTAACCCTATGATTATGATCTGAATATAATATATTTGACTTACCAATGAACGTCACGTGATTAATCCTAACAGGCTAACACGTATTGCGAGTTAAGCAGTGGTTATTGGTCGTCGTACTAACGACCCAAGAGTTTCCATGATGCTTATATGCCTTTTTACTGAATGATACATTTCCTGACTTTACGGAACAGAGAAGATATTTTTATGCCTTTTCATCCTTTTACCGACTTCCTCGTGTATTGAATTTTTGACTACATTTAGAGATCAAACAGGATATCCAAGAATTTGTCACGTGATTCAGTGTCATTTGAAACTTGAATCACAATCATTTGAGTGTGATTGGTTTTTCATGTTTTATGCACTGATTTTGGAAGGAAAATGATGCCCTGTGTAGGTGTAGAATGATGCGGACTACTGACAGGTTCCGCGACACTTCTTCTGGTAGTTGATATTGAGTGGTCATTCTTTGCCGCATTAGACGACTGGACCGTCTTTTAAATGTAACTACACTAAATTACGGTGAACTGGCACGATTTCGGAAAGGAAATGTTATGTAAATGTTATCGTTAATTCATGATCGCTGAATGTAGCAGTATGCCATGTTGGTCCTGGTAGTTATAAACTATTATAGATGTCAAATGGCATCGTGTTGGGTTTAAAGTGTTTGTTTTGTTGGTGTTTTAGGTCCCTTCAACTATGAATATGAATATGTAATCCTTTGTGACGGATACCTTGCTAGCGAGATCTTTTCATGCTAGACCCATATGCCCAGATCTCCACCAGCACCCCAGCAACACCTTTGCCCTTCGCACCCATTCCAGCCGCTCCACCCCAGAACCTACCACCCCCAGAACCTCTTCCAATGTGGGGGTTCCCCAACCCCTTCTGCAGTGATCCAGTGCTGGGCAGACCAGTATCACATGCCTGACGTCCTCCACCTGATCCCTGCACAATCCACAGTCCTCCTCTCCACCTGTGATCTTTGCCATCCTCTGTTTCATCTCCAGTGACCCAGCTCTTGCCCGAAACAGAAGTGAGCTCTCCCACGTATTGTCATAGATTACCTCCCTCTCTATGTTAAGCTTGTTTCCATACGCCCTCAGCGTTTTCTTTGCAGCCCTTCCCTCCATACCCTGTCGCCACTGCCCTAACCCCCATTCCTTCACTTTGTCCTGTACGAGTCTTTGCAGCGTTATTGCCCCCTCCTTGCCCTCCCTGGGGTGCAGTGTTATGCCTATCTTCTTTGACATCCTGTTTACCCTCCTCTCCCAGTTGGTAGATACCCTCATGTTGTTTACCCATGCATTTACCTGCCATACTGGATTTTCCTTCTCTAGTCCCCATATCCTGCATAGGTATACCAAATTACTAATCATTTCCCTCTGTTCAAAAATGGTCATTAGAGCCCCGTCCACTGAGTAGCTCAAATGCAGTCTGCCCAGACACTACACTGTTGCGACGATTCGATTATATGATGTAATCCCTTGTGACGGATGAGGCCTACTTTGCTACTGAGATTAGGCGTAGTTTTCTGTCCAGTTCGACCCTACCACCGGTTAGGTACGAAGTCACCTCGCCTATGGCAGGTGCAGGTCTAAGGATTGTCGTACTCCACTCATTTACATTTATTTCAACGATTAACTCGTTTCTTTTTTAATTGTACAATAAGTGATTAAATAAATTGAGAAGTAATTGGTATAGGCTTACATCGCAATTAATCGGTAAAACAGGTGACAATTGCTACACCGTAAGGGGTCATATTTCAAAAATACGTCTCGGTGAGAATGTTGCAAACATATGTTTTGATGAGAATGTAGCAAGGCATCTGTATGCATGTAGAACGTAACCAGGTGGACATAGTCTGTCGCAAAATGCGCATACTCTTAGATTTCTCGTTAGCTGTCGTGGTCGGGCCTCGACAAGTATTACGGTGCCAACAATGGTCAAGATGATAACTAGAGTACACTTTTTTGATGAAAGAGCCATGTTGAATATCCACTTGAAATGTCCTCACCTAAGGAAGCAAATACTAAAATACTTTTAAATGTTTCAAGCAATTTCTTACTACACCAAGCATGGGGCGGTGAGAAAGAGTCACGTAACTAGAATGCAACTAACCGAGATGCGAATGCTGCGGTGCCACTGCCGGATTTAAATATTGAGAGGGCCTAGGCTATTTCCATTTTGAGCCCCTTTTCAAGCCCTTTTGAAGGCATTTTCTTAAGTTTCGAAACCCGCTAAATGTTGAGGCCCTAGGCTTCTGCCTGCTTAGCCTAATGGTAAATTCGACACTGTGCGGTACATAGGGTGTCGAGAGCTGATAGAATTAGGAAAGAGTATATTAGAGGTAGCCTGGAAGTGGGGTTCATCGCGGGAAAAATGAGGGAGAGTAGATTGAGGTGGTATTGACACGTAATGCGAAGAGGGGTGGAGAAGCTCGTTAGGCCCATTACAGGAATACAGGCGGTTGGAAGCACCCAGGACAGGGGGAGACTGAAGCAGACGTGGGAGCAAGCTGTCCGTAAGGATATGGCAGTGTGTGGGCTTTAGGAGGACCTGGTGTGAGATAAGCGGGAATAGACGGCTAGAACCCGCAGACCCGACCCTGCCACAGGCAGGATAAGGGTGTGATGATTCTAATTCACTACACCGCAAGCAGCCTTATTTGGCCGATATGTCATTGGAGAGACTAGCTCTTATTCCTCCATATCATGATTTCAGGGGGGAAAAATGAAATTATCGCTATATAAAATACTTCATGAGTGAGGAAATTGCTGCTCGCTAGCAGGCGACGGTGGTATAATGGTTAGCATAGCTGCCTTCCAAGCCGTTGATCCGGGTTCGATTCCCGGCCGTCGCAGAGTTTTTATTAGATTACCTAGCATGGGATGTATTTAGGCTGTCTTTTGTTGAGTTTACCGTTCGATATTAAGTACGGTAATATCTATTTACCTTTTTATTTGCGCTTACAACCACCGATATTGTTGCCCTTTTACATATATTCTACAGGAAGTGTTCTTAACTGGCAAGTGACTGCTTTGTGCATTGAAAAAGACTTGTTAGTGCATCTTCGGTGGTAGATCACGCTGATTACGCCCTGTACTTATTTTCTCTTCAATAATGCATCTTCTGGCGATTTTCAGGGATGAGCTGTCTTAGACAGGTATGGCCTGTCTTAGACGAAATATGTAATATATTGATGTAATATATTTGACTTACCAATGAACGTCACGGGATGAACCTTAACAGACTAACATGTATTGCGAGATATGGTGCGGATTTTGGTCCGCTAACTAACGACCCTAGGGTTTCCATGACGCTTATATGCCTTTTTACTGAAGGATGCGTTTCCTGATGTTACGGAAGAGAGAAGATATTTATTATTCCTGTTCATCCTTTTACCGACTTCCTCTGGTATTGAATATTTGACTACATTTAGAGGTCAACTAGGACTAGGATATCCAACTGAATCTCACGTGATTCAGTGTCATTTGAAACTTCAAAAAGATTCACTTGAATGTGATTGGTTTTTCATGTTTAATGCTCTGATTGAAAGGAAAATGATGGCCTGTGCAGGTGTAGAATGGTACGGACTACTGACACTTTCCGCGACACTTTCTAGTAGTTAATATTGAGTGGTCATTTTGTTGCCCATTAGACGATTAGACTGTCTTTTAAATGTAACTACACTAAATTACGGTCAACCAGCACGATTTCGGAAAGGCCAATAATATTAAATTTCATGCAAATGTTATCGTTAATTCACGATCGGTAAAAGTAGCATTATGCATGGTCATTATGACCCCGTCCACTGCGTAGTTCTAATGGAGAGTCTGCCCGACGATTCGATTATATGAATTTGTAATCCTGTTTGACGGATACTTTGTTTCCACCAGCATCCCAGCAACATCTTTGCCCTTTGAACCCTGTCTAGTGGCTCCACTCCAGCGCTTACCACTCTAAGGACCTCTTCCAATGTGGAGGGTCCCCAACCCTTCCTGCAGTGGTCTATCATTAGATATATTAGTATCACATGCCTGACATCCTTCACTTGATCCCCACGCAGTCCACAGCCTTCATCTCAGGTGATCTTTGCCATCCTGTTTCGTCTCCAATGACCCAGCTTTTGCTCGAAACAGAAGTGAGCTCTCCCACGGTATTACCATAGCTATTAGGGTATTAGCAGTACCCAGTATTCCCAAGCGGTCACCCATGCTAGTACTAACTCGGGTTGCGTTGCTTAACTTCAGTGGTCAGACGAGAACTGGTACCTTCAATATGAACACACCAGGAGTGATCAACGCAATGCAGCCACTCTGTTGTGGTTCAAAATGTCACCAGTTTTTAGTCTTATTGGTTAAACGAATACAGAGTTCGACTATCATTATGTTTTCACAGCCTATAGTTAGACCTGAACACTGGTCATTTCCTGGTGAGCCCTCAAGCTTTATGAGGGCTACCGAGCCGACATCATATTGTGTTTGTCTTGACTGTACGTCTATTTCGAAACTTTTCTACAGGCCTGGTTTTCTGTCTAATCCGACCCCGTCCACCGGTTAGGTACCAGGTCACCTCGCCTATGACTGATGCAGGTCTATGAATTGTCGTACTCCACTGGTTTCCATTTATTCCGTTTATTTTAACGATTAACACGTTGTTTTTTTTTAATTGTACAAGAAGTGGTTAATTAAATTGAGAAGTAATTGGTATACCGTGCATTACAATTAATCAGTAAAACAGGTGATAATTGCAACACCGTAATGGGTCATTTTGCAAAAATAGTTTTTGGTCTGAATGTTGTCACACATCTGTTTCTATATAGAACGTAGCCACGTGGACATTTTCTGTTGCAAAATGCACATACTTGTAGAGTTCCCCCACGTTGTCGTGGTCGGGCCTCGACCTCTTGATCGACAAGTATTATGGTGCCAACAATGATCAAGAGGATAAATAGAGTATACTTCTTTGACGAATGAGTCATGTTGAATATCGACTTCAGATTAAGATGTCCTCACCTAGGAAGATAAACAATAAAATAATTTTAAACAATTTCTTACTACACCAAGTATTGGGCAGTGCGGAAGAGTTACGTAATGCAAGTAGCCGAGATGCGAATGCTGCGGCACATGAGTGGGGTGTAGAGAGCTGATAGAATTAGGAATGAGTGTATTAAAGGTAACCTGGGGTTGGGGACATCGCGGAAAAAATGATTGAGAGTAGATTGAAGTGGTAAGGACACGTAATGAGAAAAGGAGGAGGAGGAGCTCGTTAGATCCATTACCCAAATGCAGTTGGTTGGAAGCACCCGGGGCAGGGAGAGACCAAAGCAGACGTGGGAGTAAGTTGTCCGTAAGGATATGGTAGTGTGTGGAGTGGACGGGGACCTGGTGGGAGATAGGCTGGAGGGGAGGGCTAGAACCCGCCACATGTATGATGATGAATGCGCAGACTGGTCAGGTCATTGCTCTAGCTCGCCAACAGTTAAACATCGCCTCCACTGTGGAATGGCCCCCTTTAATTGTAAGCAATGTGATGCCAGGGGGAAAAAATGAAATTACCTCTATTTAAAATGCTTCATGATTGAAGAAAAGGATGCTTGCAAGGAGGCGACGGTGGTATAATGGTTAGCATAGCTGCCTTCCAAGCAGTTGATCCGGGTTCGATTCCCGGCCGTCGCATTGTTTTTGTCTTGTGGTTCCTTAGATTTATGTTGTTTTTTTCGGGAGGGGGGATGCTTTATATTAATGAAGACTTTGTATAGTATTTCCGTTTCGTAGCAGGGCTATTTTCTTCTCTTATTTCACGGGCACAGCGGGATGAACATAGGGACAGAAACCTTCTTTGAGATGGAAGAAAAACATAGGCAGTACACCAAAAAATGAGAGAGAGAAAGCCCGCAAGGGAAGGGTAAAATGGGTCTATACCCTAGAACCGATTCCGGTTAAAATTGGTAGATGGCAACATTTCCAAACAACGCAACCCCAGCTAGTACTGTCATGATTGGCCGCTTGGGAAATCTGGGTACTGCTAATATCCAAAATTCGTCGCATATTGTCTGTGATTACAATACATTAGAACTACACATTGGACGGGGCTCTAAACACCTTGTAGTTGAAAGGCCCTAAAACATGGTGACATTGTCTCATTAGACTTACCTGATATCAATGCGATACTTTCGTTGGCCAATTAAACCTGTTAAATGCACTCCTGATATTGTTCGTTCAAGTGCAGCCGTTGCCGTTAGTAGCCTACAGTCTACAGTCACATTTATATACATGTAGAAATTGATTTGCTTGTGACGCAACGTACATTTCCTCGGTGCTGTTAATGAAATTTAAGATGTTTTTTTCTCGTTATTTTCTATTCAACTTCCGTCTTTGCACTTTGAACGACATCGGCGTACTTTCCCAAAAATGAATAATGCACTTAAAATAACCAATTGCCATAAATACTACGAGGTGGTATGAGCAAGTTATGAGAAGAGGGTAGGAAGGGTTGACTGGACCAATTATGGGGATGGAAGTTATTGAAAGCACCCGGGACAAATGAAGGCCAAAGCAGACGCGACAGCAGGTTGCACTGAGAGATATTGTACTGTGCGAACGGGAGTTGAGGTCCGGAACTAGCACGCCTGACCCTGCCATTGGTACGATAGAGCAGTACTGGGGTAGAGAATGATGATGAAAGCAATGGTCAGTCATCGTGATAACAGTAAAAAGGTTAAGAACATTCACTGTATGGTATTATTACGTTATTGAACTTGATTTTGGAGTTCATGGTTGCAGGATCGTTTCTGCAGGCATGTCACTTACGCGTATGTCGTTGTTGTTTGTTTTGGTGCTCTTCAACTACAAGGTCATTAGAGCCCCGTCAACTACGTAGTTCTAATGCAGATTGCACGGAAACTACACTAATGCGACGATTCTTGGGTATAAGCAGTACCCAGTTTTCCCAAGAGGCCACCCATGACAGTGTACTAGCTGGGGATGCGTTGCGTAACTTCAGTGATCCAACGAGAACTGCCGTGTCCAACGCAGTTTGTCGCTCTACTTACGCCAAGTACATCAAGTGCTCCGGAATCACTGTTATTCTTCCCTGGGCCATTTTTTCTCACACATCTTAAATAACAGTTCCTCGATATTCTAATTGTTTGTTTGTTGGTGTTTTAGGGCTCTTCAACTACAAGGTCATTAGAGCCCCGTCCACAGCATAGTTCTTATGCAGAGCCATGTTAGTACTAGCTGGGGTTGCGCTGCTTAACTTCGATTTTCTAATGTGAACGAAATATATACATGGCTGAAAAGCGGGATCATTTAGTGCTGAAGGAACCCAGGTTGCATACAACTTTGGGTTTCCTGAAGCCAGACCTCGTGATTCACTCCCTCGTGTCCAGAGTCACGCACATCGTGGACGTTACCATTCCGTGGGAGACGCCTCGGCGCCTGAGTACCCACGCGAATGGTAAAGTCGCGTATTATGAGCGGCCGTGCAGAAGGCTGTCCCCGAGTCCGGCTCGATGAAGGTGAGCGGATTTGTCATTTCGGCTCGGGGCGGCTGGTGCACCAGTAATAATGATCTCCTTTGAGATCTTGAACTATCGTCCAGATTAAAACTCTGGACGATATTGGCTGTGACACGGGGCACCTTGTGGTGCTACCGTCACTTTATGCGGACGGCGCTGGCCGCCAGGCCGCTGGAGGACCTCACGGAGGTGGATGAGGTGTCAGAAGTGGTCCCCGGACGCTCCCCCTGAGCAAATTTTCAGATAATGGTGCCTTTGTAAGATTGAAAAATGGTGCCCTCTTAATATGCTTGTTGCTCCCCCCCCCGGCTCTGAAACCTGGCTACGCCGCTGAAAATAGGCCGACATTAAATGTTCAGGGGCCAAGAATTGAACAAAGTTACTAACCATGTCATATGTCACACTGAAGACCATGAAGAAGATGGCCAGTTGTCAAGCCTTCTTGTGGTAGAGCATTGTGGGATATTACCTCTTTCAGGGAGTCCACTTGACGGCAGGTGAATTAAAGTAGTCTTCCTGTAAAATGCTAAATAATTGGGAGAGTTCAAATATGAAGTCATTTCCGCCTCTTAGAGAGCTTCGTTCGCGTCTTGCTCATTAGTCCGAATGAAATTAGTGGCCTGAAATGGTTTAATTCCATCACAGACCAGTGGAAGAGTTAGTAAGAATGTCGATAGCAGGTAGGGATGCAGTCCGAGTTTGAATTTCAGGCTGAGGATTGCTGTGCTAATGGCAAACTCAGAGGCTCGCTTATTATATGGAAACTAAGTGCTCAGGGGTTCGTGGACGGGCAGAGGATGTCGCATGGGAGTAAAACCTAAAACCATCAGTGAACACGTTTTCTTTGATCACAAGATTCAAGAGTCCTCTTGAACTGCCGCGGTCGTGGTCGTTGTTTTCCACATTCGACCCTGAAAATTATCATTCTAGGGCTAGGTACATGTAGCATCAAAGATGTTTATGCAGCTGCTTCTGCTTTTTCTTTGCTGAATGCTCAGACCGGTCTGGTGAGATTCAAGTGGTATTTTTTTAACATCTGTTTTTTTTTAATCTAATATCTGTACCAGTCTGTAAATGATGGGGGAAAAAAAATGTTGCTACTTAAAACGCTTCATCATAAAATGAAGTTGTAGCTTCCAAGGTGGCGACGGTGGTATAATGGTTAGCATAGCTGCCTTCCAAGCAGTTGATCCGAGTTCGATTCTCGGCCGTCGCATTTTTGTTTCGGACTGCTTCATGCTAAAAGCGATGTTTCTTATTATCCTTTTTTTGTAGCAATATCTATGCCACTACATAAAACACTACATCGAGGAATGAAGGATGGCGTTTGTGGAGGCGAAGGTGGTATAATGGTTAGCATAGCTGCCTTCCAAGCAGTTGATCCGAGTTCGATTCTCGGCCGTCGCATCATATTTTGACTTGTGTGCTGGCGGATTTGAATGATTTCCGTTTAACTTTAGGTTTAAAAGACGTATTTTGGCCTATCCTCTTCAATTTAAGTCCAGTTGACACCACACTAGTTTCCGGTCGACAAAGTCGTTGTTTTGCTGGGCTGAGAAACAGTATTGGACGAATAGGCGTCTACCTACACGCATGTAAAGGTTTTCTCTGAGGTGCTCGGCGTTGGCTCGGAGGTGCATCCACCAAGTACGTCATCCAGTGATGCACCCGTAATGGTAAAGGCAGCCACTCGGCCTGGTGAAGAGAAACGGTTTCTATCCACTCGCTCGCTTATTTCTCTCGGCCGACCACTGAGCCGTAGAATGTAGTCTGTGTTTACACCAGACGGTTACTTAGACGAGTTCACTGTCTCGGCCGAGTACTCTTCAGGTGTAAATTGGGCTTTAGGGTTACGACCACCCTAATGGAAGTGGCCAACTCACGACATTTTTAGCATTGTCTACAATTTGTTCGGGGGGAGGGGGTCCATAAGTCCAACCAATCGACTATGAACTATTTATCATCAGCGGTATCTCTTCAAGCCAATGTCATCTAGGAAATATATTTCGGAGAAAACGTTACGTGTCTGATTTTCAGGGATGTTTCAGGGTGAACGTTGAGGGATAGCAGATTGAGGTGGTATGGATATATGATGAGAGGAGGGTGAAGGGGCAGGGTGTACGTAATGATATAGTAGTGTATGCGATGGATGGGACCTAGTGGGAGTCAGGCTGGAGTGGAGGCCTAGACGGGAGCACGGGCATGATGATAATTCACGGTATCTGCTAGCTGATCTTTTAAAATATGACCAATCTTGGGCGGATTGCGGCAGAGGAATGTTGTCTTGCATTATAGTTTTGTACAGGACTGGCGGTAGTGGGCCTCAGAACCGTGCTCTGCAGGCGGGCGCCATTGCGATGTGTAAGCATTATAGAAAATAACGGGATTGAGCGCTTATTTGAGATTTCCTGGCGGGTTTTGCAGACCCTACCACCAGTCCGGATGTTGTACCGTAAGTCTTAACAACTAATCATCCGAACGTTCAGATGTGATGTAGTCTATTTAACTTCCGTAATGAATCCTATTACAACAACAGACTGATATGTATTGTGGGACACATTCTAGTTATACGTCCGCTAACTAAGGATCGATCCTCCAAAGGATTCCGTGAAATTTTATGTGGAGGAAACATTTCCTGACTTTCAGAAACAAGGTACTTGAATATGTAACGTGTGTTGACGTGAGCAATTCCTATCACAGGCATGTCTTAAAATAGCGTTTTTTATGGTAAGTAAAGGGAAGAGGGGATGGGGGGGGGGAATGACGGTTACGTGATGAATAACAGAGCTGACTTCAAAAACGTTAATGTCGGGTACAATAGCACCCAACTATTAACCCTTTTCCCGCCTATGCCAGGGTCGACAACGCAGTTTTGTCCCATTGGGGCACAGGTGAGAATTGCTGGACGATATTTTTACGCAACCGGCTGCCGACCTAATGCTGCAATTCCCAATGGGTAAATATCGTCGTCCTACTGGCCAGCAACATTTCCAGGGATAGCAGCTCGCCCTCTACCGTCGACGAAGGAAAGTGTTCCCACGACGAAAATAGGCCGACGTTAAATAAAAAACTGCATACAAAACTCTTCTCTGGGGAACAAACGGGGTGAAGGATTAACCAACTACAGTTCTTATTAGTATGAACGTTTATAGTTCTAAGACCTGCCGCGGTTAGCACGCTCGGCAACTGCGCCAATAGCTCTAGTTTCGATACTGGACCGAGGTGGGTCGGATTCTTTTGGGCGAGAGAGAGGCCGCTAGTGTGCCTTCTTCCGGATGAGAAGTAAAACCGAGGTCCCGTGTGGGTGTACGATGGCACTTGCACGTAAAAGAACCCTCTCTATTATGCAACGGATAGATGATGCAACATTTTCAGGTGTAGGAGCTCGTCCCCTGGCGTCGGTAGCATTCCCCAACGAACACTATAACCAACGAAATAAGCGTAGGGGTGCAACTTTGGCCGGCAACCGGCTGCAGAAAAAACTGTAACCAATATATCGCCCTGTGTCCATTCAGAGGGACAAGATGAGTACCCGACTCTTACCATTTATCCTTCATAGGGTAATTTCTAATCCCTATATTCTCAACCTCTTGAAATCCTATCTGTTTAATAGACGTGTAAGCACTAACTCCTCTGTTTATTCCAGGCAGCTGGAGAGGGGGGTTCCTCAGGGTTCTGTTCTTGGGCCCATTTTATTTAATCTTGTTACCTCTACTCTACCAACGCTCTGCCCTGGTTGGGATCTTCTGTCGTTTGCCGACGATAATTATTATGGTTTAGAGCTCATTTTCCCCTTCCTTCTGGAATTGCAACAAAAAATTGATCTCCTCTTGTCTTCCCTTTCGAGGTGGTATAGCTCTCTTTCCATGCATCTAAATACAGAAAAGACTAACATAATTCTCTTTTCACTCAAGCATCCACTTTCTCTTCCTTCAAATTTTTCTAAGTCTCTCCGACTTCTGGGAGTCATTTTTGATTCTTGTCTAACCTTTCTTCAGTATAGAGACTACTTAAAAACCCGACTCAACTCTTATCTTTATTTATTTAAATGCTTGAAGCCTGTTGTTGGTACTCGGAACTTAGTACTACTTTTTAAGGTCAAGGTTGCTGCCCTTCTTCGTTTTGCTGCTCCGTTCTTGGCTGGTCTCACCAAGGCTCATCTTAAACCTCTTCATCTCTTGTACAACCGAATTTTGAGAACTATCTTCACTCTTCCTCCCTGGGTGAGTGTTCGCCTTCGGGGAAAAAAATATGGGATTTTTCCCTTGTCCCTTTTCTTGTTGTATTGTCAGCTCATCGAGGTCTCTCGTGCCCTAAAAAACGTGAATCACCCCTTTCACTCAATTTCTGTTTATTTTGCCTCTGATGTGTCAACTCGCCGAGTTCGTAGGTTTCTGTTTGCTCCTTCCTCTCCGTTCTCAGACTTAAGGGGTAGGCTTTTTCCCTACGCGGTTTTCAAAATGTGGAACGACTTACCATATGATATTCGATCTAGTGTATTTCAGTGTTCGTCTCTGTCATGTATATATAATTGTAGGCATTTCAATTTCAAGTTACATAAATTCTTTTTATCTCGTGATTGAACTCGCCATGATTTTTGTACAGTTTTTGTATGTTGAATAAAATAATAATAATAAATAATAAGCGGGGAAAGGGTTAGGAGTTCCTTTGTTGAAGTTTGTTTTTATAATTCTAACAGCAAGTGTTCATAATTTTGGAAACGACTTTTAATTTTGATAGAGTTAAAGTCTATTAATATTGATTGAGGTTGTTCCACATGTTTGAATTATTTTCCAAAAATAGCACCTCTGTTTAATTAAGGATTATACACTTATCCCACGTTGAAAAATAAAACATCTTCGACATGGGTTACGATTATTGCATAACACACATTGTATTCCAAATGTCGATTGTAGTTTTGCGTTTGTTAACTGATGATCGATAAGCGACGTACTGCAGACCATGAGGAAGATGACCATTAGGCAAGCTTTTTTGTGGTGGACCATCGTTGGGTATTAGTGCTTGGAGTCCATTTGACGGTCAAAGTAGTCTTTCAGTGAAATACTAAATAAATGGTAAGGTACCGATGAAGTCAGAATAATATTAATAAATTGAAATGGTTCAATTCGCTTAGGTACATCATAGACAGACCAGTGGAGGAGCTATTAAGGCCCTCGATAGCAGATGGGGTCAAGGTAGGTCAAAGCAAACGTGGCAAAAGTTTCAAAAATGAAACATGGCTGTGCGAGAGTGCAACAGAGCATGGATTTTAGGCTGGGGTTCTGTCATCCTTGAAATATTTTTAATACTACGGCCGCAATTTATTTTATGCCCAAGAAGCGTCATTGTCACGTATTAAGTTATTGAAAGCAAACTGACAAACTCATGTAACATCAAAGATGTTTGCGGGTATTTGGGAAACATTTTTAAAAGCGTTTCACTTACGGAGCTGGTACTTCGTTTTTTGCCCTCTACTTTGATAATAACTGGAATTTGGTTGTTGGAATGATTGAAATCGCTAGAGTATCCGCCGGGTTTACGCAGGTATCCGCGGTCCTTTCCTTCTCGTTATTAATTAAGTGTGCGTCACTTCAACAATGAAGCTTACCCTAAAATGGCGACATAACCAGTCTTTTAAACGAAAGTAAAATGGTTTGCAGAATATATCAACCGAGGAACTACCAATTAAACGACGAGTTCAAGCAACAAATAAGGTCGACGTGGGGTGAATTTTTTTCAAATGTTAAACGTATAAAAAAATGGGGACGGACCGAAGGGGAGTAAGAAATACAGAAAAAAAAAATTAGTATATCTTAAGTGCTAGAGCCATTATTGAGAGAACCTTTTTTGGCAATTGATAAACATTTTATAGGTGCACAGACTAGAAACTTAGAATCCGCTTCCATGAGTATAAATTCATTGCAATATCAATTGATATGCAGGGGGCGGGGGGGGGCACATCATCATTATCATTTTGGACACACCAGTTCTCGTCTGATCACTGAAGTGAAGCAACGCAACCCCAGCTAGTACTAACACAGGTAGCCGCTTGGGAAAACTCGGTACTGCTAATACCCATTAATCGTCACATTAGTGCAGTGTCTGTGCAGTCTCTGCTCTAGAGCTATATAATGGACGGGGCTCTAATGACCTAGTAGTTGAAGGGCCTTAAAACACCAACGAAACAAAATCATTATCATCACTAGCCATTTTACTGCGTATGTAAGGTCGGGTGTCCAAATGTTGTCCATTTGGGACACATAAGTGATTTTTTTGGACTGTAATTTTAATTATGCGTATTCGTCGTCGGCCAATTTTAGTTTTCGTTGCGGTATTTTCTTCGACCGAGGCTGTCAAGGGAGGCTGTACTTCCCGTTGAACAATTGTACAAAATGAGTGGAATGTGTTGTTGAATTTTGATATCGAAATTCGCAGAATTTGTCATCGGAAGTTTGAAGTAAATTTAAACTCAGTTAAATGGCAAAAACTGTGTGGTGCAGCAAGCATAAGTGAAACCGAACACCTTCGTAGCATTAGAGGAAGTAGTTGCTTACCAGAGAGACGTCCTACCAGGGTAGTATATCAGAAAAATAGCTACACAAAAGAACTTCTGGAGCCCGTTGGCCCAATTTTGAACTCCACTTTCACCACACCTTTCCTCCTCTGTAAGGCAGGCGACGGTGGTATAATGGTTAGCATAGCTGCCTTCCAAGCAGTTGATCCGGGTTCGATTCCCGGCCGTCGCAGTGCTTTTGTCTTGATGTTCGTTAGGTTTATGTTGTTTTTTTTTTGGGGGGGGGATGTTTTATGTTAATTAAAGGTTATGCTACGGAAGACTTCGAATAGTATTTCCGTATCGTAGCAGGGCTATGTCAGAAGCGGGCATCTGACAGCATTAAGTTGTTTATCAGACTGTTGAAAATAGGTTACGAGGGTCCTCTAGATAGTAGGTTATCCTTTGAAGAATATAGGGGAGAAATGACCATCTGTTCAAATTGAAGGAGATCAGGGCCCGAACAGACTCATATTACTGGTGCTTATTTTCAAGGGTCATTCGGCAATGGAATGCTGTTGCTGAGGAGCAGGCGAAGAACTTTCTAGAAGAAGGTGCCATTATAGTGGGCAGGCTATGTATGGCAGAATAGATGCTATTCTTCAGGTTCCTTGGGGGTTTTGATTGAGTGAATTGTTAGGAATGAGAGAGGGGCGGAGAATTGCGTTGGACTCACCAGTTCTCGTCCGATCACTGAAGTTAAGCAACGCAACACCAGGTAGTACTGACATGGGTGGCCGCTTGGGAAAACTGGGTACTGCTAATACCCAAAAATCGTCGCGTTAGTGTAGTGTCTGTGCAGTCTCTGCATAAGAACTACACTGTGGACGGGGCTCTAATGACCTTGTAGTTGAAGGGCCCTAAAACAATAGGAATGAGATATATTCTCTCCACTGCCAATTTGGCCTATCACGGCTGCTGGTAGTGTATTGAAGTAGTATGGAAACGGCCTGAGGACGTTGTTTTGTAGTTCGTTATTTTACAACCAAGTTAGTGGTTTTTTTTTTTTGCACTTTTACTTTGTTTTGTTTTTTTTTTGTGGGTGGCACAGAAATATGACTTTGACCTCTTTAATTTTTTTATTTGCATTAACTAAAACAAAACGATGTCACATAGTGGTCCCAAATGGCCAAATGTGACCAAAACCTGAAAATTAAAAGTTTCACTTAGGGATTTTTGACCAATGGGGTGTCCAAATAGATACCAGTTACCAGTTCACAATTACCGATCATGCTACCCACTACGCCAGCGAGGCGGCCACCCACTGCGCACCCTTCATCAAATATAACCTTATCGTTTTTTGAAATAGATGCATTTGGTTACTTTAAAAAAATTACAACTTGTCTACGTTTACAAATTAGTGGGACACAGGTAGAACAAAAAAAGGTTATTATTGAACTGAAATACCAACCCTGGTATATGCAATACACCACCATTTCTAATGGTATGGTTTAAGGGTTCAATTATTATCTATCTCGACAGCCCATTGGACAAAAATTCCTAAGTTAAACTTTCATTTTAGAGGATTTGACATCTGGGACCTGTGTGTGACATCGTTGTTGTTAATGAAAATAAAAATTAAAAGGAGGTCAATGTCATATTTCTTTGCCACCCATTTTTCCATTTCAATTCAACGCATTTCCCCTCTGTTTCCACGAATAAGGGTGATCCAAAATTTTTGGCTCACATCAAAAATGAGCTTTTCAGCAATTTACAGAAAAACAAAGGAACATTGTAATAAGCTTACTTGGTGGTAGAATAACGAAAATGACGAACGACTGGTCATACCGAGCATGAATGGTATCGTGACAGTGGAGATCAAAGTTGGGCCAACGGGCTCCGCAGGTTGGTCCGTGAAAATATTTTTCTGATATAATGCCCTGGTAAGACGTCCATCTGGTAAGCAATTTCTACGTCTAATGGTCATTAAGGTATATTTACCAAATATAGGAATTCGGATTCACGGGAAGTACAGTACAGCCTCCCTGTGACAGCGTCGGTGGAGGAAAGTGCCCCAACGAAAACTAAATTAGGCCAATGAATAGACATAGAGGTTACAGCATTCTGTTGGCAACCGGCTGCTACAAATTACAGTCCGAAAAATCGCTCACGTGTCCCATTTTTGTTTGTTGGAGTTTAAGGTCCCGTCAACTACGAGGTCATTAGAGACCCGTTCACTGTATAGTTCTAATGCATATACTGCGCAGACACTACACTAATGCGACGATTATTGGGTATTAGCAGTACCCAGCTTTCCCAAGCGACCACCCATGTCAGTACTAACTGGGCTTGCGTTGCTTAACTTCAGTGATCAGACGAGAACTGGTGTGTCCAACGCAACTCGCCGCTCCCCACGTGTCCCAAATGGACAACATTTGCGCACCCGACCTTACCATAGGTAGGGAAAATGGTTATGATAAAGTGCCCAAATATCGTCCCCCTAAGCAAAATCTTCAATTCAGAGAAAATTATTTACAGGAAAAATAATTTAAAAACTGATTTAAGTTTATCAACTCCTTACCTACTTGTATAGCTAGTATGATATTATTAAATAAAACTTTCTAAACCATAAAAAATTAAAAACTTATAAGAACGCAGATTTTGATTTTTCTAAAAAGGTGTCCTAATTCCGTCCCCTCTTTCCAGCTAACATCTACTGAATTATTTTTATGGGAAATTTCATTAAAACACAGTTGACATCTCTCACAATAAATTTCTTGAGAGACAACTTTTTATTGACTGTTTAAATAAAATAGCCTAATATCAATTTTGGAATGATATTCTTCATAGAACTTCAGCTCTACTACATTATAATAATAAGGCATAGAAGAGGTAAACACATTATAAAAAGGTCAACACGTGATCATATATGAATCAATACTAGTCTAAGAGGTTGGGAAATTATAGAATGTAAAAAAAAGAGCAATACATTATGAGGGTCCTAAATCCGTCCCGGGGACGAATTTGGGAATTTCAAAGGGACGGATTTAGGATCCCAGCAATAACAAATGAAAAAGTCCCATCTCTTGAACAAACAACCACAACTACACGGTTCTGACAACTGGAACACAATATTTAGGGAGAAATCTTTAATTATCAATTGCCAAATGATGAAAAAATTACTCGGAAGTGTCAATATAACTGTTTAAGGTTCGATTCCACAATTTAGTAAATTTACACAAAACCTATTTTTTTGAAAAATTTAATAGTTAAAAACAGAACAAAGCAACTGAATCAGAGCCAGTAGTATACTGGATGGTTCTGAAGGCTTCCATGTGCTGCTCTGAAGGCTACAGCCCTCCCCTTGAAAGTTAAAGTGGGGGACGGATTTTGGGTACTTTACCATAACGATGATGATAATGATGATGATGTGGACCACCTGAATCTCGAAAGATATTGCAATAAATTTGTACTCATGGACACGGATTCTAAACCATTCAACGTTATACTGACCAGTGGAACCATTTGTAGTTTGTGCATTGATCAAATGTTTACCAATTGTCAAAAATAAAAAAAAAAGGTTCACTCAATAGCTTTAAATTTTTTATTCTGTATCTCTAACTCCTCTCCGGTCCGTCCCCATTTTTTTTGTTTTTAACATTTAAAAAAATTCACCCCACGTCAGCCTTAGTTGTTGCTTGAACTCGTCGTTAATTGGTAGTTCCTCAGTTGATATATTCTGGAAACCATTTTGTTTCCACTTAAAAGGCTGTTTATGTCGCCATTTTAAGGGTAGGTTTCGTTGGTGAAGAGACGCACAGTTGGTAAGCAGTACTACCCAGAAGTTCCAAAAATTTGTTTACTTTTTTTACTTTCTTTAGTTTACTTTTTTTTGCATACTTCTAAAAGGAAAGGACCGCGGATACCTACGTAAACACGACGGATACTCTAGCGATTTCCATCATTCCGAAAACGAAATTCCAGCTATTATCAAAGTAGAGGACAAAAAGCAAAATATCAGGTAGGTGAAACGCTTTCAAAAAATGCTTATGACAATGATGCTACTTGAACATAAATGAAAATTTGACCTTAGTATTAAAAATATTTCAAAGACGACAGATAAACAATTTCGCAGTTCAAGAGTACGCTTGCATCTTGTGGTCAGGGTAAACAAGTTCACTGGCGGTTGTAATTTTTACTCTTACAAGAGGTGACATACCTGCTCGACCACGAACTCCGAACGCTTAGGACGAATTTGGACTTAGCATAGTAAATCTCAGCCTAAAATTCACGCTCTACTGCACCCCCAGACAGCCATGTTCCAATTTTTGAAACTGTTGCCACGTTTGCTTTGACCTACCTTGACCCCCCATTTGCTATTGAGGGCCTTAACAACCCTTTCCCTGATCTGTTTATGATCCAACAGAATTGGACCATTTCAGTTTATAAATATCATTCTGACTTCATTGGTACCTTACCATTTATTTAGTATTTCACTAAAAGACTACTTTGCCCGTCAAGTGGACTCCAAGCACTAATACCCAACGATGTTCCACCGCAAGAAAGCTTGCCTAATGGTCATCTTCCTCATGGTCTGCAGTACGTTGCTTATCGATCATCAGCTAGCAGAAGGTAGACCTGAATGGATATCTGCAATACAATGCGTGTTATGTAATAATCGTAACCCATGTCGAAGAGGTTTTGTTTTTCAACGTGGAAGATGTGTACAATCCTTTAACAGAGGTGCTGTTTTTGGGAAATAATTCAACCATGTCGAGCAACCTCAATGAATTTTGAACGATTTCTAACTTTGTTAGAATAAAAAGTCGTTTCCAAAATTATGAACAGTTGCTTTTAGAAATAAATGTTCATACTGATCAGTACTGTAGTTTGTGATTGCTTCACTCGTTTGTTCCCCAGGGAAGCTTTTGTATGCAGCCTAATGCTATAACCCCTTACTTATTTAACATCGGCCTATTTTCGTCGTGGAAACACTTTCCCTCATCGATGGGAGGGAGATGTAGCTGGAAATATAACTGGCCAGTACTTCCTATGTTACACTAACGGGTTGGGGAGTAGGTCAAACAGCCATAACAGGTCGAAACGGCTGCTTGCGGGATAGGAGGAAATAGGTATAGGGGATGTAGGAGGGGGAAATTTGCGGCACGCAACGTTCTCAACCAACCACCCATGTTGGTACTAACGTGGGTTTGCATTGCTTAACTGCAGTGATCTCACGAGAACTGGTGTGTCCAATGCAACTTGGCTGCAGTAGGGCGACGACAACGAAGCTTAGGGGTTGCAGCCTTAGGCCGCCAGCCTTGCGTGCCCGACTTTGCCATAGGCGGGAAAGGGATTAGTAGTTGCGTGCTACGGATCAGACATTAACCCTGAGACATCACCATCACCATGCCTTTGCATCCTTCTAGCCTTCCACTCCTGCCTATCTCCCACTACGTACCCATTCATCTCATACACTACCATTGCATTACGTACAACCTGCTCCTACGTCAGCTTTGTTCTTCCCCTACCCCAGATGTTTCCCATAACCTGCATCTTCATAATGGACATAAACAGCACTGTCGCACTCGTCTCAATCCATACCAATTTGTTTGTTTGGGTTTTAGGGCCCATCGACTACAACGATCCCATACCAATATTAACCCTGAAAAATCCCTCAAAATCACCAGGCAACGTTTTCTGGAAAGAATATTCCAATTTCAGATTGACATTAAAAGATATGGCTGTTAATGAATTGTCTATAGCAAATTGATTGGATTTACGTACCCCTTCTGTACAACAGGTATACAAGGCGAAAAGTGTTGCGGCGTGGTCTCCTCTATTAGGGTGGGCGTAACCACAATTGGAAGAGGCGGGGAGAAAACAAGTGTTTAAATATAAAGTTAATTGAAAATCGTTGAAATCAAAAGCAATGCGACGGCCGGGAATCGAACCCGGATCAACTGCTTGGAAGGCAGCTATGCTTACCATTATACCA
>JAAFCE010006156.1:13582884-13677733 GCA_013389805.1 Trigoniulus corallinus
CTCTCTCTCTCTCTCTCTCTCTCTCCCTCTCTCTCTCCCTCTCTCTCTCCCTCTCTCTCTTCCGAAAGAAGCCAACCCACCTCGATCTAGTATCGAACCTAGAACTACTGACGAGGTTTCCGAGCACGCTATCTATCGGGTCAAAAGGACGGGATCTTTTATCTTTGGATGCGAAGGAAATATTACTGTAGTATATCATGCAATTACCTCGAGCACCACATTTTTCAGACCACAGTTAGATGCCAAGTAATTCAAGGGTTGCTTATTGGAGAGGAGGGGAATTTTCCGTGTTAGTTGTTCTCCTTGACATGTAAGTATGAAATAGGAAGCCGCAGGTCCATGCCATTCAATATCTGAATGGGGAGGAAAGGTGTTTCGAGAAGTGGTGAGACAACTCTTTTCCTAGTTTTCACATTTCTGATGTGCTGACTTGTGGCAGGCTGGTGGATCCTGATAAGATCATCAGCGGTGATGTAAGATCATCAGCTTCCAGAATTTAATTCGTCTTATGACCTGATAACGGTATATTGACGTCATCATTATATCCTTATCCGGCCTGTGGCAGGGTCGGGTCTGCGGGTTCTGATCCTCCACTCCCGCCTATCTTCCACCAAGTCCTCATCCACTCCACCCCTTTGTACAACCTGCTTCCAAGTCTTCTTTGGTCTTCCTCTGCTCCGAGTGCTTCCAGTAGCCTACATCCATGTAATGGACCTAACCAGCCCCCCCTCTTCTCTTCTCATCACATGTCCATACCACCTCAATCTAGTCTCTCTCATATAACGGTAAAATAACAAATAAACGACAATTATAAACGTCAAATGTAACTGACAGCGTTCGTTCGTTGGTGTTTTTAGGGCCCTTCAATTACAAGGTCATTAGAGCCCCGTCCACTGCGTAGTTCTAAATGCAGAGACACTATACTAATGGGACGATTGTTGGGTATTAGCGGTACCCAGTTTTCCCAAGCGGCCACCCATGTCAGTACTAGCTGGGGTTGCGTTGCTTAACTTCAGTAATCAAACGAGACTTGGTTTTTGTTTGTTGGTTGGTGTTTAAGGTCCCGTCAACTACAAGGTCATTAGAGACCACTACACTGCATAGTTCTAATGCATAGACTGCACAGACACTACACTAATGCGACGATTACTGGGTATTAGCAGTACCCAGCTTTCCCGAGCGACCCCCCCCCCATGTCAGTACTAATTGGGCTTGCGTTGCTTAACTTCAGTGATCAGACGAGACTTGGTGTGTCCAACGCAATAAGCCGCTCTAACTGATAGTGATGATAACTGACGTGCGTGAGTGAGATACGCCAAACTTTGGGCGTCACCTTTGGGCTGCATTTTCGTCGTTGATGTTTCCCTTGCCGTGAATATACGGCTACTGTCACCAGTGCCGGATTTAGATATTGAGAGGCCCTAGGCTATTTTAATTTTGAGACCTTTTTCGAGCCCTTTTGAGGCCTTTTTCTTAAGTTTTGAAGCCCGCTACATGTTGAAACCCTAGGCTTCAGCCTACTTAGTCTAATGGTAAATCCGGCACTGACTGTCACGGTGTCTTATATAATTAAAGAGGCTCTTAAATTCTGCCTATTTTGAGGTTCAACACTTGTGTTGCTTGGGATATTTACTCAGTACTTGTCTGACAAGATTTAAGAACAAAGTAAGATTGGCAATTGCTAGACATGACCTCCTACCTTGACTCCTGATTTTATTTTTTTAAAGTGACCTTCACAAGTCGTTGTTGTTTCAAGGTTCCGAAATTAGCTACCTCTTCTCAACAAACTTTTGTTAAATCTTTTCTTTCCCGCTTGTATGCAGCTATGATAAATGTTTCTATAACCCATTTTAAGCATTTCTGAGGTAGTAACACCTGTTATATCACCTGTGGAAGAAAGAATTGATTATCAATTTCTTCAATAATTTCTTTACGTCGCAAGATGCTTCATAGCGTCCCAAATTAGAAACAACTTGTCCTTTGTCATTCGTGGATCCTCTTCAGATGCTACATCAGTGGTTTCACAGAGTGTTAGCAACATGCTTATTCCCGCCATTGACCAGTCTTCTTACTTCTTATTCTCACTTGGATTAGTTCTTTTCTACCTTATTGCATGAGATGATTTTTTTTGCAGAACTCTAACAGGTTGAACCCATTATTTCCAAAACGATCAGAGGCAGAATTTGTTGACCTTTTGAATTACTTTTTGTTTCGTCGGTGTTTTAGGGCTCTTCCACCGCAAGACAGCCCCGTTAATGCCATGAGAGCTACGTTAGAACCCCGTCCACTGCGTAGTTCTAATGCAGAGACTGCACAGACACTACGCTGATGCGACGATATTCGGGTATTAGCGGTACCAAGTTTTCCCCAGCGGCCACCCATGTTAGTACTTGATGGGGTTCCGTTGCTCAACTTCAGTAAGCCGACGAGACCTGGTGTGTCTAACGCCATACAGCCGCAACTCTTTTGAATTACAGAACGTGTTCCTCAATTCTAGTGGTGCTCTCAAGTAGTCTAGTCTGGCAGGTGATGGATAGAATAGCTAGATTTCAATTAAGACCTTGATGGCAGGTAGCACAAGCCCGTGGTGCTGTGGGTGTTGTGGCATTCAAGTTCCATCTCTGAGTGATGTGTCCACCTTTTTTTGATAAGAAACTAGAACCCTGAGAGACTGTTGATAATTCAAAGAGTTTTTAACACTTAGAAACATTTTTAATATAGTAAAACAAGGTAGTAACTATTATATATTGGAGAACAAAAACAACAAACCTTATGTTCCTACCTTTCTAACTTAATGTCAAATGCATTTGTAAGATTCACATTTGCAGGTTTCTTTTCAGAATGATACGCTATTTCCTTTATGATAATGCTATGGTCGTTGGGTTTCACTTCATCAACTTTCTTGAATTTGCACTGGTTTATACAACTGCTGTCAATATGCAAATATTTTTTTGTGAAGCTGAATTAAGATGAGGGGCGCTTAGCCACTCCTCCTTCCATATTGGACATCGGTACTGACGATCTTTTTGTGTCATCACTGGTTGACAGTGTTAATTGGCTATCGCCACTGTCCCGAATTAGTCCCAATCTTTTCTTTACTATCTTTAAAGTGCTCTTCTTGCACACATACACAATAAATATAAATACACCTTGTAGTAAATTGAAGAAATTGAAGAAGTACCACACCTCTTCGGGTCCTGAATCTACTACTACGTTAATAAATTCGGCGAACCAACATAAGCCCATTACTAAGAATATCTTGGCGAAAATTTTTAGTCTGAAATGAAGAAAAAACAAACGTTTTTGAAATCACGCATTTATATTCAGGAATTGGTGACAACGTGCTCAGAAAAGCAAGAGGCAAGGCATTACGCATCAATTGCTCACGGATGTTTCTATCTGTGAGCAAATTAGCCTTAAAGCGTTCTGTGAGTCCAGGGGCGGAGCACTTCAAAAAAGTGCGCCCCAAGTATAAATCGAGCTTGCAATTACAATAGGTCCTCTACTGCCCCTTAGACAATGTCCTATCTTCAGTGGTTTAGCCAAATACAGATTGGACTGGTAGTATAGTAATGGGGATAACAATGCAAAAATGCCTTAACAGTTGCGCCCCATTGAGAGACTGAAGGGAAAGCAATTGCTGCATTTCTCCACCCTCTGGATCCGTCCCTGTGTGAGGCAACATAGGTTGAAGCCCACTGAACGTTGGCAGTCCACCTACTTTGATTACTTTATATCAGGATTATTACTGGGACTTTAAGACCAGGACACACGAACAGGACATAGGCAGATGTACAGAACAGAGTGTAACATTTTTCAAATTTATACTTACAGTTTTTTACCTCCCTTCTTATTCAAAATCTCAGTGCCACTAGTAGCTTTACGGATGTTGACAATAGTTAATATAAAGAAAATCAAATTTTCAATCAAAATAATAAGCATAGGTCCGTTGAAAAATATCAGTTGCTCTTTCTTTCTGTTAAGCCATGCATATCTGTCCAAGGATATCCTGACGTTAAGGGCCTTTTGAGCTTCCCAGCTGTTTGAAATGACAACGATGACGATGCACATTAACACTGGAATTCCCCAGGCGTAAATACACTTTGCCAAAAATATGTATTTCTATAATAATGAAAATATTTTAATTAGATTACGTCATATGGTTAAGAAGGCAGTCAGCATTGGTATGTCGTCGTCGTTTAGCATTCAAATCTTGTTTTTTAAGGCTATTTTCTGATGTCTGGCATTTATCACTCAACTTTGAAATGCTGTAAGGTGACCGATCTCTCATCTATGATAGAAGAGTCAGGCCTTCATTCTTCTCTTTTCTTCCCACCAGGTTCCCAGTCTACACCACAGAGAACCTCTCTGTTAAACCCGGTTGTGATGTCCCCTGTGATGAAATTAACAAGGTCCCTCTCTTTTTTGCATATCGTGATTATCACTACCCTTCTCCCACTTTTGACAGGGGCGGGTGTCCCATTGGAACACAAACGATCTGTTGAATGCCATTTTCATGCAGCTGACTGCCAACCTAATGTTGCAAACCCTTTATTTATTTATCGTCGGCCTATTTTTCTTTGTTGGAGTATTAAGGGACGGCCAGGTCCTACACCTGGAAACTTTTTGGTAAACTACACGTGTATTTTACTTCGTGTAGTAACGTGCATTACGTGAAGATGGCATCGTCACTCCACAAGGGGCCACGACGGAAGGCGCATTTCGAGTCTCTCTCTCCCTCTCTCGCTCTCTTTCCACCCTCCTCCCTGTCTTTCTCGCCTGAACGGACCTGGGACTACTGACGCAGTAGGCCAACCTTATATAACTATTCAGAATAGTTTCTTGGGATAATAGGGTATACTTTTAACAGTGTTTTTCAACCAGGGTTCCGTGACGACCCAGGATACGCCAATGGCAAGGTAAAATAAAAATAACGATGAAAACATAAGAAGTGAGAACGACTTTTGTCTGTCGAAGATGAACTACGGGTATCTCTCTCAAACATTAGGCCACGAATTCAACTGCTTATGCTAACACACACACCTGAATCAATTAATATTTTTTTCTGCCCCTGTATGGGGTTCCGCGAAAGTCTAAATGTTCCAAAGGGTTCCGCGAGAAGTCTAAATGCCCCAAAGGGTTCCGTTCCAATAAAAAGGTTGAAAAACACTGCTGTATAACCTAACCCCCTGTGAGAGTGCGTTTGCACTAAGTTATGAGTGGCTGTCATACAGGATGAATACTTTAATATGCAAGGATTGTCTTATAATGCGGCATCGGTGGCGCAAGTGTTCTGATACTGGACGAGATTTCGTATGGTGTACAATGGCATTTACACGTAAAAGAACCCTCTCTACTATGCAATGGGTAGTTGAGACAAAATTTCCAGGAGCAAGAGCTCGCCCTCTGGGTGGAATTCCCCAACGGACTGTAGACCGACGATAAATAACCATAAGGGTTGTAGCTTTGGTCGGGAACCGGCTGCGGAAACACACTGTCCAATATATCACCTTTGTGTCCACTCAGAGGGACAAGATGGGTACCCGACCCTGCCGTAGGCGGGAAAAGGGTTAGGAGTTGCTTTATTTCCGGAATGAATAATTTGAAAATGCAAACTTATCAAGAATTTCAGGCTTTCTGTAATTCCTTTCATAATTGGAAAAAAGGTGTGGTATTATAAGCATTGCATTTACACGGGCACAAATGTCGGTTCTTCATATACAGTACAACATTTGTTGTTAGAAATGCAGTTTTTTTACATGGTGGTGCTTGAACCAGTCTAACAACTTTTCGTGTTTGTGTTTTTGAAAAACTGCATAGGTGTTAGTGGGTCTAGGATGTGCGAAGTACACATGCTGTATATTGTTTGTTCCTTTCAAAAAGAAAATTTTTGCAAGGACAAAAGACACTTAAAGTTTATCAGAAATGGCTGGGGCTTTTTCTGCCAGACTAATAACTTCCACTTCCGGCTGATATAGAGAGGATAGTCTAATATCAATGATATAATTAACTACTGCTGACTATAATGAAACCTTATTTACTGTCACTATCGTTCTTGGACAGGAATTAAGATATCCTTACCTTCCTCGAACTTCCGCCTCCGCTTCCTACTACGCCTTTAAGCCGAGAAAACACTTTCCATAAGTCAAAAGCCAGCACATTAAGCCATAAAAAAGCTGATAGAACGAAAATGTACTGGAAGCAAAATAGAGTGACATTGATGATCCCAGAAGGAAATGGTTCATTAATATATCTGACAGCCATGATAATGTACGCTCCGAAGAAACTAAAGGCCAGGCAGATTAAGGCTTTAGTATGGTAGTTCAATTTTGGATAAAAAAGATGTACCAGAAGGGCCACTAACAGAAACACGGCTGATATAACACAAGCACTTCCATATAAATATTCCATAATTCTGTCTGTTGGAGGGTCCGTTACGGCACAGACAAAACCTTTGGAGTGATCGATGTCCAAAAAATAATCTCCAAATGAGTAATCCTGTATTGTGTTGTAATTAATAAAGTTTTGATTTTCGTCAATTTCATATTCACCTGCAGCATAGTTGGAGACCTTTCGACATCTGGACATTTTTAAGGACGTCTTTATACATACGGTGGCCCTAGCTTTGTTACTTGCCAAAACTGTGTGACCTGCTGCTATCAAGTTGTCAATGATTTGGCGTTGTTTGTCACTATGTGCATTCGGAATTGGTATGCACCATGGGAGGGTACTGTTCGGGTCATTAGAATACTCATCACCGGTATCATTAACGTTGGCACATACCATTGCTGACCCTTTTCCAGTAAGAAAGTAGTCTGATAGAGGCAAGGTCTCATTGTCACGTTTATTCCACAAAATACCATCGTTCCTGATTTCGTACTGAGAATCCTGTAGTGCCTCTTTGGAGCATTTCTGAAACTTGTCACTATGCTTTCTTCCCCAGTTGTCGACACAGATCCGTGCTGTGTTACTTTCGCGGTCAATACTTTCTATGCAAGTATCTGGCGATAAGTTATTTATGGTAAAATTTTTCACATAATCTACCTGAGCACATGCTACTGGTCTGCATAGCTGAGTCCAGATATTAATTCTCAACAGGGCATAATTGTAAGGACACCATAATGGATTTTCTTCTATTAATGGTCTGCTGCACGTTGGAGTTTCTTCACTATTAATGGCGAGTTGTGGAGCACTGTAGTGGTTACTATTTGGAGTCGTTTCGTCTGGCGTTGAATTGGTCATCCACGCGAATGGTAATTCATTGGGTTCGTTATAACCCGCTGTTTGATTACCATAAATGCGCGATACACTTATGATTAATATTAACAGAAAGGTGGACAACATCATGATGCCTAATTTGGTTAACGACGATATAAATTATCTAGGAATTCGGCGAATTTAGCCATTGCTTCCTTGACCGCATTACTATAAAGCCATTGTAAATTCAAGCAGAGGTACGTGTGAGAGTGAGACGATACGCTTCTCATTCACCGTCGTAAAGGTGCGCAGAGTTGTTAGTACACCTGAACGTCATGTATTAACTGTGTTTCATTACCTGCTTAGCTAGTTTTATCCGAAATAATCGCGGGGTGTTCACCAAAATGACCTTTTCTTCCATGACTTCAAGTGTAGAGTGAAGTTGCACTCACAACTGTATGCGGATGAAGGTTTTTTTTACGTTTCTAGGTGAGAGTAGGAAGAGGTGAAAGCAGTGAGGTGCGGGTTATTACGTCTCTTTCGCTTTTATGTTGTTTTTTTTTTGAAGGACAACGTCAATCTTTTGAATTGACGACTTACATGTGCACTTTGACGTGTGATTTGCACTTGACGTAACCAGGTGATTCCTGGAAGATGTTACTACCCACTCACAGCATCCTTTTTCTTAATTTTGTCCGTTTTCACACGAGTAGATAAACTGACCATTAGGGGAAAAAATCATATAGAATTGTTAGCCGACAGAATATATCCGCCCTTTTGTTCTTTAAAAACTTAGTTCCGGTCTGGGACGATGTCTGGTATCCTTGCGTTCGAGATGACCACACAGGACAGAATGGGAGAATATGAAAGAGACGTAGTGAAATTAATCACAGACTTTCTGGGCAATGTTTTTTTTGCAGGTGAAATGTGTATCATATACTGTATAATAATATTCAGTATGCGTGCCGGACGTTCACCTTTGTTGTTCCCAAACCTTAAAAAAATTATGTTTGTAAACAAATACAAGTTTCAAAACGTTGTAGTCGCTTATTTATGTCGTCAATGAATTATAAAGTAACATTAACTATTAATAAGGAGCACTATGTACTTACTATGTAACTTTTATGATGTGTTTAGTAGCTGATTGTGGCTACTTTTCCGGCTACATCGTTGAGTTATTATCCGGTAATGGCACGGCACACAAGGAGGAGTTATTAGAGCAACCTCTGTTGCTGATTAAATAGCTTGGAGACTTTACTCCCGATGCTTTCCAAAATTGGCTGTCGACATCCGAAGATAAAGTTTTACTGTTTATCCGGCGACAACAGAAATATAAGAGTTTCCTGTCCCAAGCACATTAAGTATATCCTCTAGATTTGATGGCTAAGTTTGAAAGTTTTCACACACCCGGAAGTAATTTCATCTTCTCCCTCTCTCCCTCCCTAATAGGTTATGTAGATGCTCTATGCATACTTTTGACCTGGTCAATGGCAATAAGATGCATCCCAATGAGGTTTTTTAAACGTGTTTTTAAATTTAAAAGAAGTTTATTGTGATGGTTCCTTAGGCCTCTTATTTTATCCCTTCACTGACGAATATGTGATAACTGAGACCGAGTTTAGATACTTGACTTCATTCAGTCATATTCTACCCCAATAGTGTGGTAAAAACTCATGAAATTGGGTGGGTCACATTAGTTGACTAATAGGCGCATTCATGAACGCACATTAGCTACTTGTCTCTACAGGAACTGCTTAGTGCAGGAATTGCTATGGGGACCGAATTCCATTCCCAGCTTGGAGACATGATGGAGCTGTCGCCGTTGTTCTCCTCCTCCTCCTGTTTAAGTAAGCAGCGTGCTGGTCTATTGCTGGCTGCCGGTTCGACCGATGACCGGTGACTTCTTCTGGTGGAAAAAGAGAGGTGTCCGAAGTGAACCTTCTGTCGAATGACGGATAAACCGTCGTCCCTCGTGGTGGTCACGACTCCATTACTAAAATTGTAGGAACTTGCCACCTGGCATAGGTAATGGCAGTGTCCCAAAGAAGAAAGTAGCCCGATGACAAATAAAGTATCGGGTAATCCCTAGAGGGATTACTCTAGCTTTGGAATTATACTCACACATTAACTCCGTATTTCCCAGAATAATGAGATTGTATTGGATGACAAACAACACAAAAAATGTAGTTTTGTTAATTAATGAAACTAAATATTTAATTATTTTAATTAACAGCATTCTTTTACAGCCCTTGTGGTAATGTTGTGGCTTTTTTTTGGATGCCAGCCTTGTGCAATCTGTGGCACAAATGGCTTCTTGAATCGTGAGTCCATAATTGTACTGTAGGTTCCATCCTTCCATGGCTGATGACTTATCCAAATCCATCTTCCGTCGGATGGGAAATAAAGAGGTGTTCTCCGGTGGTGTATACGATGTCACACGTGCACGTAAAAGGGCCCTTTCTACATGGAGGAAAATATGCGTGTAGATCGGAAAAATTCCCACTTGTAGGAACTCGCCTCTCTTTTGGTGTCGGTAAAAGAACTGAAGTTAAGTCAGTGATATTAACGGGACAAATGTCTAGCTGACCTTGCCATAGGCAGGAATGGTGAATTTTGTATGCATAACCATTTCTGGTGCTTAGCACCATCATTAATAGGTGTTGATGAACTCACAATGCAGGCAAGGTCATGATGGCGAGGTTTAAAATTTGACCCAAGTGATTTGGTCACTTTCACTTTGTCCATCATCTTATAATAGAGCAGTGGGTATTGCAGCATTAATTTGACAGCCGGCAGCGTAAAAATACCCTCTAACATAGGGGGTCTCGAATTCATTTTGGAGGGGGGGGGGCGTATTGGCGGCAGTGGAATGTGTTGTGGGACGATTGTTGGATTTTAGTGGTACCCAGTTTTCCTAAGCGGCCACCCATGTCAGTACTAGCTGGGGTTGCGCTGCTGAACTTCAGCAATCAGATGAGACCTGGTGTGTCCAACGCAATAAACCGCTCTGACAGCGATGATGACTGACGTGCGTGAGTGAGATACGCCAAACGTCGGGTGTCACCTTTGGGCTGCATTTTCGTCGTTGATGTTTCCCATGAAGTAAATATACGGCTACAGTCACGGTGTCGCACATAATTAAAGAGGCTCGCACGATAAATTCTGCCAAATTTGAGGTTCAAAACTTGTGTTGCTTACGATATTTACTCAGTACTTGTCTGACTAGATTTAAGAACAAAGTAGAGATTGGCGGTTGCTAGAAATGACCTCCTACCTTGACTTCTGATTTTATTTTTTAAAATTGACCTTCACAAATCGTTGTTTTTCAAGATTCCGAAATTTGCTACCTTTCCTCAATAAAATGTAGTCAAATCTTTTCTTTCCCGCTTGTATGTAGCTATTGAAAATGATGAATGTTTGTATAACCCATGACTGTTCATTTTGAGCGTTTCTGAGGTAGTAGCACCTTCAAAGATTTCTATGCGTCGCAAGATGCTTCATACCGTCCCAAATTAGAAACGGCTTGTCGTTTATTATCAGTGGTTTCACAGAGTGTTAGCAACAGGCTTATTCCCGTCATTGACCAGTCTTCTTACTTCTTATTCTCACTCGGATTTGTTCTTTCCTACCGTATTGCATGAGATGCTATCCTCTGCAGAACTCTAGCAGGTTGCACCCATTATTTCCAAAACGATGAAAGGCAGAACGTGTTGACCTTTTGAATTACTTTTTGTTTCGTCGGTGTTTTAGGGCTCTTCCACTGCAAGAGAGCCCCGTTAAAGCTACCAAAACCACGAGAGCTAAGTTCGAGCCCCGTCCACTGCGTAGTTCTAATGCAGAGACTGCTCAGACACTACGCTGATGCGACGATTTTTGGGTATTAGCAGTACCCAGTGTTCCAAAGCGGTCACCCATGCTAGTACTTGATGGGGTTGCGGTGCTCAACGTCAGTAATCAGACGAGAACTGGTGTGTCTAACGCCATACAGCCGCTCTTTTTAAATTACTGAACGTGTTCCTCAATTCTAGTGGTGCTCTTCAGGTAGTGTAGTCTGGCAGGTGATGGATAGAATAGCTAGATTTCAATTAAGACCTTGATGGCAGGAAGTAAGCTTATAGTAGCACAAGCCCTTGGTGCTGCGGGTGTTGTGGCATTCAAGTTGCATCTGTGAGTGATGTATCCACTTTTTTTTTTGATAAGAAACTAGAACCCTGAGAGACTGTAGATAATGTCAAAGATTGTTCTCCACTTAGATACTATTATTATTATTTATTATTTTACGTACGATTTGTACAAAAACAACACAAAAATAAACCAAAAAAATTAGCCTAAACACTTCAGAAAATGGTCGCAGAGAGTCCTCCTGAAATGCCGACAACTCGCAATACTTTATACTTATATATATACTCAATATTTTAATATAGTAAAACAAATTAGTAACTATTATATAATTGAGAACAAAAACAACAAACCTGATGTCCCACTCATTCTAACTTAGTGTCAAATGCATTTGTAAGATTCTCATTTGCCTGTTTCTTTTTAGAATGATACACGAAATATTTCCCTTATCATAATGCTACGGTCGGTGGGTTTCACTTCATCAACTTTCTTGAATTTGCACTGGTTTATACAACTGCTGTCAATATGCAGATATTATTTTTTGTGTAAAGCTGATTTAAGGTGTGGGGCGTTTAGCAACTCCTCCTTTCATATTGGACATCGGTACTGATGATCTTTTCATGTCGTCACTGGTTGACAGTGTTAATTGGCTATCGTCACTGTCCTGGATTAGTCCCAATCTTTTCTTTACTATCTTTAAAGTGCTCTTCTTGCACACGTACACAATAAATATAAATACACCTTGTAATAAGTTGAAGAAATCGAAGACGTATCGCACCTCTTTGGGTCCTGAATCTACTACTGCGGCAATAAATTCGGCGAACCAGCATAAGCCCATTACGAAGAATAACTTGACGAACATTTTTAGTCTGAAATGACGCCAAAAAAAAAATCGTTTTTCAATCGCGTATTTAGATACAGGAATTGGTTTGTACAGTAACTATGGTAGTGTTTGGAGTGGACGGGGACCTGTTGGGAGATAGGCGGGAGTAGAGGACTCTGCCGCAGGCGGGATAAGGGTATGATGATGATATGGTTTGTACAGTAGTAGGGTAGCAGCGTGCTCAGAAAAGGAAGGGACAAGACATTACTAAACAATTGCTCACGGATGTCTTGATTTGTGAGCACATGAGCTTTAAAGAGTTCTGTGAGTCCAGTGTGGCATCCGGGGACAGATGGGGGGAGAGCACTTTAAAGTAAGTGCGTCCCAAGTATAAATCTAGCTAGCAATTACAATAGGTGCTTTACTGCCCCTTAGGCAATGTTTTATTTTCAGTAGTTTAGTCAAATACAGATTGCAATGACAGTATAGAAATGGGGATAGCAATGCAAAAGGCCTCATCAGTTGCGCCCCATTGAGGGACTGCATTGTTCGCCCTGGGTTGAAGACCATTGAACTTTGGCAGCCCACCTACGTTGTGTTACTTGATATCATGATTATGACTGGGACTGTAAGGCCAGGGCACATGAACAGGACATAAAGTAGACAGATGTACAGAACAGAGTGTAAAATTTCCTAGATTTCTACTTACAGTTTTTTACTTCCCTTCTTATTCAAAATCTCAGTGCCACTAGTAGCTTTGCGGATGTTGACAATAGATAGTATAAAGAAAATCAAGTTTTCAATCAAAATAATAAGCATAGGTCCTATGAAAAATATCAGTTGCTCTTTCTTTCTGCTAAGCCATGCATATCTGTCCAAGGATATCCTGACATTAAGAGCCTGTTGAGCTTTCCAACTCTTTGAAATGACAACGACGACGATACACATTAACACTGGAATTCCCCAGGCGTAAACACATTTCGCCAAAAATATGTATTTCTATAATAATGAAAATATTTTAATTAGATTACGTCATGTGGTTAAGAAGGTAGTCAGCATTGGTATGTCGTCGTCGTTTAGTATTAAAATCTTGTTTGTTAAGGCTATTTTCTGATGTCTGCCATTTATCACTCAACTTTGAAATGCTGTAACGTGACCGATAGGGTTTATACAAAAACCGACATTTTATTAAAAAAACCCGGTTTTCTGGTTTTAGAGTCTTCGTTAACAAATGGGTGTTGAAAACCGGTTTCCAAAACCGACAAACCCTAGTGACCGACATCTCTTCTATGACGGACCTTACACGTTCAATCTGGCATCAGTTCAATCAAATTCTGCGATCCAGATTGAAAAAAAAGATTGAACGTGTAATGGCCATATTGACGGATTGATGTAATGGATTGATATTTATTCGTATAATCGAATAAATACTGTGAATCTGGATTGAACGACTTATTCTGGCAGAATAATAACTTCCACTTCCGGTTGATAGAGAGAGGATAGTATAATTTCAATGATATAATTAGCAACTGCTGACTATAATGAAACCTTATTTACTGACATTATCGTTTTTGGACAGGAATTAAGATATCCTTACCTTTCTCGAACTTCCGCCTCCGCTTCCTACTACGCCTTTATGCCGAGAAGAAACTTTCCATAAGTCAAAGGCTAGCACATTAAGCCATAAAAAAGCTGATAGAGTGAATATGTACTGGAAGCAAAATAGAATGACATTGATGATTCCATATTCAAATGGTTCGTGAATATATCTGACAGCCATGATAAGGTGCGCTCCAAAGAAACTAAAGACCAGGCAGATTAAGGCTTTAGTATGGTAGTTCAATTTTGGATAAAAAAGATGTACCAGAAGGGCCACTAACAGAAACACGGCTGATATAACACAAGCACTTCCATATAAATATTCCATCATTCTGTCTGATTCAAGGTGCGTTACCGAACAGATATAAACGAGAGAGTGAGCGATATCCAAAAAATATTCTCCAAATGAGTAATCCTCTGCTTTATTGTAATTAATTAAGTTTTGATTTTCGTCAATTTCATAATGATCTGCAATATAATTGTGGACTGCTCGACATCTGGACATTTTTAAGGACGTCTTTATACATATGGTGGCCCTTGCTTTGTCACTTGCCAAGACTATATGACCTGCTGCTATCAAGTTGTCAATGATTTGGCGCTGATTGTCATTATTTGCATTCGGAATTGGTATACACCACGGAAGGGTGCTGTTCGGGTCACTAGAATGCTCATCACCGGTGTCATTGTTGGCACATACTATTGCTGACCCATTTCCATTAAGAAAGTAGTCTGATAGAGGCAACGTCGTATTGTCACGTTTATTCCACAAAATACCGTTGTTCCTGATTTCGTACTGAGAATCCTGTAGTGCCTCTTTGGAGCATTTCTGGAACTTGTCACTATGCTTTCTTCCCCAGTTGTCGACACAGATCCTTGCTGTGTTACTTTCGCGGTCAATACTTTCTATGCAAGTATCTGGCGATAAGTTATTTATGGTAAAATGTTTCACATAATCTACTTGAGCACATGCTACTGGTCTGCATAGCTGCATCCAGTCATCAATTCTCAACAGGGCATAATTGTAAGGACACCATAATGGACCTTCTTCTATTAATGGTCTGCTGCATGTTGGAGTTTCCTCACTATTATTGGCGAGTTGTGGAACACCGTAGTGGTTACTATTTGGAGTCGTTTCGTCTGGCGTTGAATTGGTCATCCACGCGAATGGTAATTCATTGGGTTCGTTATAACCCTCTGTTTGATTACCGTAAATGCGCGATACACTTATGATTAATATTAACAGAAAGGTGGACAACATCATGATGTCTAATTTGGTTAACGACGATATAAATTATCTAGGAATTCGGCGAATTTAGCCATTGCTTCCTTGATCGCATTAATATAGAGCCATTGTAATTTCAAGCAGAGGTTCGTGTGAGAGTGAGACGAAACGAGTCTCAGTCACCGTCGTAAAGGTGCGCAGAGTTGTTAGTACACCTGAACGTCATGTATTAACTGTGTTTCATTACTTGCTTTGGTAGTTGTGTCCGAAATAATCGTGGGGTGTTCACTAAAATTACCTTTACCGGGTACTTCCATGACTTCAAGTATAGAGTGAAGTTGCACTGCATGCGGGTGGAGGTATTTTCTACGTTTCTAGGTGAGAGTAGGAAGAGGTGAAAGCAATGAGGTACCGGTTATTACGTCTTTTTTGCTTTTATATTGTTTTTTTTTTTTTTTTTTTGAAAGACAACGTAAATCTTTTGAATTGACGACTTATATGTGCACTTGACGTAACCAGGCGATTCCTGGAAAATGTTACTACCTACTCACAGCATCCTTTCTTCTTAATTTTGTCCATTCTCTCACGAGTAGTTAAACTGCCCAGTAGGCGGGGCCGTAACGAGAGCGTGGCGAAGAAGGCGGCCGCCACGGGCGCGACTGGGTTTGGGGCGGGCAAAGTTATTGGGTTACGGGCAAGAGAAAGTTAGATACTTGCCACAGGCGCTTCATACCCCCGTTACGGCACTACCAGTAGGAATAAAAATCATATAGAATTGTTAGCCCACAGGATATATGCGCCTTTTCTTCTTTCAAAACTCAGTTCCGGTCTGGGACGGTGTCTGGTATCGTTGTGTTCGAGATGACCACACAGAGACTTTGTTCATTCATTCATTTGTTGGTGTTTTAGGGCTCTTCAACTACAAGGTCATTAGAGCCCCGTCCACAGCATAGTTCTTATGCAGAGACTGCACAGACACTACACTAATGCGACGATTATTGGGTACTAGCAGTACCCAGCTTTCCCGAGCGATCACCCATGTCAGTACTAACTGGGCTTGCGTTGCTTAACTTCAGTGATCAGACGCGAACTGGTGTGTCCAACGCAACTCGCCACTCCCTTATTTATTTTTGTCGTCAATGAATTATAAAGTAACATTAACTATTAATAAGGAGCACTATGTACTTACTATGTAACTTTTATGACGTGATTAGTCACTGATTGTGGTTACTTTTTCCGGCTACATCGTTGAGTTATTATCCGGTAATGACATTGCACACAAGGAGGAGTTATTAGAGCAAACTCTGTTGCTGATTAAATAGCTTGGAGACTTAACTCCCGATGGTTTCCAAAATTCGCTGTCGAGATCCGAAGTTAAAGTTTTACTGTATATCCGGTGACAGCACAAATACAAGAGATTCTCTAGATTTGATGGCTAAGTTTGAAAGTTTTCACACACCAGGAAGTAATTTCATCTTCTCCCTCTCTCCCTCCCTAATAGGTTATGTGGATGCTCTATGCATACTTTTGACCTGGTCAATGGCAATAAGATGCATCCCAATTAAGTTTTTAACGTCTATTTAAATTTAAAAGACGTTTATTGTTATGGTTCCTTAGGCCTCTTATTTTATCCCTTCACTGACGAATATGTGATGACTGAGACCGAGTTTAGATACTGGACTTCATTCAGTCATATTCTACCCCAATAATGTGGTAAAAACTCATAAAATTGGGTGGGTCACATTAGTTGACTAATAGTCGCATTCATGAACGCACATTAGCTACTTGTCTCTAGAGGAACTGCTTAGTACAGGAATTGCTATGGGGACCGAGTTCCATTCCCAGCTTGGAGACATGACGGAGCTGTCACCGTTGTTCTCCTCCTCCTCCTGTTTAAGTAAGCAGCGTGCTGGTCTATTGCTGGCTGCCGGTTCGACCGATGACCAGTGACTTCTTTTGGTCGAGAAAGAGAGGTGTCCCAAGTGAACGGTCGTCCCGCGTGGTGGGCACGACACCATTACTAAAATTGTAGCAGCTTGCCACCTGGCATAGGTAATGAAAGTGTCCCAAAGAAGAAAGTTGGCCGATGATAAATAAAGTATCGGAATTGCAGCATTAAGTTGACAACAGGCTGGGTAAAAATCACTGCCAACAGATCAGACATGTTCCCCAATGGGACAAAAATGGTTACCAGACCTGTTTCAGCCTGGAAAAGGTTAGTGATTATGATGATTGACCTAATAGTGACCATGTTTTTGACGATTATACGTTGCATCGTTATTGAGCTAAAATGTTTTATAATAGACATTCATCATTAGCATACCCTTATCCAGCCTGAGATAGGGTCGGGTCTGCGGGTTCTGTCCTTCAAATCACCCACCATGCCCCTTTCCACTCCGCACACTATCCTGTCCTTACGCAAAACCTGCTGCCACATCTGTGGGCGCTTTATGCAACCTGCATCCCTGTAATGGACCTAACAATCTCCTCTTCCCTTCTTCTCATCACACCTCAGTCTATGTTCTCTCATCTTTTGTACTATTTCCCCATCCCCAAATTGCCTGCAACATTCTATCTGCCCTCCACACCCCATTCATTTACCGCAGCATTCGCATTTCTACTACTTGCGTTTTCTTGACGTGGCTCTTCCTCACGGCACAACACTGACAGCCGTATATCTATCATTGCTGACCTAACCACTGCCCTATAAAATTTCTCCTTCAACTTCATCGGGACCCTCCGAGCACACAGGACTCTACTTGCCTGTCTCTTTTTCAATCACCCCGCATTGATCCTGTTGGTCGCACCCGAATCTAGAGTATTTCTGTCGCGACATTCATTTTTCTTTCAATTTGAATGTCCATTTATAATAATTGAATTGGGACTGTACAAATACCTCATAACACCCAAGAGACAACAGATGTTGTCTGGGTTAGAACTCACATTCGTGAGTTGCCAAATTCTAGGAACACAGGAGCCCCTCTAGGAACACAGGAGAGATTACTACCCTAGAGGGATTACTCTAGCTTTGGGATTATACCCACACATTAACTCTGTATTTCCCAGAATAATGAGATTGTAATGGATGACCGCCAACGCAAAAAATGTAGTTTTGTTAATGAAACTAAATATTTAATTATTTTAATTAACAGCATTCTTTTACAGCCCTTGTGGTAATGTTGTGGTTTTTTTTGGACGCCAGCCTTGTGCATCTGCGGCACAAATGGCTTCTTGAACGCGAGTCCATAATTGTACTGTAGGTTCCATCCTTCCATGGGTGATGACTTGTCCAAATCCATCTTCCGTCGGATGGGAAATAAAACCGTGTCCTCCTGTGGTGTACACAATGTCACACCTGCACGTAAAAGGGTCCTTTCTACAAAAAAAAGAAACAACTCCTAACCCTTTCCCCGCCTATGGCAGGGTCGGGTACCCATCTTGTCCCTCTGAATGGACTTAGGTCATAGTTTTTTTCTGCAGCTGGTTACCGGCCAAAGCTGCACCCCTACGCTTATATACCGACGCCAAGGGGCGAGCTTCTACACCTGGAAATTTTTGCCTACCCGTTGCATAGTAGAGAGGGTTCTTTTACGTGCAAGTGCCACCGTACACCCACACGGGACCTCGGTTTTACTTCGCATCCGAAAGAAGGCACACTCGCGGACTCTCTCTCGCCCGAAAGAAGCCGACGCAGCTCGGTCCAGTATCGAACCTAGAACTACTGACGCAATTGCAAGCGTGCTAACCACTACGCCACCACGGCGGGTGTTCCCACGTGTAGGAGCTCGCCTCTCTTTTGGTGTCGGTAAAAGAACTGAAGTTAAATCAGTGATAGTAACGGGACAAATGTCTAACTGACCTTGCCATAGGCAGGAATGGTGAATTTTGTATGCATAACCATTTCTGGTGCTTAGCACCATCATTAATAGGTGTTGATGAACTCACAATGCAGGCAAGGTCATGGTGGCGATGTTTAAAATTTGGCCTAAGTGATTCGGTCACATCCACTTTGTCCATCATCTTGTAATAGAGCAGTGGGCGTTGCAGCATTAAGTTGACAGCCGGCAGCGTAAAAATACCCTCTAAAATAGGGGGTCTCTAAATCGTTTTGGGGGGGGGGGGGTATTGGCGGCAGTGGAATGTCTTGTTGGCCGCATACGTACTGGCGGCTGAAAGAATTCTGTGATGAGGACAGACCACAAAAAGACCACAGAAAGACCACAGACCTTTACATTCCCTTACGCTGTCTACTCAAAACTTAGAATAGTCCAAATAGTTTATCGAAATAGTGACTTCATTCTTGTTACTGCATTCCGTAACTTTTTAGATATGATTCTCAGATGTCTCCGCAGGCCGCATGAGAGAGTCGTGGGCCGCGTATTTGATATACCTGTTCTAACAAGTCGTTCATCTGTCCTAAAGGGAAAAAAAATATGGGTACCCAGTCTTGCCATAGGTAGGAAAGTGATTGGTTGTAGTAGTAGCCGTGGTGGTGGTGCGGAGGTTCAAGCTTATGTAAGGCCCGGTGCACACACCCGATTTTTGCTCGTACGGGCGCCGCGACGTCATCGTAAATATGACATGGAATACATTAGATGAAATGGTGAAGTGCTCACATACTTCCGGCACCACATGTAGGTGTTGCGTCTGAAAATGCCCGTAGATCCTTACGGAACCGTAACGGCGCCGCACACGCATTTCCTATCACGTGGTACTTCTTGGCCTATGGAGTGCTGCACACATCTGTTGATATCTTAAGTGCGGTTTCTTTGTTTTGCTAACAAGGTAGGCAGAAATGTGCATGCCTTCTGCAATTAGCATCCATAGTTGCCAAATGTAAACTGGCGACATTTCCCCGCAGGTGTGTGCATTGGATTGTTGTGGCGTCGCTGCGGCACCCGCTTGAGAAAAATTCGGATGTATGCACCGGGTCTAACACTAGATAAGAATTCGGCAATGCAGTTAGTGCCCGTTACTAAGGCAATTGGAATCCGCTGGATCTGAAGAAAACGTCAGATACCTTTAGGGTCCATTAGCGCGTAAAAATGTAGAGGGATTGTTTATATTCCCCTATTGAAATTTTTCATGTACTAATGAGTAATCAGCTCTGGGTGGCTATAAAATTAAGAGGAGCGGGCTGTTGCCATACTTTTGATAATTACAATTTTTCATTGGTGTTTTTATGTTCAATCTCTCAGTACCACTGTTTCTCGATGGATGCTGATGACAGACAAGATGAAGAAAATTAAGTTTTCGAGCAAAATTTTACCCATGGGTGCAATAAAAAGTAACAATTGCTCCTTCTTTTAACTGATCGATGGGTAATACTGAGGAGCGACATTCCATCTGCGCGTGGGAGCTGCACGTCAGAGTAGGGATTCCCCGGGCGTAAACACATTTAATCGAAAATGAAAGCGTCTTTTACGACAAACACATGTAATTTACTGGAAGAAGATCGTTATAAGATCAATATCACATCCTGGTGAAATTATTACAAGCCTATTGATGAGCTGATAACCTCCCCAACTTGAATACCTGTAAGCGACTCCTTGCTCCACCTGTCGGATACTCGTTATACTTTTGTGATTGTACCTTACAACTCGCGAATCGTTATCTTTATTGATTTGCCCAAATTTTATTGCTACACTTCAAAAGCGTTGATTTATGGATTTTTTTCGATTCGTACATTAAAAATGAGAGAAAGATATCAGAGTCGAAATGGCCAGCACCCCTAAAACGAATGCGACGGCCGGGAATCGAACCCGGATCAACTGCTTGGAAGGCAGCTATGCTTACCATTATACCACCGTCGCAAGTTGCATATTCGGCTGCGCTATTAGCATCCAGTTTCTTTTCGAAATTATTACAGTTTTATTTTTTTGGCTATGCCATGAGGTTATTCAACTGTTGCTTAACTGGTGGAAGAGTACAGCAATTATTATCGTTTGCTTGAGTCGGTTCAACTGCAGACAACTGAATATCCGATCCTGCTATAGGCGATATTTGTGCCTATGCGGCCGGGTCGGGTACCCGCCCATCTTTGTGCCTCTGGATAATCACATGAGCGATCTACAGCCGGCAGCCGACCAAAGCTGCAACCCCTACGCATATTTATTAACGGCCTAGTGTTCGTTGGGCCTTTCCACCGATGTCAGGGGACGAGCTCCTACACTTGGAAATTTTGGCTCATCTACCCGTTCCGTAGTAGATAGGGTTCCTTTGCGTGTAAATGACATCGTACACTGAATAGGATCATGGTTTTATTTTCCATCCGATGGAACGCGCAGTTGGGACCTCTCTCTCTTGACCGAAAGCAGCCAACTCACATTGATCCAGTATCGAATCTGGATCCACTGACGCAGTAGTTGAACACGCTATCTCTTTCGCCACCTAGGCGGGTTTTTACATGTAGGCCTATTAATAAGATTTTGATGCAAAATATGTCTAAAGTGGTCAGCGCGACCACAACAAGAAGCAATATTCGTTGCTTAAGACGCGACGTGGAAAAAGTCCTTAAAATTTTTCAGGCCTTAAAATTTCTCTTAAGGAAATTCGGTCACTGTTGCGACGGCCGGGAATCGAACCCGGGTCAACTGCTTGGAAGGCAGCTATGCTCACCATTATACCACCGTCGCGTTGACGACGCGTATTCCAGCAAATACTTTCAAGAAGGTTTTTTTTGTTGTTGCGTCGTTTGATTTTGAGCTTGCTTTTCACCTTTACTTCTCCGATTAGATAACAGTGGAATTGAACCGCTGTCTCTTGGAGTTGGTTATCAAAGTGTGTCTACAAATTAGAGCAATGGGAATGGAATGAGCAGGGACTTTCTGGTCTGAATACTGAACGGCTTGCATTAAACGCCCTCTAGGGCTTCTGTGAGTTAACCTTAATTCAAAAAGAGTAATAAAGTACTGCCATCCTGGATTATACGCCCCCCCCCCTGACTGTTCTGTTTATTGTTGGTACGATTGAAAAGTCGCACTAGGGGGTTTAGGGTCTTCAGGGAGAGTTATAATTATTAATCGAGCCCCAAAATTATTGGAATATCCAAGTTTGGGGCTTCCTCCGAGCACGCGGCCTCGGTGTGAGGTTCGAAAAATAGACGTCTAGACCTGTCCTGACACCAGGAATTCCAGAAGCGATATCACCCATGTAATTATTTCGAAAGTTCTATTTATAGACTGGAAGTGACATTAACCACAGTTGACAGTGGTGTTTGGCTGTTGCAGATTTCCCGAATGAGCCCCAATCGGCTTTTAAAAGCACTTTTTCCATAACCATACACAATGGCTATAAGTACATCCTGTAGTAAGTTGATGGAATTGCAGGTATGCAGCATTTCTTCATGATTGCCTCCAGCGAAAATCCACGCTACCACTTCAACAAACCATGATAAGCCCATCACTAAAAATAATTTGACTGAAAGCATAATGTTAGTCTTCAAGGCCCTAAAAAAATGGATTAATTTATGCCTTGCCAGAATCAGGTAACCAAGTGGGAATATTATATTTATGTAATCTGATAGTGCCATAAAACTGGACAGGAAGTAGGCCTATGTTTCACAAAACAATAATACAAGTTTTCATGAGGCCTTTTGTTGAGGAGCTTAGTGCCACTTGCAGCCTTGCGGAAATATTTAATAATCCGAATGAAGAAGAACAGGTTTATAATTAATATAATTAGTAAAGGTATGTTATAAAATTTAATGGCTTCCTTTCCTCCTCCAAAGCATGCCCCATAAGATCTTGCAAACCTAGCTTGATGTTGAGTTTGAGTTACGCTTCGTTACTGGATGAAATGGCCTCGAGGATGGTGCTCATCAACGCTGGGATGCCTCACTTGTAGGCACATTTCGTGAAAAATATATATTTCTATTCAAAAACTGAATAAATATAAATTAGGGCATATACAATTAGTGCAGTGTTTCCGAATACTGATAATTCATTGTTGTTTGTTGGTGTTTTAGGGCCCTTCAACTACAAAGTCATTAGAGCCCCGTCCACTGTGTAGTTCAGATGCAGAAACTGCAGACACTACACTAATGCGACGATTTTTTGGATAATAGCGGTACCCAGTTTTCCCAAGCGGCCACCCATGTCAGTAACAGCTGGGGTTGCATTGCTTAACTTCAGTGATCAGACGAGAACTGGTGTGTCCAACTCAATTCGCCGCGTGTGTTCTGCAGAAGCTCAAGTCACCGAGACTGAAAAGTTGGCAGCGTGCGACTAGCCTTTTAGAACTACTGTATTTCTAAATGGTTAATTTGACGTTACTTTTGGTACTTTTTAAAATCAAACCGGTCACCCTGACCTGAGAAGTTTAACTCATTAAAAGGAAGTTGTTGTGTATTCAGTGATAAAACTCACAGGTCAGGGCTACTACCGTTGTTGAATACGAAAGCAGTGTTATGTGCACAACATACTCCACTGCTTTGTTTCTTCTTGGACCATGCCCTTGACTTTGTCGCTACGTCCCGAGACCTTGATCCAGGTCTGATCTTTCCTAGCATCCATGGGGATTCTACCAGCCAGTAAAAAGATGTTAATTTTGTCATTTTTCATGGCAACACGTGATTTCAGGAGGTAATTCCATCTCAAAGGTATTTGGCTAAACAAATTTCATTGGAATAATCTTGCTTTTTTCCTTATTCTGTGAACTTGGCAAAGGGAGGGCTGTAGCGTCAAGGTTACAAAGTTCACATGATTACTGGGATGCTTTATTGGTTTGTTGTCATCACCACTTTGAACTTGGATGAGCACGAAGAAACTTCAAGTTATTGTTGCATCTCTAAAAATAGGATACTACCTCTGAAAACAGGCAGTTTCAACTGGTGTATTATTTAGGTGCGTTTTGATAAGTCCTACTTTTATCCTGACTGCGCCTGCTCTAGCACTTATGCCGCCCCGAACAAAAGGACAAATTACTGCCCCTTGAAGCAGTGCACTGTTCGCCTACTTACACCTAAAATGGCGCCCCGGACAAATGCCCGGGTACCCCCTCCCTTAGAGCGGGCTCTGATCCTGAGCTGGTGTAAACCAGCGTCGGTGGCATTGAGATAGCGTTAGTAGTTAGAGGAGGTTTGATACGGAACAGACGTGGTTTAACTTCTTTCAGCCAGGAGAGAGACCCTCAGCATGCCTTTCTTTGGATAGGAAACCGTGTTCACGGTGTCACACCAGACCAGTGACTTAACCACGCCTGGACAATTATGGACAATGTCCGGGTTACTCTGCTTCCTGCCCAGGTTGAGCAACCTCTATGCCATGATTACTTAAATAATTAGCAGATTATCAGTATCCCTATGGGTAGGGCCACACCCCACGTATATATCCGTTGTTAATTAACCAACCAGAGTGGAATCAGGATGTTTTGGGAATGTTGTTTTGTATCAGTTGCGTTGTTGCTTTCACGTCTGCAATTTTCACTTAAATAATGATTATGGTTGAGTTGGTCAGCTGTCCGGGTTTCGTGGTGATGTAGCACTAATAATTCCATGTAGTGTTTCATAGTTTTGGTATTCCCATGTTGGTTGATTAAAAAGTAAGCGGTATCATAGTTGGTATCCAGGACACGCAAATTCATGCAATGTTTGAAAGCTGATCAACTAACGCATAGCGTCAATTACATCGACCTGGCAAAATTTCTTTTAATCTCTTATATTTCTGGAATTTTTGGAGGTTAATAGTGGTCATCACAATGTCCTGCTGCTTTCAAATGATCGAGGCTTTGATATTGGTCCTCATTGGTAGCATTTGGAATTAGTATGGACCACGGAAGCAGTTTATTTGAATCGTCAGTGTTACTGTCATTAGCACAATGCTCGCTGTCTCACTGTGACGTTTATTCCATAAAGCACCATTGTTCAATATTTCGTAGTGCAAGGGTTGTAAACCTTCTTTAGTGCAGTTCTGAAATTCTGCCCTTAAGGTCCTGTGTTTGTGGTTACGGCATATCCTAGCTGAGATACCTGGCTTATTAATCTGTTTGTAACTCCTGTCACATAGTCAACATCAACACAAGAAGATGACCTGCACAGTGCTACCCAATTTTTCAGATGTAACAGGGGCGTAATGTAGGGAAATCATAACGGTGCAACTTCTAGCAATGACTGAATACACGTGGGACTATCGATCGTGTCTGCAAGTAGGACACGATTTCTATCATAAATGTCAGAGTACAATTAATCATAACCATGGTCTCCATCTTCTTAAAGGTTGGTCATTTGACTTTTAAGCTTTGCATTTGGTTTGAATTTCATTGCACCGGAGTAGTGTCCTTCAAGGTTTAACCTCATGTTTACCGCCTTACTACTTATATAAGTTATTTTTCTCTTGCATAATTCAAGGTGCGCATTCAAGCAGCACAAACAGCATTCAAGAGGTGCTGATTCAAGGCACCATCGTGTGTGGTATGTTAACAAGTGTGAGAGGTTTCGGTATGGTTTTATTGTGAAGTTCTCTGTAACTGTTTAACTACCTAATCTTCTCCCCGCATATGGTGATGCCCATTCGACTTATTGGTAAAGGAAAGGCACGCGCTGTCGAATTAATGCCACAATTCCCCCCAACTTTTTTCTATGGTAATGTATTTTTCCGACACCGGCTAATTACCTCCTGAGTTGATTTGACCTGCCTCGGTAGGCCGACACCCTATGGCAAGCACTCCACGGCTGTATGGCCGGTACTCTAAGGCCGGCTCTCTATGGTCGGCACACTAAGACTGGCAGTCTGGCCTGCAATCAATGGTCAGTACTCTAAGGCTGGGACTCTAACCGGCTGTCTTTGGTCGGGACACTAAGGCCGGCCCTCTAAGACCGATTCTCTAAAGCAGACAGTCTGCTGGTCCCCGCAAGTCAACTTTGCACTGGGCTTTGCTTTTGTTCGCGTCGGTCCTGCCTGCAGCAACGGATTTACTGCTCAAGCATACAGCCGTTGAGCCATGAAGAAAGAGTTGATTAGTTTCTTTCTACAATCCCAAATTGTTCTTTTGCGTTCTGGGCGTGACGGTCCCACGTGAAGGTCACTTTAAATCTTTATTAATCATTTACAACTTTGATATAATTAACCCAAAACTTTTAGGAAATAAACAATAGTCGGATGAAAGCTTTGGAATAGTCATTTTTAATAACTTTATACAGTAGTACTTTTATTTATAACGCACACATGAAAATGTCTGCAGGGTCCTACTTTTCAAGGCTTACACATGTTAGTGATGTGGTTCTTTCATTAGTAACGAAGTTTTGTAAAAGCAACTGTTTTAAAAAAAAAATGGACTTAGAGTTTTATTAACCCGTTGTTGAGTCTGAAAAATATTTGGTATTAGATCGAAAGCATTTGATCAATTCACTAGTAAGGACGACACAGAAATAGTTTATTCCAATGAACGATGTGAACGTGTTCTCGAAATGCATTTTTTGCGATTTTTGTTGTACGTACTGAGATCAGAAGCGGATCAGGGGGGGGGAGCACTTCAAAACAAATGCGCCCCTAATATTTTTAAATATTCAGAATAACTTAGAATGTCCTATCTTCAGTGGTTTTGCCAACTGCAGATTGGGCTGGCGGTATAGAAATGGGAATAGCAAATGCAAAAATGCCTCAGTTGAAATATGAGCCCCATTGAGAGGCACTGAGGAGGGGTGGGGCAATTGCTGCATTGCTCCTCCCCTGACTGAGATACTGATGAAATGTCAAAATGGCACATAACAGTGATTTTGAAAATCAAGCATGCATTGCATCTAGACTGTCATCATGATCTTGAATAGGGTTTAACCTCTGTTTTAATAATTTCAGAGTACTTCTTTTGCACACATAGATTATAAATATAAAGAATCCTTGCAGTCCATTGATGCTGTCCAGAGCATACCAGAGTTCTTCAGGTGCTTTATCGCCGACAATTATTGATATAAATTCGGCAAACCAGCAAAGACCCGTTATTAAGAATAATTTGGTGAAGATTCTTAACCTAAAAAATAATGCAAATTTGTCACATTTTATCAACTTGTATTGTCTCTGAGGAGTTCAACTGATTGATTTGCTATATTTACAGTTTTTGACTTTTCTTCCTATGTATCATATCCATGTCACTGGTGTCTTTGCGGATTTTGATGACAGTTAGAATGAAGAAAATGAGGTTGTCAACCAAAATTATAACCATAGGCCCGTGAAAAAGCAATAAACGTGCTTTTATGTTGGTAAACCATCCGTAATACTGTAGTGAGATCCTGATGTGCAGGAGATGTTGGACCTTGTGGCTGTAGGAAATAACTACGGTAATGGCGCACATCAGCACAGGGATACCCCAGGCGAAGATACACTTTGCCAGGAATGCGTTTTTCTGTTGAAAGAAATATACCTTTGTTTTACCTCAAAAATATAAATCTCTCGAGGTGCTTTGTTTATTCCGAGGTTTAATTAACAGAGGTGGGGGAGAGTTAGTGAGGATCAAGCCCACATTAATTACCATAGGCCCGTGAAAAAGCACTTGATGCAGACGTTGAAAATCACTGCCCTATGGCTATAAGTCTGACTCTTAGTCAGTGCTCGAATTTGATTCGTTGGTGATTTAGGGACCTTCAACTTGAGGGTCGTTAGAGCCCCGTCCACTGCGTAGTTCAAATGCAGGCGTGCACCTTTTTCGGGTATTAGAGGTATCCAGGTTTTTAAATGCGGCCACCAATGTTTGTACTAGCTAGGGCTGCGTTGCTTAACTTCAGGGTTCAGAGAAGTGGTGTGTTCAGGTCAATATCGTCGCTCTCAGTGCTCGAAAATTTTAAGGAAAATCATAGGCAATACCAGTTCATATATGACTGGTGTGATACTAGGCACTTCCCTTTCTTCCTACTTTCTGGGCTTTCTGATCCACAGCTTCCTGGTTACTTATTACCAGTCAGTAAACTCTATCTGATCTCGAGGATGCTGTTCTAGAAGCCCGCGCCATCATTTCATTTTTCTTGTCTATCCCGCCTGTAGACTATGTTCAGTGGTCCTTTGAAGCACCTCGAATTTAACTTGTATTGCGGGTACTAGCGCCAGCTAAGAACTCATCTGGGCTTGGGGCTATTACAAGGGATGGATTCTTTTTAGCTGTTAAGTATAGTAATCTGCTTAGGGAGTTCTACGGAAGCTTCATTGCCTTCTTCAGAGAAAGACCTGAAGTCTTTCGTTAGTTTACTATGGTTACTTTAATTTACAAGTTAAAAATAGACCCTTACCTTATTAGATGATCCGACGTTGGTTGCAGTAGGGCTTTTAAATTGAGAAAAAACTCTCCATAACCCAAACGCTAGTACGTTAAGCCAGAAGAAAGTGGACATAGCAAATATGTATAAGAAACAAAAGAGGCTGATGTTCCTGATTTCATCCGTAGAATGTGGAATAATGTATTTGACAATTGAAATAATGTACATAATAAGATAACTAACCAACAAGCAGAGCACATCTTTGTTGCGAAAGCTCAATTTTGGGTAGAAGAGAGACACCAAAAGGACAAGTGAGAGAGAAATGGCCGATATGACGTATTGACTTCCGTAAAGATACTTTCTAATTATATTTATTTCTGAAGGTGGTGCCTCGCAGATGTAAAAAATTGTTTGGTTAATATTGACAAAATAGTTTCCAAATGGGTAAGAGGTTAAAGTTCTGTAGTTGGTAACGACCAGGTGTTCATCCATTTCAAACTGGTCAGCAGGATAATCTGTTATCGATTCACATGTGGACATGGATAGAAAGGTCTTAATACATGTAGTTGCTGTTTCATTGCTGCTTCCCAGGACAGAATTACCTGCTGTTATTAAACTATCAACGATTTTAACCTGATCAATATTATTCATATCCGGAATTGGTATGCACCATGGTAATGTGCTGTTTAGGTCACTTGAAATCTGACCATCAGTATCTTTACCGTCACAAATCAGTACTGTCCCGTTATCTGCGGGAAAATATTCTGACAAACGTAACAAAACTTTGTCTTCTATATTCCATAAGGAGCCGTTGCTTAGTATTTCATATTGGGACTCTTGTAGCAATTTCTTAGAACATTTCCGGAAGACATCTGTAAGTTCTCTAAATTGATTATTTGCGCAAATCTTGGCAGTACCATTTTGTTGGTTGATGTGTTCAATGCAGATGTCTTCTGGTTGGCTAGTGATGGTAAAGTTATCAAAGTAATCTACATCAGCACATGCGACAGGTTTGCAAATTCTGACCCAGCCGTCCATATATAACAGCCCATAATTATCAGGGCACCACAGTGGAGCTTCTTGTAATGATGGTTTACTGCATGTCCGTACTTCATTGTTGTCGTCTCTGCTCGAGTTTCTTGTATTGCCCTCCAAAAGGCTGCTGGTTTTGGTGGTATGGTATGTAACGTGTCGATGGTAACGAGCGTACACAGTAGATGTAACTAATGCAAGTAGCAGATTTGCACAAGATAGCCACATGATCCTGGCTCTCAAACGCTTTTTAACGATATTGCTATTACCCTAACGCGCTATTCCTAGTCATCGTGGTGGTAAAGGTCCATTGCCGTGAAGAGCAACAGGGTTCTGTGATCGTAAAGCTTCGTTCATTAATTAAATGTGTGCTTGTGCACACAGGTTGTATTTTCAACTCTCTGTGCAGCTAACTGTCCAGCTGTGATGGAAGTGACATTAACGGTAAACCTGTTCGAGATTAGAGTAAGCTACAGAAAACAGATGTTTTATTTGTCCATTTTCGTATTTTGAGTCCTTGGTTTGAAGGTCTGTGGAGAGTGAGGTACAGCAGCACCTCTTAATTGTTTCCCACTTATGTCAGGCTGGACCACATTTGTGACTTCCCTGTAACAACTCTTCTAAGTTAAGTACCCGTGAGTTTAGCAAGACCAACCAAAGGCTGTCCTTTTTTTGGCCTTGGTTTACAAAGTAACTGACCCGACTGATCGATCGCATTTCTCAGCATTTTGAGGCTAGAGAATCTAAAACATTGTTGGCACCAATTGAATTTTGTTCTCTCCGATATTGGAGCAAATATCTGCCTAACTGTTGACCTCGGTCTAATTAAGAACGAAGTAATTGTTTTGCGGAGGTAAAAATTGTGTAATAAATAGTCATTTTTCGATGCGATTGATATTTCCTATCCAACCAATCGTTATGACCGGAAATTAAACCCGGATCAATTGCTTGGAAGACAGTTATGCTATCTTTTATATCACAATCGTCATCTTTATACCCTTATCCTGACTGTGGATCCATCCTGCCTGTCTTCCACCAAGGTCCCTGTCCACCCAACACACTAGCACAACTACATCACATTTGAATGAATATTTAATTCATTCAAATGTGTTATTAAATAAAAGTGTTTTACGTTTATTAATTTTTGAGGGATGAATAATTGAGAATTGCACCTGCATTTATCTCAGTAGAAGTAATTTAATATTAATGCCATTAGGTAATCATTCATAGATTTGTTTGGTAAGCTTTTTATCAGTCTTGTCACGTGTCACGAAGAGGTACTGTTAACCCAGTTTTCTTCTCCGAATTGGCTTAAGCACAATGAGAACTTAGTTTAGCCTACAAACTATTATAATCTGCTGTTAGTTAACGTGCATCATCCTGCAAAAGTGAGGGTTGGGTCCTCAGTTTTGTTTTTAGGCAATTCTGACAGCTGTTTAGTTCATTCTTTGAGGCCTATAAGCATCCTGCACTTGTTTAAAATTCCGGCTTTGGTACATTGCCTTGCATGCAGTCCATAGAACGGTCAGAATTAGGCCACGTGTGTCTCTAGAGCAGTGTTTTTCAAACAGGGTTCCGTGAGGTCCGCCCAAGAGTTCCGCCAATGACAAGGTGAATTATAAAAATAACAATGAAAACACAAGAAACGTGTCTGTCGAAGGTGAACTTCGGGTGTCTCTCTCAAACATTAGGCCACGAATTCAACTGCTTATGCTAACACACACACACCTGTATCAATTAATGTTTTTTTTCTGCCACTGTATGGGGTTCCGCGAAAGGTCTAAATGTTCCAAAGGGTTGCGTTTCAGTAAAAAGGTTGAAAAACGCTGCTCTAGAGAGCTAGATCTATACATTTTGGGTCTTATAATAATATAGATGGAGGCATGGCTGGTTTTACCATTAGGTGGCCCTAGGCAACCGCCTAGAGGCGTCGAATATTCGCTTGTGTACTGTTTATTTTCACATTTTTCGTTTTTTCCTTTCGATATAACTGCTTATTTTACATATTATGTTGAGAAACACCGTTTTTGTCTGACTGCATATGAGCATGAGTATTGGTAAGGGGCGCATACATTTTTTTTTGACTACGGGCTTTATCTACCTTTGCGCCGGCATTGGACGGAGGTTCCTTTGATTGTTCAGCATAAGGTAACTTTTGTATTGCGAAAAATCAGTTTTTTTTTAAGCCGTGTGCAGTCACACATATGAAGCTGCTAACCTTTCGGAGTCACCTTACAATCGGCAACCCCAAATGCGTTCTTACACTTTTCCATGAATCACTTCAGATATAAGTCACCTTGTCAACAAACTCTGCCAACGTTGTTCCTCGTTGGCAGTTATGGCTTTTTAACAAGTGACTCTTAGAACATTTTTAACTGAAAGTTGTATTTATTAAACATTAAAGTATGTGGCATTGGGTCATAAGCTTTGAGAATGTTATCAATTCACTAGTAAAGACGAAACGCGGATAACTTGTTAGAGGAACAATAGGTACCTGTCCTCAAAACACATTTTTGTAGATGCTGTACATATTGATGAATTTGAAAGGGAAATTTTACAGAGCAGTGGTTAGGCAGGGGATAACATACAGTATTGGGCAGTGAGGAAGACCCACGTCAATAGAGTGCAAATAGCCGAGATGCGGATGCTGTGGTACATGAGTGGGGGTGTCAAGAGCTGATAGAATTAGGAATGAGTAATGGGTGGCCGCTTGGGAAAACTGTGTACTGCTAATGCTCAAAAATCGTCGCATTAGTGTAGTGTCTGTGCAGTCTTTGCATAAGAACTATGCTGTGGACGGGGCTCTAATGACCTTGTAGCTGAAGGACCCTAAAACACCAACAAACAACAACAACATAGGAATGAATAGTTCAGACTACACGTAATGAGAAGAGGGGAGGAAGAGCTCGTTAGGTCCATTACAGAAATGCAAGTGGTTGGATGCACCCGGGGCAGGGGGAGACCAAAGCAGAGGTGGGAGCAGGTAATGTGTAGGATGGACGGGGACCTGATGGGAGATAGGCGAGAGTAAATTGCTAGAACCTGCAGACCCGACCCTGCTACAAGAGGGATAACGGTATGATGCTGATGATGTATTTATTGATCAATTGTTGTAATGTCATATGGATAAAAAACGGTTCTGAAAGTCAAGTTTTAATTTCATCTTTCACTACTGACATTGGTAAAGACGTTCTTGTCGACTCGTCATTCGTAGACATCGTTTCTGGACTGCGATCAATTTCATGAATAGGGTTCAACCTTTTTTTTAACAATTTCAAACTACTTCTTTTGCACCCATACACTAGAAATATAAAGAATCCTTGCATTCCATTAAGGATGTCCAGAGCATACCAGACTTCTTGAGGTGCATAATTGCCAAGAATTGTTGATATAAATTCGGCAAACCAGCAGAGACCCGTTACTAAGAAAAATTTGGTAAAGATTCTTAACCTAAAAAAAATAATGCAAAAACCTCACATGTGTTAGCAATTCTTGGTTGTTTTTATTGGAGTATAATTCACTCATTTAATATATTTACAATTTTCTACTTTTCTTCTTATTTACCATCTCCATGTCACGGGTGTCCTTGCGGATTTTGATGACGGTTAGAATGAAGAAAATGAGGTTCTCAACCAAAATGATGACCATAGGACCGTGAAAAAGCAGTAAACGTGCATTTGTGTCGGTAAACCATCCGTAGTACTGTAGTGAGATCTTGATGTGTAGGAGATGTTGGACCGTGTGGCTGTAGGAAATAACTACGGTAATGGCGCACATTAGCACAGGGATACCCCAGGCGTAGATACACTTTGCCAGGAATGCGTTTTTCTGTTGAAAGAAATGCATGTTTATTTTACCGCAAAAATATAAATCCTTGTAGAGCTATAGGTTGTCTTCTGGTATACTTAACGGAATTCACACATGGCTAGTCTGTCATCAAATTGTCCTCACTTCCTACTTCTTTCTCAACTTCCAGATCCGTTACCTCTTGTTTCTTATTTTTTTATCAGTTAGTAAACTTTAATAGGTCTCGAGGTCGTCCACTCAAGTTTTCTACCGTTCTAGGAGTCAGCCATCATTTGATTTTTCTAATAGTCTCTATTGCATTCTGAGAGTCTGTGCCCTTTTTGTTACTAATTCTAATTGAATGCACTGCAAACAGCCGTGTTGGGCGAAATTGACAGTGGAGGAATCTGAAGCATGGAATCTATTCTGAAATCCATTACCTACCAGCTATAATGGCACCTCTTTCCAGAAAGCTCTCCACATTATCCGCCCCAAGAGCATTCCATTGCCAAATGGTCCTTGGGGGAAAAGACTAGTAATATGAGTCTGTCCTTGCCCTGATCTCCTTCAAATTAAATGGATGACCATTTCTCCCCCTATACTCTGCCAGGGATAAACTGCCAACCGGAGGACCATCATACCCAATTTTCAATAGTATGTTAAAAGACTAATGCTTTGAGATACCTGTCTCTAACTTTGTGAGTCTCGCCCTAATTCTCTAATCATGTCTGACACACTCTCGCTTTGAGAGAAACGATGTAGCACAGTTCTTGCTGCCCTCCTTTGGATCATTTCAATTTTCCAAGTTAAGTCCTGCCTAAAGGGAAACCAAATTGGACTACAGGATTCCACAATTGGCCATACCATAAGGATTCTTCCCAATCAATTTGGCAGTGTGATCTTTCCAGGCACGCTGACTATTTAGAATAATTCCAATGTGCTTATGGGTCTCAACTCTCACAACACCTATTCAATACGTAAAATCAGCTTGCTCCCCATCCAAAATACTTGGGAAGTTACTTGGGAAGCACCAGTATACCCCTTCCGCTTTAAATACCTCGAAATTGTATTGCTGTCTTCGTGGATAACTACGATTGTTAAGGTCTCCATTAATATAGGATCATTGACTAGTACGTTACTTGCAGGGTGATCCTGATAACCGTTACTGTAATTCATCATCTTAGTTGCATGAAAAACCCTTACCTTATTAGATGATCCGATGTTGGTTATAGTTGGGTTTTTAAATTGAGAAAAAATTCTCCACAGGCCGAAAGCTAGCATGTTAAGCCAAAAGAAAGTGGACATAGCAAATATGTATAAGACACAAAAGAAACTGATGTTTTTGATTTCATCCGTAAAATGTGGAATGATGTATTTGATAGTTAAAGCAATGTACATAATAAAATAACTTATTACTAAGCAGAGCACATCTTGATTGTGGTAACTCACTTTTGGGTAGAAGAGATACATCAAAAGGACAAGTGAGAGAGAAATGGCCGATATGATGCATTGACTTCCGTAAAGATACTTTCTGATTATACTTGGTTCTGGGGGTGGTGCCTCGCAGACGTAAAAAATTGTTTGGTTAATATTGACAAGGTAGTTACCAAATGGGTAGGACGTTAAACTTCTGTAGTTGGTAACAGCCAGGTTTTCATCCTTTTCAAACTGATCAGCATGGTAAGCTGTGAGCGATTCACATGCGAACATGCGTGCTGTCGTCTTCATGCATGTAGTCGCTGTTTCATTGCTGCTTCCCAGGACAGAATTACCTGCTGTTATTAAACTATCAACGATTTTAATCTGATCAATATTATTCATATCCGGAATTGGAATGCACCATGGTAATGTGCTGTTTGGGTCACTTGAAATCTGATCACCAGTATCATTACCGCCGCAGATCAGTACTGTCCCATTATCTGCGGGAAAATATTCTGACAAACGTACCAAAACTTTGTCTTCTATATTCCATAAGGAGCCATTGCTTAATATTTCATAGTGGGATTCTTGTAGCAGTTTCTTAGAACATTTCCGGAAGTCATCTGTAAGTTCTCTAAATTGATTATTTGCGCAAATCTTGGCAGTATCATTTTGTTGGTTGATGTGTTCAATGCAGATGTCTTCTGGTTGGCTAGTGATGGTAAAGTTGTCAAAGTAATCTACATCAGCACATGCGACAGGTTTGCAAAGTCTGACCCAGCCGTCCATATATAACAGCCCATAATTATCAGGGCACCACAGTGGAGCTTCTTGTAATAATGGTTTACTACATGTTCGTACTTCACTGTTGTCGGCTCTGCTCAAGTCTCTTGTATTGCCCTCCAAAAGGCTGATGTTTTTGGTGTTACGGCGTGTAGCATGTCGATGGTAACGAGTGTACACAGTGGATGTGACTAATGCAAGTAGCAGATTTGCACACAATAGCCTCATGATCCTTTTTATCAAATGCTTTTTTTTAATTACCGTATATTGCTATTATCCTAACCCTCTACACGCCACTCACAGTCATCTTGGGGGTAAAAGTCATTTACCAAAAACTGTTGTGACGACCAGCAGTATTCTGTGATCGTAGTTCAGGTTTATCGTTGTTATAAAACTCAGGCTGTGTAATATATAATAACCCATTACACACCTGACTAATTTTGTCTTGATAGCTAGGGTCATTAAGGATGTGGTGGTGAACGCTGGTTGCGTTTGCCAAATGTTTGTCCAAATCATTCTATTTAGATGTTATTCGTGTGCCGTGCTGTGATGGAAGTGAATGTATTGGTAAACATGTTTTTCAATTCAGTTTTACCTGCTTGAAATGCGGATCTTATTTCGTAATTAGAAGAAATTGCAAAAATGTCGCACACGGTGAGTCCTTGGTTTGTGCAGGTGTGTGGAGAATACGCCGTTTCACACTTGTAATAGAATGGGCAACTGTGAGGGAATACTGTTTAAACCCGGGTCTACAGACCGTTGGGTCTACCGGAGGCTACAGACCGTTGGGTCAACCTGGGTCTGGGTGTGGGGTTACCTTGGGCTACATGGTAAATGGTCCGAATGACCTAATGTACGTCATAGCAGTTTGAGGCTAGACAATATGAAAATTTGTTGGCGCCAATTCAATTTTATTTCTCCGAAAATTGTAGGGAATATATGCATTGCTGTCGACCTTGATCTTTCTGCCAAACGTGCAATTTGTGCTAATTACCTGTATGCATTTCGGTAATTGTTGTCGATGAGGTAAGAAAATTTAAATGACCAATTTCAAAGTGACTTGATATTTAGTTTTTAACTATTCTTAGACAAAGGAAGAGAAAAAAAAAACATGATGCGATGGCCGGGAATCGAACCCGGATCAACTGCTTGGAAGGCAGCTATGCTAACCATTATACCACCATCGCTACCTGTGAAACAACTTGCGCAAGCGAACTAGTAGAACAAACAATGTTTCATTTTTTTTGAGAGGTGGGTAATTGACGATGTACCTGCTCTTGTAGATAACCTCAGTTACCTACATTTCTTCTGAAGTCATTGCCCTGGAATGGCTTCTTGATTGGTGAAATTAAATGCTGTAGTTCAATTTTCTGTTGCTGTAATTCATAAAGGAAACATGTGCCCTTTATGGCACATGTGGTGTCATGAGGCAATTCACCAAGGGTTAGTCCCCTAGAAATGATTAATGTAAAGGTCAAGCTTGATTTTCTTTATAATGCTGCAATGAGATCTTTAAAGCTTAAAATAGATCAAGGTAATTTCTGGTTATTACGTTTGGTTTAAATGTTCCTGTTTCGTTAGACCATGGGCCCTCTTAGGGAGCGGCTTCGTCTGATCGCTGAAGTTAAGCAACGCAACCCCAGCTAGTACTAACATGGGTGGCCGCTTGGGAAAACTGGGTACCGCTAATACTGTACCCAAAAATCGTGGTAACAGCGTAGTGTCTGTGCAGACTGCATTAGAACTAGGGGCTCTAATGACCTTGTAGTTGAAGGGCCCTAAAACACCAACGAACCAAAATGGACGCCCTTCCTTATCAAACGATCTCAGTGCTTGAATAACTGAGTACAGAAGCAATTGTGGATCATTGTTATTTATTCGCGGTAAAAAGGTGTTATTTGAAATTAATTCACTCGCAAAGGGCTCTTCCTAAAGGACAAGAACATGGACTAGCAATGGGTTCTCAGAGTTACTTCAGCGGGGGACTGGCCGAGGTTTCGGCTTGCCCAATACAACTGGGACCCAGTGAGCTCCTGATGAAATTGTATCACCTTAAACATTAGACACTATCGGGGCCGGTCTTAGGGCAAGGCGACCGCCTTAGGCCCCGCGCTGGTGAATTAAAAAAACTGGGTACTGGGGCCCCGCTATCGCTTCCTGCCTTGAACCCCTCTATTGCCTGCTGCCTTGGGCCCCGCAAACTCTAGGGCCGGCCCTGGACATTATGTTATGGACACATCAGTTCCCGTTAGATCACTGAAGTTAAGCAGCGCACACCCACGTCAATACCAACTTGGGTGGTTGGTAAAGAACGTTGGGTGCTGCAAATTAACCTTCTTCCTCCTCCTTTCACCTACCTCCTCATCTCCCGTGGGCAGCCTCCTAAGGGGTTAACCTGTTATGGCTGCCTGGCTTACACCCCAACCCACAAACTATTGTCTATTGACAGCCGATTTTTAGATCCAGTCCATCACTGGTCACTTTGGGTTTTGCCTCTTGCTAATCTTTTGCAATTTAGCTTGTATGTGTTTTGTTATAGTTTGTAAAGTTTTCTTTTGACATCCGTGCGCGAAAAATATATAGACGCCTTGCAGAAGTACAATTAGTTGAAAGGGGTACAATATTGGTCCATTTGTAAACTTGTTGGTAAATATTACATTAATTATGGAGATAGGAACATAGCATAAACCTGTTACGATGGACAATTTGACGAAAATCTTTAACCTGCAACAAATGAGCGTAAATATTAGAGAAAAAGAAACATTTTTAGTTCACTAAATTTTACCTAAGTGCTACTTACATATTTAAATTTGCCGGTCGGTTTAAGATTTCACTTCCAACAGTAGCTTTTTTAACGTTAATCATGGTAAGAATGAGGAGGATGAAGTTTTCTATTATAATAACCAGTGTAGGTCCATTAAAAAATATCATTTCTGCTTTTAAATTGTTGAACCAGCCCAAATCGTACAATGTCAACTTTATATTGAGTGCTTTTTGCAGCTTGATGTCGGAATCAAGTGCGAAGCACACCCCGCACATCAACGTAGGAACGCCCCATGCATAGAGACATTTCACCAAAAATACACGTTTCTGTATTAAAATGAAAATAAATAAGTAAATTTTAATGCAGTCGGTAGTCTAAAAAGTTCCATGAGTATTTATGGATTATTACTGATATTCTACCCCTAAGGGCCTCCATCTTTCCTGAATTTTCAGGGAAGAATTTCACGGCTAGGCTGCCTTACAGAATTTCCAAAGGTTTTGGGGAGTTAGGCAGTTAGGGAGTTAGGGAATGACGGTGTTAGGGAGATACAGACCCGCCTCGGTGGCGCAGAAGAGGGAGCGGCAGCGCAACCCCAGCTAGTACTGGCCGCTTGGGAAAACTGGGTACCGCTAATACCCATTAATCGTTGCATTAGTGTAGTGTCTGTGCAGCCTCTGCATTAGAACTACGCAGTGGACGGGGCACAGCTCTAATAACCTTGTAGTTGAAGGGCCCTAAAACACCAACAAACCAAAAAAATTGGCGCAGAAGAAGCGTATAGGACTATTGCGTTGCTGGTTCCAGGTGGTAGGGAGAGAGAGAGAGGAGAAGCCTCCAGTGCGCCTTCCGTCGGATGGAAAGTAAAGCATGTGCGACATCATAACTGTGCCTAAAGGAAGCTTATTACATGGAGTAAAATACACGTGTTGTTCGACGTCATTTCTAGGTCTAAGAAGTCACCCCCGCCCCTGGCGTCCGTGGAGGAAAAAAGTCCCCAATTCAGTGGGCAATTCCACAAAATGGGCATCTGATCCTCGTATTAGGGGGCATTAGGGTTAGTCAGCAGGTCGATCCTGGAGCGGGTGGCTTTACTCCGATGTGATGAAAGTTTCAACTGGGAGTTCGCCTCACCCTAAAGGACACCTTGTCTCATATTGACCAGGGTCAAAACTAAGGTCATAAGTTCGAGTCAAACACAGTTGCGTCACTGGGGGTGCGGGCCGCAGTGGGTGACACCACTCGCACCATGAGAAATGGGGTGACACAAAAGCAGAAGAAGCGGCCTTTTTCGGGAGAGGGGGGGTGTCACCAACCCTAGCGGCGCCACTGGTCAAACACATTAGTCTTTAGCATCGTTTTTTGATTGGGACCTTATTCTGGTATTGAAGTTAACGTTGGACAAGTTAAGAATGATCTACAGTTGTTTGTTGGTGTTTTAGGGCCCTTCAACTACAAGGTCATAAGAACCCTGTCCAAAGCATAGTTCTTATGCCGAGACTGCACAGACATTACACTAATGCGACGGTTTTTCGGTATTAGCAGTACCCAATTTTCCCAAGCCCATGTCAGTACTAACTGGGGTTGCGCTGTTTAACTTCAGTAATCAGACGAGAACTGGTGTGTCCAATGCAATTTTCCTCTCCCCGAAGAATGAACTACACGAATATTTCAAAAGCCTATCGTGTGGGAGAAACGTCACCCTACAACTCTGCTTGCTAATTTATTAATGACGGGAACTAGTTCTTTCTTGCCAAGATAAGATAAAAAAGACATTTGAGGTACCAAAAGAAATTGTTATGAATTGTGAAAACTTGCCTGGAAAGGCGTTTGTCTTCCACTTTGATCAACCTTAACAGTTTTAAGCTTTGAAAAAGTTTTCCATACGTCGAATGCTATGACTTGAAGCCAAAACGTGGCACCCAGCAAAGTTATGTATTGCACTGCAAAACATGCCTCAAGGCTGACGCGAGTACAAAAGCCTTGACAAAATCGTAGGATAGTAAAAGTCAGGAGACCCAAAAATAACGAAAAAGCGTGGCACAGTAGAGTTCTTGACAGGGAATTTAGTTTGACAGGAAAGATGTGAATGACAAATGTGAAAATCAAACATACACACGATAAAAAACTTGCACTTCCATAGATATAATTTCTGGTAACGAGTTTTGCCAAATTATCCTGATTGCAGTAATAAAAAACATTTCGATTGAGGTTTAGAAAGTAAGTCCCGAATGAATATTGAGTTATTACGGTTAAATCCGTTAATGTCTGGTCATTGTCTATTTCAAAATCACTCCAAAGTGGCTTCTTAAAATTTGTACACTTGGACTTAGTTGTCACACAAACAATGTCCATTACTTTGTTATCCTCTAAGATGGAATAACCTTGTTTCATTAAATTGGTAATAGTCGCTTTTTGAGATGCATTTGAAACCGGGAACGGTATGCACCAAGGAATTGAAATATTTGAAGTAGCAGTAGCCTGGTCGCAGACAAGTAATCCGTTTTCTGACGAGAAATAAGTTGATAAAGGAAGTAGAATTTCGTCTCGTTCATTCCATATTGAACCATTATTAAATATTGTATATTGGGTTGGTGGTAGGACAGTTTTTGGACATTCGTCAAACGCTTTGCTTAAAGTTTTTAGAGGCGTTTTGGCACAAAGAGTCACATTATCGAAATTGTCGATATTTTCAACACAGACATCAACTGGCAGATGGTCTTTGTGAAAATTCTTGGTGTAATTCACTTGTACACATGCAGCAGGAATGCAAAGTCGAATCCATTCGTCATCAAGATTCAAAAGTTGGTAGTTCTTTGGGCACCATATAGGAGCTTCACTGATGAGTGGTTTGCTGCAATATTCATCTAATTCTTCATCAGCAACTGCTGCATTTGTCTTTCGTTCTGCTAAGTTGCCGTTGCTGTCACTTTTTAGTGTCACTTCATTAATAATTCTTAGAAGAGTGTCAAAACTATGTCCAGTATTAACCGCTATCAACAACAAAATTGCAACTGTTAAAATTAGCACCTTATTCATATTATTGTTATCATCGCCGACAGTTTGTAAATTTTATAATGTATCAGCTTGTAACCGCTGACAAGTTGCATAAAAAACTGTTAAATCGATATTATATAGTCATCTATCTGACTTTATTATCAATGACGTCTATAAACTGGCTCCGCCCTGTCTTTAATCATTCCGGATGTGTCCAAGTTAATAAGTTTATAATGGAAGCATTAATTTTCTTTAATGATTTAATGGTGGTGTCGCATGGCCAGGCCCAGTTCGTGACTTTCAGGCACCCTAGGCAAGTGGGTCCATCGCCGCCCTCCCCCATTAAATTTAATGCAGTTCTAAATCGCGCCTTTGGCATTTGCCCCAATGCCAATGCATTGCTAAGGCTCTGCAACAAGGCGCCAACATTTAGAAATGGCCCCACCAATCAGTGTGGCGGGGTCGGGTCTTCAAGTTATAGCCCCCCCCCCCCACCCATTTCCATCTATCTCCCACCAACTGGGCCAGTTCCACCCCACACACTTTCCATACCACCTCAACCTACTCTTCTTTATTTTTCCACGATGTCCCCCACCCCAATTCTGGACACCCCACTCATATCCCACAGCATTCGTATCTTAGCTACTTCCATTAAATCTACGTGTTCCTTCCTCATTGCCCAAAACACTGACTCATATAGCATAGCAGGCCTAACCTTCTCTCCCTATCACCCCTCCTATCACACCCATCCCCTCCTATCGCCCCCTTTCATTCTATGGGTTCCATCCAAGTCTTATCTCCCCATTGCTTTGGGACGTTGGTCCTAAGAACTTTACCTTTTGCACCTTCATCACCAGTTCGCCCCTAGAAAACACGTCACCACTACTTCCCTGTCGTGAATGGTGAACGTCGTCATCTGTCAGGAGGTGCGTACTTACACTTGGAGACTCCAAAATGGCAAAATCATAAGGTGCACTGAAGGCAAGTGCTCATGCAATGTTCACAACATTCTGCTGGTCAACTTGTGGAGGTGGAAATACTGTGTAATTAACAGACTGTGTCTCAAATATAGTGGTCATGGTACAACTTATGGAGTTGGTCAACATATAGAATTAACTCTCCTATGCTTACCAATGATGGACCAACAAACCACAAAAGTGTGGTCAACATGAGAATAGTGGTCAACGTCTAAGAAACCAAAATTTATTTGAAAAAGTCATGAATTGTTGCCTGCCGTGAATATAAACTCCTGAAGTTTGTTGTTCTGTATTGATTTTTGTTTGTTTCGTTTGTGTTTTAGGGCCCTTCAACTACAAGGTCATTACAACTCCGTTCCCGGCGTAGTTGTAAGGCAAGGACTGCACAGGCACTACACTAATGCGACGATTTTTCGGTATTAGCAGTACCTAGTTTTCCCAAATAGCCACCCATGTTAGTACTAACTGGGATTGCGTTGCTCAACTTCAATGATCAGACAAAAGCTGGTGTGCCCAACGCAATACAGCGGCTCCTGCTCTGTTTTGAACACCGCGACGAAAAATTCTTAGTGCATCTAGCATCTGGTCATTAATTGGAGGAGGTTCCGAGATTTCTTCTGTCTGCAAGGTACAGTCACTTTCTTTTAATAATTTTGCATCATCTTCAGTAACTTCTTGACATAATTCTGAGGTAGGACATCCTTATTGTATCTACCACTTGAATATCATCATCAATATCTATCCACTTTTGAAATTCATCTGCAGGCATGAAATACATTCGTACATTTCAACTGTACAGCTAGGTTCTTCATTAGCACAAGCTTCATCATTTATTTTCCAAAATCCATCTTTTTGGAATTGTCTATGGAACCGTCCGGTTCTGAGCGATTGTGATATCCGGCTTCCACTGAAAAGTACGTCCTACACGGGCGCAGAACAGGTGGATCGTGTCTACCTGTCTCCATTCATTGACATGATCTCCTTACCTGACAGGTGGCACTTGTTTTCGACCGATGTTACATGTAGTCTAACATAACACACTTTCTACTTACCAGTAATTCAAGTAGGTGTCATCAAGATAGTGAACTACAATACAGTATAGTATGTAGTGGCACGTTATAAAACAGTGTCGGTCTCCGGTAACTCCACTGAAGGAGCAGATGCGTTTTTCTGTTAGAGAAGAGAAGGAGGATATAGAGCTGTGGTTCCCAACGCGGGACGCACGCCTCACAAGGGGGCAATTTGAAGTTTAAGGGAGGGCGTTCATGTTATTAACTCGTAACTTGCGATTTTCTTTACAGTTTCCTAGTGATTTCGCCCTTAGTACATCTTACTGTCCAACTGTGTTCTGATCAAGTTATCATTTTGGTTTCATCCAGAGAAAAACAGCTCACTTTTTTGAATACTGTAATAAGAAATATCTATATGTCACCATGGGGGCCATCAGGATTTTTGAGGAGTTTAGGTGGAACATTGCCAAAAGAAGGTTGGGAAACAGGGATATAGAGACTCATCATCATCACACCCTTATCCCGCCTATGGCAGGGTCGGGTCTGCGGGTTCTAATCCTCCACTCCGGTCTATCCTCAACCAGGCTTTCATCCACCCCGCACGCAATCATGTCCCTGTGTCCCATCTCCCACGTTTGCTTGGGTCTCCCCCTGCTCCTGATGCCACCCACCACCTGCTGCCCCATCATATACCGCGTGAGCTCCTCCTCCCCCTTCGCATCACATGCCCATACCACCTCAGCCTACCCTCCCTCATCTTCTCCGCAATGTCTCCCACCCCCCAAGCTGCCTCTGACATACTCGTTGCGGACTCTGTCAGCACGAGACACCCCACTCATGTAACGCAGCATTCGCATCTCAGCCAATTGCATTCTCCTCTCATGGTTCTTTCTCACTACCCAGCACTCCGATCCATATAGCATAGCGGGCCTAACTACAGTTTTGTAAACCTTGCCTTTCAACTTTATTGGGACTCTGCGGTCACACAGCACACCGCTTGCCTGTCTCCACTTTAGCCATCCTGCATTGATTCTGTGAGTAACATCGGAGTCAATTTCACAGGGATATAGAGACTACTAGTCAGTAATTTTAGATGACTGGTTTCATGTTGCGTTCGCCCTAATTTAATTCTTGCAACTGCTGACCACCCTGAATAGTACAGTTAATAAACGCAAGATTATTCTAGGGCAGTGGTGGCGAACCTGTGACCCACCGAGCAATTTTAAGTGACCCGAGCGTGATCATATCTAGTTTATGGTCATGGGGGACATCGCGGGAAAATGAGGGACAGTAGGCTGAGGTGGTATGGACACGTAATGAGAAGAGAGGAGGAGGAGTTCGTTAGGCGTACCCAGGGCAGGGGAGACAAAAGCAGACGTGTTTGTTTGTTGGAGTTTAAGGTCCCGTCAACTACGAGGTCATTAGAGACCCGTGCACTGTGTAGGTGTGATGCATATACAGTGGAACCCACTTATCTCGACCTCCGTTAACTCGACAACCCTTTTAAGTCGACGTTTTTGAAATGGAGTCACCAAATTCCCCCTTTGTCCTATTAGTTTCTGATCGCTTATGTCGATGACCCCTAATATCTCGAGCACAAAAAGGGTCAAATTTGCCACTCAACTTTGGTTATGTCGATCCCGGAATCCCCTTGACTGCTGGCGTTTGAATACAGTATTAACCTTCCGTCCACAAGGTGGGGGTCTCGGCATACCCCAGACCTACAAAGTTGTGTCTACACAGGTACCACTTTCTCCAATCTTAACCAACCTTTGAGTACCTGTTCCTCGATGTTTTCTTTACCTATCTAGGGAAGTTGGCAGGTCTCCTAAGTAATTAGCATATTTTATTTCAGGTTAAGCAATGCAACCCAAGTTAGTACCAACATGGTTGGTTGGTCAGAAACACTGGTTACTAAGGCAGAAATGGGAGCAGGATGTCCATAAGGATGGGGACCTGGTGGGAGATAGGCTGGAGGAGAGGACTAGACCCTGCAGATCCGACCCTGTCATAGGTGGGATAAGGGTATGGTGATGATGATGTCTTCTTGGGTAATATAGAATTTTTACGGCATGTTTCCAAATTATTTTCATTTCTAAAGCTTTATATGGATGGTATTTAATTCAATATCCATAATAATGCCCTTAATCTGAACATTTAAGCCTTGAAAATCAAAGTCTTTTTGGGGTCATCACAGATCCCATCTTGTAGTGTGTGCCAGAAATCGTCACCTTGTGGACGGAAGGTTAACCATTAACATCATTGCACCTACAATAGGGAGTGCGTGGCAGCAGGTGGTAGAAAGGGACATGGTGGCATGCAGGGTGGAAGGGAACTTGGTGGGAGATAGGCGGGAGTGGAGGACTAGAACCCGCAGGCCCGACCCTGCCGCAGGCGGGAGAAGGGTGAGATGATGATGATGATGATGGCCTACAATAGGGGGTGTAGTAGTTCACTGCAGATGTGTTGTATGTAGTATAAACTCATGTGCATTGCACATTCTCCTCTATTAATTTCTGGTTATAAAGTTCACTCACCTGTCAGAAATTAAAAAAAAATTTGCCAACAAGAACCAAAAAACTGGAATAGCTTTAGAGAGAATGACGGAAAAGCGTGCGTAAATAAGCTGTGTTATTTGTTTGTTGGTGCGTTAGGGCCCTTCAACTACAAGGTTATTAGAGCCCCGTCCACAGCATAGTTCTTATGCAGAGACTGCACAGACACTACACTAATGCGACGATTTTTGGGTATTAGCAGTACGCAATTTTCCCAAGCGGCCACCCATGTCAGTACTAGCTAGAGTTGCGCTGCTTAACGTCAGGTGATCAGACGAGAACTGGTGTGTCCAACGCAATTCACCACTCGTCGTAGCCCCGTGTAGTGTATCAGATGTCACCACTGCGCGGAAAAGAGCCCTTATTACATTGAATAACAGGTGTAGGAGCTCGCCTTCTGGCATCGGTGAAGGAAAAAGTATGAAGAAAAACAGAGATCGATTCTAAATAAGGATAGGAGTTACACAAGGTTACTATAGATTGGTAGTTGTAGCATTAGGTTGGCAGTGGACTGCTTAAAAATATCGTCCACCAGATCGCTCTTGTGCTCTTCTTGTGTCTCTTCAAACTATAGTAAATAATGATGGTAAAAAGGTACTATTGTGTCTTCATTTATTATAACAGAATATATGATATTATTTTCTTCATTGTACTGAAAGAGATTATCGTTTGAGACACATGTTTATTGACTATTAGTAGGACCTTTAAATCTTGTTCGAAGTACCTTCAAAGTCTTCTTATTGCAGGAATACACTATAAATACATAGACACCTTGCAAGAAGTTGAGTACTTGAAGTGAATATCCCAGTATTTCATTTGAATCTCGAAATGACGTAAATGCTATTAATAAATTTGGAAACCAACTTAGCCCCATTACAACATATAATTTGAGGAAAATCGTAATCCTGAAAAATATTGAAAAATTTTTTTATTAAAAGGACCTTAAAGAGTAAAAAGTCATAATGTTACTTACAAGTTCTTGTTTTGCGATGTGTTCAGGACGCTATTAGACTTGCTTGCTATGAGGATACTCCTTAAAGTCAGCGCAAATAAAATCAAGTTTTCAATCATAATAATAAGTATAGGAGCAATAAAGAAGAGAATTTCAGTAAATTTGTCAGTAAACCAGCCATAGTTATTGAATTCTAATTTGATGTTTAGGACCTTTTGAGCTTGTTCGTTGTAGTAAAATGCAACGACGGCAGTGTACAGTACCAGAGAAGTGCTCCCAACATAGACCCACTTCGCATAAAATGCGCTTTTCTGTTAAGGAGTTATAATAAATTTCCGTTAAGTTTATCGACAGTTTTGTGCCTTAGCAATTTATGAGACCTCTTTTTTTTCAAAGGCCCATTGTGTGCCATCAGTGCTATGAAGTGTCTGTAAAAAGCAATCACTGTCCTACCTCTCGTAGTTTTCCTCCTGCGGTGATGCACCTTTGAAATGTGGAGAAACATCTCCAGAGGTGAAAGGCTATGACATTAAGCCATAGAAAGGCAGACAATAAAGCTAGATATTGAAGAGAAAAAGTCAGGAAAGTGAGTTGACCACCGATGCCTTGAGAAAATCGCAGGATGGTGTTGACGATGAACAGAATTAGTAAACTGAAAGCGTGACACAATAAAGCTTTCATGTGATAATTTGTTGTGGGATGTAAGGAATGGATCAAGAAAGTCAGCAAAAGACTAATCAGTGATAAGACGCTGGCAGTTCCAAAGACGTAGTTTTTTATAATAACTTGGCGAAATATGTCTTTACCACAATAGTAATATGTACTTCGATTGAGATCAAGGAAGTAATTCCCAAATTTAAACTGTAACAGTGTGACTAAGTCCAACAAGTTCTGTTTTTCATCAATCTTAAAGCTTTTCCAGTATGATTTTTGGATGGTTCGACACTGCGAAATACGTGGGGACACTTGTATACAAGAACTCACCTTGAATTTGTTTTGTGTAATGACATCATAGGCTATTGCTTTCAAAGTTCTGTTGCGGATTTCTCCAGAGTCTGTAGTTGCATCCTGAATTGGAATGCACCATGGAATTTCGTCGCGTGGGGCGCTCATGGGTCCAACATTATCGCCATTTTGGCAAATAATCGCTGATCCGTTGTTGGTGATGAAGTAATCTGACAGTGATGTAAAACTGCCATCGTCCACATTGTATAAAGAACCGTTTTCTTGTATTTTGTACTGGGTTTCCATAAGGAGTTTCTTACGGCACTTTTTAAATTTAGGACTATGTTCCTTGAATGTATTGTTGGCGCATATTTTCATGCTTGATTTTCGTTGGTTAATGCGCTCGATGCAAACATTTGATAAGAGATGTTTTACAGAATTCTCATCATATGGCACATCGGCACAAGCTGCTGGCCGGCAGAGTCGGTTCCAACCATTCCAGTAAAAGAGTTGATAATTGTTAGGACACTGTAAAGGAGCACTAACTGTCAAAGATCCTGGGCATGTTATCTGTATTTCATTATCGTCTTTTTCGTATGCTTTTGCCGAATTCAAATCCTCTAAATCTACATTGCTAGTCCCGTTGTGCACCTTTTGGTACTCGTCCAAACTATAAGCAACAGTCGTAAATAAAACCACTGGTATTGTTAAAAATAGGACCATCATTATCAACTCAACGCTGTTAACACTTTGTAAGTATCCTTGTCTCACATTTAAACTCTTGCTTAAATCGAAATAACAGTAATTTAAATTGTGGGCGTCGTACTTGGCGCACTATATTATCGCCTGTATTGAGGATATTGCATTACTTTGTAGTGTCTTGCCATTGGTGTCATTAGAATCGTAATCAAGTTTCCTTATAATTCCTCTTTACGTCTGTTAGACGTTATGTTATAGTAATTTGCATAACGTTCATTCGACTTCCAGTTAAATTTTGTTTATCTATCTCCGGCATATTATTAACTACTTATCATACTTAGAGCCCACACGCCTTGAGTTCCAAGTAACTGTGATAGTCAGGAGTTTACTCTCTGGAATGAGAGACCGCTGGGAGCGGCTTATTGCGTTGGACACACCAGTTCTCGTCTGATCACTGCAGGTAAGCAACGCAACCCCAGTTAGTACAAATATGGATGGCCGCTGGGGAAAACTGGGTACTGCTAATATCCAATAATAGTCGCATTAGTGTAGTGTCTGTGCAGTCGCTGCACTAGAACTATGCCGTGGACGGGGCTCTAATAACCTTGTAGTTGAAGGGCCCTAAAACACCAACGAAACAAAAAAAGGGAGAGACCTGAAGTCCGTCATATACTGTAGAAAATGAATGTAGGATCCCAGGGTGTGCATTATCACTAGCGCGTCTGGGCTGCAAGGATTCTGTGTTCACAGTTGTCTTTCTGGGCATTCCCCAATCCTTTCAGAATGTTTCTTAAGGCCCCCACACACGTCATGTGACGTCATTTGATTGCCCACATCAACCAGTAATTCTGCCGTTACCATGGTGCAATTTTTTAAAGATGACGTTTATCCATGTTTGGGCATGCGCAGAACAAAACAAGTGGACAACTGGTGTGAGCAACCCCACACACGCTCACTTCGGACTGACGTCAGTCCGAACTGACACACCGATGTGATAAAATTTCTTCACACCGTCAGTTGAAATTTTGGTGTGAGCAAAAACATTTTTTTGCACACCAAACTGATCGTGTGTGTGGGGGGGGGGGGGCTTTAATAAGGTGCAATTTGCATTTTGCAATAATGGCAGTTTACATTCAACTACGAAGTCATGGTTTGGCTTCTCTCTCAAACACTTTTGCCAAAGGTTTTCCAGTCTGTTGTTTCGAAATGACCATCTTTTAGTTGGTTGACAGTCATTAGCGTTTCTTCATGATAATGTCTTTAGCTGACATTCCCTGACATCTCATGCTGGGCAGTTGCGCTGGTTACAAGTATTTTGCGATTCTTACTGGGATTAGTGCAAGAATAGACGGAAATCTTCTGAATAATGTCTCATCTTCCCAGAGTGAATAATTTGGATCGTCACAGAGGGAATAGTTTTGATGCAATTCAACTTCCAAACTTTTTCATGATAAGTTTCAGTGTCTTCATGTTGCAGACGTAAGCGAGACAGATGAAAACACCTTGCAAAAGGCTAATCACTTGAAAAGGGAATAAAGTTGCAGGGTCCTTGTTTCTGTCTGATATGTATAAAAATATTAAATTAGGGCTGTAACAGAAGCCCATTACAATAAATAGTTTGATAAATACTTTAAGCCTGCAACATAACATTTATAACCATCATTAATGAACTGATCATTGATATAAACAAAAATTTTATGATAATGGCGTTTCTACTTACAATTTCATATTATCTTTATGGTCACTCCTTAGGATGACTGTGTCTTTAGCCATTTTATTGATATTAATAATAGTTAAAATGAAGAAAATTAAATTTGTTACTATAACCAGTAGCATTGGTCCTTCAAAGAATATCATTTCTGTTATTTTGTCAGTGAACCAGCCGTAATCATCTAATGATAACTTTATTTTTAGAGTCCTTTGTTGACGTTTATTGTTAATGAGCACAATTACCAGCGTGCAGATCAGGATCGGAGTACCCCAAGCGTAGCTACATTTGAGCCAAAAATTGTGTGCCTGTTGGGAAGTCAAATTTTGGGAATTCATTAGTTATGATGCAGTAAAAAGGTACAGCACGTAACTAGGTAAGGGCCAATATCTAGGGCTCTATGTGAACATTAAATACAAAGTCTTTACGTGCACAGGAAGCCACCTTGTCTGCAGGTCGTTTTGTTATGCTAGGGTGGACTGCCTAGAGGTTTTGCCGAGCCTCGGGGGTTGTAAGTAGTGGGCGTTCCAAGATGTTTCAGGATAAGAGCCGTTGTGCCAGTCAGCCCTGATGTTTGGGTAGGTGGTTCATCAACATCAGCAGGCGATGAATTCTAAAGTCTAACTAGACGTTCAAGTATGAAACACTTACCAGCTTATGCTGACTTCTACTGGTGGTTCTACTTTTCATTGTGGCAAATCCTCTCCATAAGTCAAATGCCATGACGTGAACCCATAAGATGGATGATAAGAAAGCTGTATATTGAAGGGCAAATGCCATTGTTGAAGCGATTTTACTGGTTGAACATTGGCAGAATTGCAAAAAGGAAAACACGGTGTAAGCCATAAACATACTGAGCGCGTGGCATATGAAGAGTCTTGTGTGATTGGTTATTTTCATGCAAAACACGTGGACAAAGACGGTTAGCAGTAAACAGATGCTTGAAAAGCAACCAATAATTGCGTAACTGTAATTGACCTCAGTGTTTTTCGAAGGGGCCTTGTCATCACAGAGGATTGGCACAAAGCAACTAACGTTCAGAGAGCAGCACATAGATTGATTGTGATTGGAGCAATTCATGTAATTAATGAAATTCTGCTCGTCGAATGTTTTAGAAGGTTGAGAAAGATTACTAACTGCAAAATCACACATTTTTACTGAGGTGGTACTCGTTTCGTTTCCTGAGTCAGTCGAGCGAGCCATAATAGGATCACTAGCACATATCCAGACTGCACATACTACCATCGTTATTTCGCTTTCCATGTTGGAATTTGAAAACAGGTTGCAGTTGATTTCTGAGAGGGCCTTATTGAAAGCATCTTCTCGAGGCTCACAAAGCAACACTTGTGAACAGTTGAAAAATTGACTTTTAAAACCGTTATGAGGAGAATATTTAGGAGGACATGGTGTAATAATATAGTTGCTTTGTGGATTACAGTCCCAGGAATTGCCTTCATACAGTAAAAAGTTACAGTAGCATTGCAACGTGGATTTGATGATTTGTTGTTTGGCACAACTAAGATTCAGCCCATGTTCTTGCACCATTTGATACTTGGATCTTATATCTGATAAATTCCAATTCATAATGTTTATGTTTCGAATCTCACAATAGGCACTTTGCGAATAGCCAGAGATCACAATATTTGTAATTATTGCAAAAATGATAATGTCATATATTTCCTTCATTCTCACTACCACGTTTTTCACCTTTCCAGTCGCGTATCCACTTCAGAAATAACAGGCTCGAATATAGTAATGAGGTTGTTTACATTTTATCCTTAAATGTTACAAATCACTTGACGATATTTATATTCGCTGATAACTTTGTAATTGTTCTGAAGTGTAGTTTGATTTATGTTATTTTCCACGCCTTGCTGGTGATGTCCTTTTATGTTTTGCTTGAATTGTGATTCATAGATGTTAATTTTTCTCCTTACAACATCCTCCTCGACATCTTGTATTCATGATGTCATAAGCTGGTTTACGACATTGATACGCTATTATTTAAAATTGGGACATCTATTAGTGAAAAATGAACTTGAATTATCACTCATTTGACCACTTACTGCATATCTTAGGCGATATTCAACATACTATCAGTGTCGGATTTAGATATTGAGAGAACCTAGGCTATTTCAATTTTGAGGCCCTTTTCAATTATCTCCCTCATTGTTATGGCGTAGTGGTTAGCACGCTCGGCAACTGCGTCAGTAGTTCTAGGTTCGATACTGGACCGAGGTGGGTTGGCTTCTTTCTAATTCACTACACTGCAAGCAGCCTTATTTGGCCAATATGGCAGTGGAAGGAGGAAGAGAGAGGCCGCGAGTGCGCCGTCTTTCGGATGAGAGGTAAAACCGAGGTCCCATGTTGGTGTATCATGTCCCTTGCACGTAAAAGAACCCTCTCTACTACGCAACGGGTAGGTGAGACAAAATTTCCAGGTGTTGGAGCTCACCCCCTGGCTTCGGTGGAATTCCCCAAAAATGAACAGTAGACCGACGATAAATAAGCATAGGCGTTGCAGCTTTGGTCGCCAACCGGCTGCGGAAAAACTATGACCAATATATCGCCCTTGTGTCCATTCAGAGGGACAAGATAGGTACCCGACTCTGCCATAGGCGGGAAAAGGGTTAGGAGTTGCTTTTTGTTATGATTGTTATAAAATTCCCAAACATGCTAAATTTAAGTATTTATCAACTTTCCAATAGCAGACTTTGGGGAAATGACGTCAAATTCTTGTTTGGCAATAGTTTGTACTTGAGAAATAACACTCTTTTAACACTCCATAGTCTGTAGATGGCCTGAGTTCAGTTGCCAGCTGTGGTAACAATATGGTGGGTGCTGTTGTTGTTGTGCCACTCTTGGAGTCCTGAGGACTGATGAAAGAACTGGTATTTAACTAACTGAAGTTCATTTGGTAACAAAATTACAAGTGCGATGTTCTCTTCATCGGTTATATTAATTTAATTGCCTAAATCGACCCAATGCACGATCTACCTTATCTTTAACCATTTTCACAATATTCATGTTACTCATATAAACTAGAAAAATGAAAAACCCTTGTAAAAGGCAGGTAACATTTGAAAAGATAGCTGCTGAACTTCTGCCTTTGTTTATAATGAGTACGAGTACCAAATCAGGGATGTAGCAGAAGCCCATTACTACAAGCAGTTTGACGAATAACTTGAATCTGTAAAACAAGCCATTGTTTAGTATAAATTTCTTACTAGATGCATGTTGATTTTTTGAGATCATACTTACAATTTCATGTTGTTTCTCCTGTTCATACTCTGAAGATCGGCACCTTTAGTAGTTCGGAAGATGCTTGTGACCGTTAAAATGAAAAAGATTGTGTTTGTAATCATGACTACTAGCATTGGACCATTAAGAAATATAAGTTCTGTTGTGAAATCACTAAACCAGCCATCGTTTGTCAGTAATAATTTGATGGGAAGAGGTATAAGATCTTTGCTGGTGTACGACAGGGCAATGGCGACTATGCACACCAGGACAGGAATTCCCCAGCCATAAGCACATTGTATCCAAAACAGAGGTTTCTAGTGAAAAAGACCAACACTATTAGTGATCAAAATGCTCTTGATTATTACTAAGGTGTTAGAAATGCTTGCCTTTTTTGAAGGCCCTTGATTACTAGATGTCTGTACTGAAGAAAGCTTCCTCCACATACTGAATCCTATTATGTGAAGCCATAAGATGGCTGACAGAAAAAATATGTATTTCGATGTAAAGGCCGCTGCAACTCCAATAGGGCCAAGTTTTCCTTTATACATTTGCATAATGAAATAGATTAGATAGAAGGAAAATAAATTAACAGCGTGACATACAAATGGTTTTGTGCTGTCGTTGATTTTTAGATAAAAAATGTAATTTAAGAGTGTCAGGAAGAGTCCGACACAGGACAGGCCACTCGCAATTTTATGAAGGTAATTTCTTACAATACTTTTGGAAGGATTTGTATCGCTGTGTGACTCTGTACGTAGACTACAGTTGATCCCACTGAATAGTCGACTACAGTTGACCATCAAAGTATCTGCCATATCTTGATGTAAATTTGTGCTCAAATTGCACCGCAGAGCACTAGAACACATGTTCATCCATCTAGTATCCATGAAATCAGATGGACTTTCCTCCACTGTGACACAGATGTTTCGTATTTGAAGTTGATGATTTGAGGTGAACGGCAAAGTAAACCACTGTATTGTGTATTTCACCACACTGTCACTAGTTATGTACTTGAAACTGCTGTTACAGATCTCCCTTGGTCCACTTTTGATGATATAATTATCACAGCAGCAGCACGATAAGGTGGTCACGTTTCCATCATTTTGTTTGTTGTTCTGTTGGTTTGAGAAATTGCATTTCGTATACAGAGTTTCGTTGACTTGTTGAATTTCGTAGTAAATCTCATCAGAAATTGTTTTTTCGCAGGTGCTGTCCCGTCCATTGAAATTCAGTAATAGACTAATATATATTCCACGTATCAAATAGCTCATTTTAACTATGTGTAATAAGTTCTGGTAGACTATTGCAGGGCAAATCTGATTTCCTGATGAAACAGGCTTTCTGTTCGTTTTGAGACGTTGAATTCAAAATGACTTTTTAGCACTAAGTTAAAAGCTTTAGAATTGCTTATTTTAATCTGTAAGTTCAGGAATGTAATGATTTCATTACATTCCTGAACATATTAAAGGAATTGATCTCATGAATTTCACGTGTACAACAGTTTGACGTTGTTGTTGGTATAGCCAACTGCCAATAAGGAACCCCCTCATTGTTGTTGCCATCTCTTGTAGGAAAGGCAATGGGCCAAGGTTTCCCTGAACTTCGTCACATTAATAAATTATAAAATATTTCACTACGTAATAGCCATATATTTTACACTGGCCTGTTATGGTTCGGTAACTTGGATGGTTGCTGTAGAACAGTGTGCCAGCAACATTCTGTCAATATAGTGTTTATAGTGCTCTTATAAATATTTAATAATGTTTTCACAAATGAGTAATCGTCTTAATTGTTTACTTAGCCCTGTTCTCACCTATGAAAGGTGAAGTGTTAATGAGTCCGAAATGTAGAAAGAGAGAAAACAGACCGGGAGGGAGGGGGAAGTGAGAGGGAGAGAGGAGGGAAGAGGAGGGATGAGAAAAAAACCCGAGTGGCCATGCGACGGATCGAAAGTCAAGCCTTCAAAATTCTCTAGTGCATGATTTCGCCTCCTGACGTCTTTAATTTACCTCTGGATGTAGAGATGCAGATAGGTCCATGTTAAATAAGCAAGTGAGCTAAACTAGCATTACCCTAGTAGTCTTGATGGTTAGCCTAGGCCCTAGGGCAACGGGGATACCACTAATTGACAACAATGGCTGTTATCCAAGAGCAGGAGATTTCCCCTGAGCGGCCAATTGCGTTGGACACACCAGTTCTCGTCTGATCACTGAAGTTAAGCAATGCAACCCCAGTTAGTACTGACATACCGTAAAATCTCACGTAGTGCCCGCGGATTATACGCGTAACATAGGGTCATTTAGTGCGGACTATATGCGAGGGCGAACTATATATGATTGCGGACTCTAAATGAAACCAATGGTTCTCAATGAAAACTGCTCCTCATTTTCTGAACATTTTATTACACATAACAACATGACATCTTATAAAATCTTTCACATTTCAATTTCACCGTCAGAGAAATCTGACATTTCATGTTAAAATTCATTTGATCCCATTGCCCCTACAAGTTGCGCCACTGGCTACAGTAGGAATTTTAAAGTGCGGACTATATTTGAAACATACCCATCGCTAATGCGGACTATATTTGAGATGCGGACTTTACATGAGATTTTACGGTAGATGGCCGCTTGGGAAAACTGGGTACTGCTAGTATCCAAAAATCGTTGCATTAGTGTAGTGTCTGTGCAGTTCCTGCATCAGAACTCCACAGTGGACGGGGCTCTAATGACCTTGTAGTTGAAGAGCCCTAAAACACAAACAAACAAGGAGATTCCCAGGCAGTAAAGAGGCTATCAGATAGTGGTGTTTATAAGCTCATAAAGAAGTTCGGATTTAGCATTGTGGAGCATTTTATAAAGTGTGTCCGAACTGTGACTTATTAGCCACATGTAAGGGGTAATTAAAAAAAGATGGTTGGGTTCAGAAAAACGTGTACGGTCTTCTCTACCGGGATATATTCAGAAAGTGAATAAAGGTATGGCCAATTGTAAAGAGTTGATAAGTTGATATTCGCAGTTATCTATCTTTATTTGTTGATCACTTCATTTCGCTTTTTATTTTTAGAAAGGGACTTGCGAATAATTTTTAAAGTCCTCCTATTACATGTATATACTATAAAAAACAACGTTCCCTGAAGGGCATCCACTAAAGCAAATATATAGGTTACTATCTCATTATCAGATATTAAAGTATCAATAAATATCAAATGTGGGATATAACTGACACCAATTATTAGTAGCATTTTTCCAAAAACTGCAAATCTGAAATAAATAAGTTACTTTCACTTTCATAAATTCGTCTAAATGAAATTTCCACAAGTCATTTTGTGAAATTACTCACAGACGGTCGTGGCATTTCCTATTTATCGCATTGGTCACTCGTACGATATTCTTAATTGTCAAGAAGTAGAACAGAAAGTTGGGCACTAAAATAATCTGCAGTGGTGCACCAATAAATATTAAATTGGATTTTAGAGTTTTAAATCTGCCATAAACTGTTGTTGTTATATCGATATCAAATATCTTTTGCAATTTTCTCTCAACGTATATGATAATGGCGATGGTACTGATGACACTAGATAGGCCCCAGGCGTAGAGAAACTCCAATAACGTTTTTCGAGTCTGTTTCAAAAATAAAAGATGATAAGTATTTTGTGTATGCAGTAAGAATTTTCCTAAATGCAGCTCCCTCTCAAGTTGATGCTGGACATCAATTCCAAAAAAAATCGATCCCAGAACACTCCTTACTTGCCCTGAATAAGTATCTCATCAGATTATGACCATTGTTGAGTTATTACCCACCTGTTCTTTTTGGCCAAATAAGCTGTTGACTGAGCTGCTTTCTTTTAAATAGCCACTTCCTACCTTGGGATGGAGCAGCGCAACCCCAGCTAGTACTGACATGGGTGGCCGCTTGGGAAAACTGGGTACTGCTAATACCCAAAAACCGTCGCATTAGTGTAGTGTCTGTGCAGTCTCTGCATTAGAACTATGCTGTGGACGGCGCTCTAATGACGTTGTAGTTGAAGGGCCCTAAAACACCAACAAATCTCCTATCTTGGGATCCACCATGGGTCATCACTCATCAGGTACTTTTGATTAAGAGTGTCCACGCAGAGAGGTAAAGAAACTCTTAAGAGGAGGATTGACTGACTTACCATACAAGTTTTTCTCTCAGGTGCACTGCAGGTTTTCAGTGTTGCAAGTCCCCGCCAGAGTTCAAATGCTAACACGTTAAGCCATAAGAATGCTGACATTGTAAAAAAGTATTTTGTTACGAGTACTACCATAATAATAATTCTGTTACGTAAGCCTTGAAGGAGTTGAGACATCCCAAAGGGCAGATAAACGATAAATAAACTTAGCGCGTGCCACAGCAACGGGGCACAATAGAAATATACTTTTGGATGTGAAATATGGATGGCAATTGTGACTAAAAGACAGGCGCTTGACAAAAGGCAGGCACTTCCGTAAAAGTACCTCTGTAGTCTTATTTGTGGAGTATCTGCATTGCAGTAATAATACGATTTGCCTTTCAAATCCAAAAAATAGTCACCAAATGTATATTTAGTCAATAAAATAGCATCAGTTAATGATAAGTTGCTGTCTATTTCAAATGATCCAGTGAACGACTTCAAATTACAGCGAACATCACAGGTTGAAATGCTCGTGGACACTGCCTTACAGCTGGTTGACAACGTTGTGTTTTCTGCTAAAATGGAGTCCCTGAAATTCATCGAAGTTATTCGAGACCCGTCACTTTCTGTTAAAACAGGTATACACCATGGAATGACATAGTCAATTACAGGTGTGCTTGTGCAGTTTTCGTCCTGTTTGTAATATTGATTGCAGATTAACACTGATCTGTTTCTGAACATGAAATAATCGCCTAACGGTAATATAGTCTTGTCACAATTCGTCCATAGAGAACCATTGTGAAGCACTTTATATTGACTATCAGAAATTAACACCTTGGGGCAGGTTATGAAGGTAGCAGTGTGCATCTTAAGTCTGCCTTTTCTGCACAGTTTGATGGTCGGTGACTGATGGTCATTAGGTTCCACGAATACTCCTTCAGGTAGTTTGGGCAGTATTCCTACTTGATTCAGTTCCACACAAGCAGTCGGTTTACAAACTCCAATCCATTTATCCAAATAAAGTAACTGATAATTGTATGGACACTGTATAGGTGCTGAACTCGGTAATGGCACTGAGCTGTTTGGCTCGTTTATGTACTTTCGTTCATTGTCCTTTTTGATCACTTCACTCGTGCTTGAAGAACATTGTCTAGCAGGGCTTAAGAGTCCGAAAATAATGACCGTTTTCAGCACACACTTATGCATGTTAATGCCAGGCAGTAATATTTGATTTGACAGCAGCGTTTTTTCTGTCACCTTGTTTTAAGGTCGCGATTGCTGCAATAGGATGTGGTTTGACGTTTGATTGAGCAATTACAAAAGTTACTTTATCTTAATAAGTAAATTAGACAGCTTGTTTAGATGTTATTTGCTTCATGTTTAGATGTCATTTGCTTCAATTTCTTTGGTTCTGCAATTTACTGTGATGTCTATTTATCGAACTACTTTTTTTCTCTTTGAAGAAAGGGTTGTTTGGAAACCGCCAATGTGCGAACTAGATCCAGATTCGATACTGGATAGAGGCAGTTTCACTTCTTTCGAACCGTGACAGTGACCTTAAAGCCCAGCGCAAAATGAGACGCAGTCTCCGCAGGTGACGCAGGGTGAATCACTATAAATTTCTGTGGCTCACATGATAGTATGTAGTTGCGCATGTTAAGTCGCAGAGTGACGTGACTCAGTGCCTGCGCCACGTGACCCTGCGGAGCGCATTGCGAATGCCGCAGTTTCCTGCGTGAAGTTGGCGTGACAATAACAGAGAAGTTCTCTTGTTATTTGATGCAAGTATGGTGATAAACTGCGATTCAATATGCGGTGATTGCCTGCTAGCAGAATTTCGCAGGGCTGCTACACCCTGCGTCACCTTTGCGCCTTCCGTCCGATGGAAGGAAATACAGTCGATTCCGGTTAATCGGCCCACATCGGGACGCGATCGTTTTGGTCCTAATAACCGGCTGGTCCGATTACACGAGCATGTCCTATGTTATAAGACGGGACTATGTTGTTTCGGTTCTTTAGGATTCGGGGGTCCAATTAACCGGCTTTGACTGGACTATGTCACTTGCACGTAAAAGAACTCCTTCTACATGCAACGTGTAGATGGGCAAGATTCCCAGGTGTAGGAGCTCGCCACATTGCACACTGTGCTGGCACCCCTCTGTACGCCACTTACGATAGGGGTTTCAACGTTAGGATGGCAGCTGGCTGCATAAAATACCGTCCAACTATTGGATCATGTGTTCAAATGGATAAAAATGGGCATCCGAATCTGACGTTTGGGTTTTGGTAAACAAGCCACTGACTACCTCAAGGGCCAAACCATGAACTTAACTGGTGATTTCTGGCGCTAGAAAGTTCTGGATCTGGATGCTGGATTAGTTTGTGGGTTGGGGAGTAAGCCAGGCAGCCATAACAGGACGAACCCTTAGGAGGCTGCCCGCGGGAGATGAGGAGTTAGGTGAAAGGATGAAGGAGAGGGTTATTTTGCAGCACCCATCATTTTTGCTTCATTATAATTACGTAGTTTGATGCCGCTGAAAGAGTTGTGACATCAGATCTACTGCCAACTGGACTGAATTCAAGAGGATACTCTGCAGTAAGTGTCTTCCTTTCTTGGCTCTTTTAAAGATCTTAGTCTGCCCCCTCCCCCAAAAGAAAGAAAACGCATGAAATCTTATCTACATATTGAAGTCAATCTTTATTTAATATGGATAACTGAAGTTAAGATGCAAAATTTGAATAATTGTTGTGATTTCTTGGAGTATTACCTCTAGTTACAGTTTTTGAAGGTCAAAAAGCTCATGTCTTTATAACAGAAATTTGTGAAACAGTTGTCTTCAACCTTGACTCGTCGATTTCCATTTGGTGCAATCTTCAAATGTAAAACCTAGCTCCTTTTCGAGGCTGCGCTTTCGAAAATACATCTGTTTTTTTGTGAACTTGAACACATCTTCTAGACATTAGAATGTGTCGATCAGGACATTTGTCATAAAACACTTTGGAACGACGAACTGCCTCCGAAAAGTGGTTATCTTGAATAAAGTTGACGCAAATGAGTACAATGACTAACAGGGTGATACTTTTATAGCAACTCATGGCGATAACTTGGTGCAACTGTGCAAGAATAAAAGGTCATCACGTATAATGAAAAGGAACGTGCAGGCCGGGAATCGAACCGTTATTAACTGCTTTGAAGGCACCTATGCTAGCCATTATACCACTGTTGTTCGTTTACGAGAGCAGCAAATTGCGTTGGACACACCAGTTCTCGTCTGATCACTGAAGTTAAGCTGCGCAACCCAATCTAGTACTGACATGGGTGGCTGCTTGGGAAAACTGGGTACTGCTAATACCCAAAAATCGTCGCATTTGAATAGGGTCTGTGCAGTCTCTGCATAAGAACTATGCTGTGGACGGGGCTCTAATGACCTTGTAGTTGAAGGGCCCTAAAACACCAACAAGCAAACAACGCACAGCTTATTTACGCACACTTTTCCGTCATACTCTCTAAAGTTATTCCAGTTTTTTTGGTTCTTGTTGGCATTTATTTTTCAATTCTTACAGGTGAGTGAACCTTATAACCAGAAATTAAATTTCGACGATGAAGATATTAATAGGAGGCTTGTGTCATGGGCGACGGTGGTATAATGGTTAGCATAGCTGCCTTCCAAGCAGTTGATCCGGGTTCGATTCCCGGCCGTCGCACATTTTGCATCATGTTTGTTAAATGAATTTAAAGCCTTAGAATGATCTTGCGTTTATTAACTTTTGCTCTGAGAAAATGAGCTAAAGTCACTGTCCTATGTGGCATAAAGTCGTCTTACCTTTCTACAGACTGTTTTTCCTGTGCTTCACTGGATTTGCTATTGCAACCATTTGTTTGATAGTTGTGTTGTTGATTATTTGAAGTCGGTGGTGTTTGCGAATGGTTTTATTTGGAAACCACACCCAATTTTTCTCAATTTTAGCTTTTTAATTACTCCTTAATCAACTTTTGTTGTGATTCGGCAAATTAATATTCAGATTGATGCATAAGGATTTCCTGTGCAGGATTTCCCGACTACGCGTGAAAGCTCTGTTTTTACGTGGAGAAAAATATCAGCTTAGAATGTTAAAATTTCTTAATATTAAACGTCGCCTCCTGGCGGCGGTATAATGGCGTTTGTTTGTTTTGTTGTGTCTGCGCAGACACTACGCAGTTACGTCGATTTTGGGTATTAGTAGTATCCAGCGTTCCCAACCGGTTACCCATGCTAGCACTAGCTGAAGTTGCGTTGCTTAACTTCGGCGTTAAGACTAGAACTCGTGTGCCCGACGCAATACAGCCGTTCTGTGATAAACGGCGCGATAAATACAGTAAATAGGGTCTCTTTTACATGCAGGCGACATCGTGCACACCACACAGGCGTACTTTCGACTTAAGCGTGGTATGCACGTAACGATAGGTTAGAGCAGTGTTTTTCAACCAGGGTTCCATGAGGTCCGCCCAAGGGTTCCGCCAATGGCAAGGTAAAGTATAAAAACAGCAATGAAAACACAAGAAACGAGAACGACTTTTGTCTGTCGAAGATGAACTTCGGGTGTCTCTCAAACATTAGGCCACGAATTCAACTCCTTATGCTAAAACACACACCTGTATCAATTAATGTTTTTCTGTCACTGTATGGGGTTCCGCGAAAGGTCTAAATGTTCCAAAGGGGGCATAATTGTTATATCGGTCGCTCTACAGACGGCTTTTATGCTGGGCGTGGCTATGAAACGCAGTCCTCTACTATTGGCTAATGCATATTACAGTGGTGTATGCAACCCCGTACGATTTGAATTGCTATGATGTGATGGATTTCAATAATAATAATAATAATATTTTTAATAATAATAGCGAGATTCATAGAAACGGGATATTCGTGGCTACACGAGATCATTCACAGAATCGATATGTATCTTGTTCGCGGGGAGGAGGGCCGGGGGACCGAAACAACGAAAGTAGAGATCATTGTAAAGGATTGTTTCCTAAAATTAAACTTCCTATGAATTATCGGCTGCCGAATTATCTTTGCTAAGTACCTTTACAATGATCTTTACTTTCGGTGTTTCGGTCCCCCGGCCTTCTCGCCTTCGGCTCGAAGGCCTCCTCCCCGCGAACAAGATACATATCGATTCTGTGAATGATCTCGTGTAGCCACGAATATCCCGTTTTAATGAATCTTTTTTTTATGAATCCCACTTTTTTTTAATACCGATTTTGTTTTTAAATTATAGTTTAATTCGAATTCCAACTTATTTAATTAACATAGTATGGGGGATTGCAAACGCCGCCGTAATACGCACTGGCCAATAGGAGCGATCTGCATATATATAGCCACGCCCAGCGTCGCCGATAGCAGAATAACGCATAAGAGCGACCGATATAACAATTATGCCCCAAAGGGTTCCGCGAGAAGTCTGAATGCTCCAAAGGGTTCCGTTCCAATAAAAATGTTGAAAAGCACTGGGTTATGGCATTACAGTATTTTGATTTCATGTGAGTTTAAAGACATTAAAGTACTTCATTGTTAAGCAATCAACTTCATTCATCTTGGCACTGGGGCCCCGCAATCGCCTGCTACCTTGGGCCCCGCAAACTCTAGGGCCGACCCTGCTCAATGAATCATGTAATTTGACAACGCAAGGCCATTTGGTCTTGCTGCCTCAAGAATTGACTGCCCTTCTATACTGATTGTTCCCTAACCATATAAATTGCACTGCCTTACCAGAAACATTGCATTTATGGCACGTTGCATTTATGAAAGAAAAGTTTTATTCTTAACACAATAACAAAATGTAGATTTTGATAGTCCACTTCAAATTCATTATGTGGACCTCCTGTAGTCCCGAAACCCGATATTTAATGCATCGTTTCCGTTCAGTTTTTCATTTGTTACATATGCGTTTCTTTATTATTCCTATGGCCTTCTTGTTGCAGTCGTAGGCAAGAAAAACCCACAAACCATGGAGCATGTTGATTAAAGGAAATATGTAGGATAATATTTCAGAATCTGTTATCAACGTATAATTATACACTAAATTTGGAATCCAACTAACTCCCATAACCAGTAAAAGTTTTCCACCTATTAGTAACCTGTAATACATAAATTTGGTTATTAGTATTACTGTACTGTTATCTCTGGTGATAATAATTTATGTGGCGAGATGATTAACTCACAAGTTATTTTGGCGTTTTCTTCGCAAGATTTCTGTCTCCGTGACTGTTTTTCTAATATTTATCACTGTCAGAATGAGGAATAACAAGTTGACAAATAAAATTGCCTGCAACGGCGCTCCCGAAAGCATTACGCATTCTTTTGTTTCTGGTACTGCCAGAGTACTCAAAGAAAAATTTATATTTAACCAGCTTTGCAACTTTCTGTTAAAGTGAATGACCATCACAATGGCGCACATTAAAATGGAGAGGCCCCAAGCATAGATACTTTCCAACAAGAATTTTTTTGTCTATATAATAAAATAAAAAATGCCGTTATTAATAAAATTGCAATATTATTTCTAATTCTAATTGGATACACTGCAAGCAGCTCTAATAGGCCAAATTGGCAGTGGAGTGAATGATTGGCATTCCTAATTTGTAACCCATTGAAAACCCCAAGGAACTTGAAATATAGCATCTATTCTGCCATATACCCGCTATCATGGCACCTCCTTGCAGAAAATTCCTCACATCATCTTCACCGAGAGCATTCCATTGCCGAATGGCCCTTGGAAAAGAAGACCAGTAATACGAGTCTGTGCATGCCCTGATCTCCTTCAATTTGAATGGATGATCATTTCTCCCCCTATACTCTGCAAGGGATAAGCTGCCAACTGGAGGACCCTCGTACCCTATTTTCAACAGTCTGTTAAAAAGCTTAATGCTGTCAGATACCCGCCTCTGACATAGTGGGTCCCACCCTACTTCTGTGATCATGTCTGAGACGCTCAATTTCTGAGGTGTGCGATGTAGTACAATTCTGGCTATGACAGAGTACAGTCACTTGTTATAGCTGTTTGTTATATCCGAGATCTCTCACACATTGAAAGCGTCGTAGGAACCAAACCAGCTGTGCTATATGCAATATCCGAGTGTTATAGCCGAAAAATTACTACATATACTTATGCATTAGTGCTAGCTGGGACTTTCTACTTGTTTGTATTATAAGCCAAAAAGTTATAAGCCATACGTTGTTTGCATGCAGTTTTTCATTTGTTACATATGCGTTTCTTTATTATTCGTATGGCCTTCTTGTTACAGTCATACACAACAAATACCCACAAACCATGCAGCAAATTGATTACAGGAAATATATAAGATAATGCTTCAGAATCTTTTACAAATGCATAATTATACACTAAATTTGGAATCCAACTAATTCCCATAACCAGTAAAAGTTTTCCAACAATTAATAACCTGCAATTCATAAATTTGTTTATTAGTATTAATCTTATCTGTGGTGTCAAATCAAATATCAATTTTTGTTATATTACAAAATGATTGCTCACAAATTAGTTTGACGTTTCCTTTCCAAGATTTCTGTCTCCGTGACTGTTTTTCTAATGTTCCTCACTGTCAGAATGAGGCATAAAAAGTTGAAAAATAAAATGACCTGCAACGGCGCTCCCGAGAGCATTAAGCATGCTTTTGTTTTTGGTACTACCAGAGTAGTAATAGAAAAATCTATATTTAACCAGATTTGAATCTTTCTGTTAAAATGAATGATCATCACAACGGCACATATCAAAATGGAGAGGCCCCAAGCGTAGATATTTTCTAACAAGAATTTTTTTGTCTATATAAATCAAAAATATTTGCAAAATTAACATATTATTTCAGCCGCATTAGAAAAGCGGAGGTTGGTGATGTCCTTTAAAGTCATTGTTTTATAAAATTTTTATTATTATAATAAATGTAATTTCACCAATACGTAGGCCCTACACGCAATGAACATAAGCCAAAGCAAGCCAGAGGTACACCATTAAGTAACAAGAGGGTGATAGTGTTCACAAGCAGTCTGAAAACCTTTCGGGTTATGTCCCATGTCCCCTAGTCACGGTAGGAAGTTACTGGTCTTGTGGACTGTTGCGATTGTATTTGTGTCTTGAACACAGATTTCTGCAGATGGTGACATGATAGCTTTCACTTTAGTGCAGAACAGTCGAAGACATCAGACCTAACAGAATAGGGTAGGTTATTCCCAGGGTCCTTTCTAGCGCTTACGTCGCCCCGGACAAAAAGACAAATTGCCGCCCTTTAAGAATATAATGCAAGTTCAAGCAGCAGTTTTTCCCACACTTACAGCCAAAATGGCGCCCCGAACTAATGCCCGGGTTGCACCCCCTAGAGCGGGCCCTGGTTATTCCACAATGAGAAGTGGTTATATGGGCAATATTTCCTCAGTAAGGGGGAATATGGCATGAGAATTCGAATAGGTATCCTCCTCTATTCCTCAGAAGCGTGGAAGTAGTCAATAGCATAGTGGAAAGGCTGACTTGATGCCCGGTGCGTGGCTATTAGGGTACAAATATTGTATCACTGTTGGGTCCCAGTGAAGTTTAGGAGAGTGTAAGACTGCAGACGGCTGTTACACTGGTCCATGGGCGTCCCCAACCAACCACCCATGTTGTTTTTATCTTGGGTTGCGTTGTTTTAACTTCAGTGATCTGATGAGAACTGGTGTGTCCAACACATTCAGCCAATTTATTTCAGCAATTTTAACCCCCAAAAGAAGAGGATTATAACCCCTGTGGTTATCCCAAACTTTCCTCGCCTTTAAGAGCCTTTCAAAACCGGCAACCTAGATTCGGTGCAGAATAACTCACCCTACTGATTACGGAATAAATTTCAGGAAAAACGCCACTTCTCGACTTCTACTTACCAAACATGTACGTCGACTCCTAGGATTAACAGACTTCAATGTAGCAAATCCTCTCCAAAGTTCAAAGGCTAAGACACTTAGCCAAAGGTATGCAGATGTTAAAAATGTATATATCACAACGAAAAAGACAATAATGATAAATCTGTCGCGAATACCTTGGAGGATATTGACGATGGAAAAGGGCAGATAAGTGATTGTCAAACTTAGGGCGTGACACAGCAAAGGCATGGAATTCATATATATCTCAGGGCATGAAATATGAATGACCATTGTAAGTATTAGAAATATCTCGGATGCAACACATGCAGCTCCGTAAACAAAGAGCCTCATAGTCTTTTTTGCATCAAATGATTCACAATAATAGTACGTCGACCGGTTAAAATTTAAAAAGTAATCGCCAAGACGAAAAGTGTTCATTAAAATCAAGTCCCTTAACGTTTCATTTTCGTCTCTTTGAAAAAATCCAGAAAACCACAACAAGTTCGACTGCATATTACACGTGGATATGCTTAGAGATGCTGTCGTGCAAACAGTGGTAGACATATTCTGTGCTAGGACGGTGTAACCAGGCACAACTTCAGTTGCTATAGCAGCCTTGAGGGACTCTGCTTCCTCTTTCGGAAGTGGCACACACCATGGAATTACGTAGTCCTGAAAAACCTGTTTGCCTTGGTGGGCGCTGAAGTTCTTGTCGCATATTAAGACTGACCTGTTTGAGAACATGAAATAGTCGCCTAGGCGCACAGTACTTCGTCCATACTTAATCCATAGAGACCCGTTGGTTTGCACTTTGTACTCTAAGTCTGTGAGTAACAATTTGGGGCACCCCACAAAATTGGCTGTATGCATCCTTAGAATGTCCTTTCGACATAGTGTTAGAGTAGACAGTTGCTGGTCAACATTTTCCAGGCACACGTCGTCTGGTAGGTCAAACGTTGCTGTTTCAAGTGGGAGTTCGACGCAGGCAGATGGTTTGCAGATTCTCATCCATTCACCTAGATACAGAAGTTGATAATTGTAAGGACACTGTAAAGGGGCCTCATTTAGTAGAGGTCTGGGGCAGGTGGGTCTTAAGGTGTCATTTCTTTGATTTTCGCTGTTATTTTGTTGGGCTGCAAAGTTGCTGTCTTGTTCTTCGGCATTTAAAGTGTTAAAGGTAACAGTGGTACCGATTAGTATCGCAACTGTGAGAAGTGATAGCATTGTCACATATGATTTGAAAATATTTCGGTGAGGTACTTTTATGGTGTCTTCAATTCCAACATAAATTTTGGATATCCGCCAAGAGGATCTGTATATGAATGAAGGATTCTGCGTTATTAAAGTGCCAATAAATGATGACCATAGCCATTCTATATTTAGGAGTAATATGCCGCTTATTAAAGTGATCTCCAAGGTGCGTTATTAAACTCTTTCAAACTAAAGATTCAGTCAAACAGAACGACGTTATAACGCTGCTTTCTGACGTTCTCCTACGTTCAACGCAGCGTTATAGAGTCGCCCTGTTGTATTGTTCGGCCACACAGAACGCCCCCGACGGTGGAACGCAGCGCTGTCACCTCACGTTAAAGCGCAACATTCAGTTGGAAGACAAATTTCAATTTTAACGCCCGACGTTCCGCTTAAAGAAACTAACTAAAATTGAATTTCTATGTTGTAACTTCGCGTTGATCGTTTTCAATATGACGTCTGACGAACGCGGCGTTATAACGCAGGGTAGAACGTCGTTCTGTTTGACCACAAGTCAACCCACCTCGGTAGAGTATCAAACCCTGAAATGCTGGCGCAGTAACCGAGCGTGCTACCCACTGCGCTACCGAAGAGGCCGGATTTCCTGTTAAAGAGCTCAAAACTTGCTTGGAAGCTCGAAGTGCTAGTAATCCGATTCCAGTGAGTTATTTGCATGGCCTTACCAAAAATTGCGTATAAGTGGAGGACAGAACGTTTTAGGGCCCGTGAACTACATGGTCATTAGAGCCTCGTCCACTACATTGTTCTAGTGCAGAGACTGCACAGACGCAACACTAATAAGACGATTATTGGATATTAGCAGTACCCAGTTTTCCCAAGCTGTCACTCATGTTAGTGCTAGGTGATGTTACCTTGCCTATCTTCAGTAATCAGACGAGAACTGGCGTGTCCAATGCAATATGTCGCTCCCGATTCATTTCCTGCTGACAGACTTAACGTAGTAAATCCATCCAACATCCATTGGTCATTTTAACCAGACTAAGCACACACTCTAATGATTGATCCGTACCAAACCTGATAGTCACCATTAGCTGCTTCTCAGTTTCTAACCCCCCCCCACTCCTTCCACTGTCGATAACCTACCTTCGAGGTGGTCATCATCAAATTATGATTACCGGGGCCAGTTGTTGTTGTAAAATGCATTTTTAAACGATTGACAGACTTGTTTCCTTACAAAATGTCGCACTGTGTCGATTACATATGAGGAAAAGCTGTGTTACGTACATTGGTACACAAATTTTGGCTACAGTTATTGTTTATTGGATTCCGGACATTCAGTGATCAACATTTTATTGACATGGTACACATCGAGCTTCATCGTGCGGAACATATGCGTTTCTTTATTATTCGTAAGGCCTTCTTGTTACAGTCGTATAAAAGGAAAATCCACACACCTTGGAGTAAGTTCAGTAAATCAAATATGTAAACTAATACTTCAATTTCTCTTTTGTACATATAAGTATACACTAAGTTTGGAATCCAACTGAAGCCGAAAAGCAGTAAAAGTTTGGCAATAATTATTAATCTGTAAATTGTATATTTTGGCATTAATAATAATCTTATCTCATTTAGCACATTACCTTTTCTTGTCAATGTTTGATAAGTTGGCATTACTACTTACAAGTTGTTTTGGCGTTTCCTTTCCAATATTTCGGTCTCGGTGACTGTTTTTCTAATATTTTTTACTGTCAGTATTAAGAAAAGCAAGTTCAGAAATAGTATCACCTGCATTGGTCCACCTTCAATTATTAGTCTGGTCTTAGCGGAACTTGGTATTGCACGAATCGTCATTGCAAAATTTATATTCAATATACTTTGAATTCTTCTGTTAAAATGAATGATCATGACAACAATGCACATCAAAATGGAAAGGCCCCAAGCGTAGAGACTCTCCAAAAAAAATTTTTTTGTCTGCATAAAAGAAATAAAGATATAAATAAAAATGAGTACATTATTTCCATAAAATGTTTGATATTAAACGAACTACAAACTGAGCTTTTTAATGTAAAAAAACCCTCATCATCATAATACCCTTATGCCGCCTGTGGCAGGGTCGAGTCTGCTGGTTGTAGCCCTCCTCTACCGCCTATCTACCACCTATCCACACCACACTACCATATCCTTACGGACAACCTGCTCCCACGTCTGCTTTGGTCTCCCCCTGCCCCGGGTGCTTCCAACCTCTTGCATTTCTGTAATGGACCTAACAAGCTCCTCCTGCTTTCTTCTCATTACGTGTCCATAGTCTCCATACCACCTCATTCTATTCTCACTCATTTTTTCCGCGATGTCCCATCCCCAGGCTATCTCTAATATACTCATTCCTAATTCTATCACCTCTTGACACCCACGTATGCATTCAATTTACGTGGCACTTCCTTCCTGCGTTGGACGCACCAGTTCTCGTCAGATCACTGAAGTTAAGCAGCCGGCATGGGCGGTTGGTTGAACATTGGGTGCTGTTAATTTCCCCTCTCCTACATCCCCCACTCCTGCCTTCCTCTCACCCGCGAGCAGCTTCCACAAGGTTTGGCCCGTTATGGCTGCTTGGCCAATTCCCCAACCCCTTGACGTAACACTCTGATCCATACAACGTGGCTGGCCTTACCACTTCCCTGTAAAACTTCCCTTTCAACTTGACTGGGACCCTCCTATCACACAGAACTCCACTTCAACCATCCCTCATGGAGTCTATGAGTCACAGCTGAGTCTATCTAACCATTGCTTTGGTATGTCGATCCTAAGTACTTTACCTCTTTCTCCTTTTTGCCAGTTCGCCCCTAGAGAGTACGTCATCATTCCTGTCCTTCCCAAGCAATCCTCACCAGACAATTTAAATGCACTTGGTCCACCACATTTCACTTCTAAAGGGAGTAGTCACTTTTTATAATGAAAAGGTGAGAACTTTAGTTAGATTTGGAGAAATGTCCTTATATGTCGTAAAAGGAGTTCGTGGGCTCACACCCGTACCATGCACCGGACAAAATTTAGTAAAAGGAAGAGACTGCAGATGGCGAACTCTTTCCTAAACCTTTGCTTACCATATATGTGCGTCGGCTCCTAGCATCAACAGCCTTTAATGTAGCAAATCCTTGCCAAAGTTCAAAGGCCAAGACATTTAGCCAAAGGTATGCAGATGTTAAAAATATATACATAATAATGAAAGAGAAGATGTTCAAGAGCCTGTCACGAATACCGTGGAGGATGTTGATGATTCCAAATGGCACATAAACTATGGCCAAATTTATGGCGTGGCACAACAAAGGAATAGAATTGTGATAAATTTCAGGACATAAAATGAGAATGACAATTGTTAGTAGAAGAAATATTTCAGACGCAATGCATGCACTTCCAAAAACGTAGTACTGTACAGTCGTACGTGCATCAAGGGCTGTTTCACAATAATAGTACGTCGACCGGTTGATGTTTAAAAAGTAATCGCCAAAAAGAAGTTGGGACATTAAAATTAAATCAATTAATGTCCCATTTTGGTCTATTTCAAAAAATCCAGTAAACCTCAACAAGTTTGATTGAAAATCACACGTCGAGATATTTAAAGAGACTGTCAAGCAGACAGAGGAGGAGGATGTATTCTCTGCTAGGACAGAGCAACCAGCGACAACTTCTTTTTTAAGAAGTACCTGTTGGGACTCTGCTTCCAATCTCGGAATTGGCACACACCATGGAATTACGTATTCCTGGAAAACCCGTTTGCCATCTTTGGCACTGAATTTCTCGTCGCATACTAAGACTGATCGGTTTGAGAACATGAAATAATCGCCTAAGTGCACTGTGCTTTGTCCATTTTTAATCCATAGAGACCCATTGGCCTGTACTTCGTAATCTAAATCTGAGAGTAACAATTTGGGGCACGTCACAAAATTGGCTGTGTGCATCCGAAGATTGTCCTTTCGACATAGTGTTACAGTAGACTGTTGTTGGTCAACATTTTCCAGGCACACGTCTTCTGGTAGGTCAGGCGCTGCTGTTTCAATAGGTAGTTCGACGCATGCCGATGGTTTGCAGATCCGCATCCATCCATCGAGATGCAGAAGCTGGTAATTGTATGGACACCACAGAGGGGCCTCATTTAGTGACGGTCTGGGACAATTGGGTTTTAATGTGCCATTTTCTTGATTTGCACTGTTATTTAGTTGTGCTGTTAAGTTGCTATGTACTACTGCGTAGGTTGGGCCACTAAGGTTCAAAATACTACCGATAAGAAGCATAACTGCGATGGATGGTAGCATTGTTACCAGTGAAAGGAATATTTTTTGACGATTTGCTTTTGTTTCGTCATTTAATTGTGAAAGACGTTTCTGGATATTCACCAACAGGATCTGCGGACACATGGAGGTGTCAGGTTTATTAATTATTGCTTCATAATGATCTGCACCCGGTGTTTTTTTTTCGGGATTGCTTACTTCTATATTTTAATTCCCTAATCGCTGACCTCCGGTGGAACCACTGTCCTGTAAAATGCCCTTTCAATTGTATTTGGACCCTCCGATCACACAGGAACATACATGTCTACATAATTTAAATTTTCAATGTGCATTGATGCACATTTCTATATGTCCGGTACTCTGTTCTGGGTGTCCCTTCTCCCAGTATTTCGATGATGTCAGGGACCAGGTGACCCAGGTCCGCCTGCAGTACTGTGCGCTAAGTGATCCATCTCCCGTAAGTGAAGGACGGGCACTCCGCGGAAATCGCTTTTCCATTTTTTGCACATAGGCGCGGTAGTACCCTGTGGTGTACTGTGGTAGTACCCTGTCTCTCCTTGCGGTTCGTCAGCGTCTGTGCTCTCGCTCCCAGGTCGTCTGCCTGGCGTGCCCTTACTCTAGTTGTGCTTAATTTGCTTAAGGTCATTCCGATCAGCAGCCCGACTGCGCCGGTTGCTTTTGTTGTTTGATTGAAATTGGAAAATATGTTTTTTGGATATTCACCAAGAGGCTGTCTGCAACTAATGGTAGTTACCTAATTATGGCATGCTGATTACTCCTATATTCGTATCCGGCGTCTTCTCATAATTGCCAATCATTTTCCGTCAACTCATCTGACAGTGATGGAGCTGTAGTCCTTGTCCTGTTTATGGCGGTACAGATATTGCCCCACCCGGTTCTCATTCAGAATATGCTGTCATACACCTTGTTCCCATGTGTGCTTCAGTTTACCACGTCTGTTGCCTTCAAGCTGTCTTCCCATGCTGGACCAAACCAGTTCCACCATTTTTTCTTCTCACAGCATGCCCTTACCATCTCAATCTTTTTTGTCATCTTTTCCACAATGTCATAAAGCAATAATGATTCTGGTGGCAATGGAAAGGATTTATTTGGCATCTTTTGTCCAGGTGTAGGAGCTCGCTCCCTGGCGTCGGTAGCATTCCCCAACGAACACTAGACCGACGATAAATAAGCGTAGGGGTGCAGCTTTGGCCGGCTACCGGCTGCTGAAAACAACTATGACCAATATATCGCCCTATGTCCATTCAGAAGGACAAGATGGGTACCCGGCCCTGCCATAGACGGGAGAAGGGTTAGGAGTTGTTGTTGTTCAGGAAATGTGGCCATTACTTTGTACAGTACTAACAACTATAACACCAATTACTGTACTTGTAGATAGCGCGGACTACCTTCTCAATGATTAGACAAGTTTTGCAGTTTGAAGAGGCGAATAACCTTTTAAACAGATGCGTGAAGTCCTCATCTTAGTAGTCAAATTAGCAGCCTTCTGTAAGCGACGGTGGTATAATGGTTAGCATAGCTGCCTTCCAAGCAGTTGATCCGGGTTCGATTCCCGGCCGTCGCAGTCGTGGTTTTCTTTTTCGTATGCCTGAATCGGACAATTACCCACGCCCGTTATTGTGTTGCCACCTTTTTTATTAGTTATTTAAGAAATGTATGTGTCTTAATTATTCTTATGGTCCTCTTATTGCATGAATATACAAGGAAAACAAATACACCTTGGAATAAAGTCATCAAGTCAAATGTGTAGGCTAATATTTCGTAATCATTGGGCATAGTAATTGAGTACGTGAATTTTGGGATGCAGCAGAGGCCCATAACCAGCAAAAGTTTTCCTGAAATCTTTAGCCTGTACAATACAAAAATATTTGTTAGGTGATGCCGCAATAAGTTGATATGCCCATACATAGATATCGTAAAATTCACTTACAAATTGATTCTGCGTTTGCTTTCTAATATTTTAGTGTCGTTGGTTATCTTTCGAATATTCTTCATGGTCAGCATTATGAATATAATGTTAATAATTAAAATTCCCTGGAGTGGACCAAAGAAGAGTATCACCTTGCTCCTCGAAGATATTTCGCCATCAGTTGTGAACGTCAAATCCATATTAAGTGCTTGCTGCAGATTTCTGTTGAAGTGGATTATAATGACAACAGCGTACATCACCATGGGCAGGCCCCAGGCGTAGAGACTTTTCAGTAACATATTTTCAGCCTAAAACGAATCAGAAATGACATGGCATTTAGTATGTGGTAGTGATTTGCTCTGCAGGCCATTTACTGATGCCAGAGGACAACTGCTACACCTGAGGATTTCACTAATTTTCACATTTCCTTTCTGCCCCTTTCGGGGAGCGAGTTATTGCGTTGGACACACCAGTTCTCGTCTGATCACTGACGTTAAGCAGCGCAACCCCAGCTAGTACTGACATGGGTGGCTGCTTGATAAACTGGGTACCGCTAATCCCCAAAAATCGTCTCATTAGTATAGTGTCTGTGCAGTCTCTGCATAAGAACTATGCTGTGGACGGGGCTCTAATGACCTTGTAGTTGAAGGGCCCTAAAACACCAACGAAACAAAAATCTGCCCCTTCGGTAAATACAGTCTTAAGATTTCATAGCCCGTTTTGAATAATAAAGTTAGGTAATGGTCAAAAATATTCTCGAAATTGGTAAACAACTATTGAGTTTATTTCCATAAAAACAAACTTACCATGCACAGACGTGGTTTCGGTCCACTAACGACTCTCAAAGATGCAAATCCTCGCCATAATTCAATGGCTAAAATATTCAACCACAACAACGCCGACGTCAGAAATGTGCTCCTAATTAATAATCTTAGGACACTAATAATTCTGGACGAGATATAATCAGTGATAAAAACTGAGCAGACGGCAACACAAACGATAAATAAATTTATAACGTGGCACAGTAACGGTGTCGACCGGCAATTCACTTGAGGATAAGCAATTTGGATGGCGATTGTTAGGAAAAGGCAAATTATTGACAAAAGACAGAAGGCACCATAAGCGTATTGCAGCATAGAGTTTAGCTGATAAGTGGTGCTTTGATAGCAGTAATAATAGGACCTATGTTTGACGTCCAAAAGGTAATCACTAAAAGGATATCTTATCATTAAAATTAAGTCAGTTAGTGAATCATCACTTTCAATTTCAAAGTATCCAGTAAACCATTTTAGCTCGGAACGAGCAGTACAAGTTGAAATTCTTGCAGACAATTCTTTGCAAGTAGCAGCAGCAGTCGTGTTACCGGAATTGAACAGGGATTCATTGACGATTGCTCGTGGTTTACACCAAAGTATGACACTATTTGATGTTGAGTTATTATTCCTGTTATGAATAACGTCTTGTTGGCAAACTACTACTGAACCATTTTGAAACATGAAATAATCTCCAAGTGGCACAGTGATATTGTCGCTTTTATTCCACAGTGACCCATTTGCTTGAATCTCGTATTGAACATCTGTCAGGAACATTTTGAGACAGGTTATAAAGTTGGCATTGTGCATCCTGAGAACATCTTTTCGACACAGTTTGAAAGTAGATGTTTTATTGTCAGCATATTCCAGGCAAACGTTCTCGAGTAATTGAGGTGTCCTTGTCTTGGTTAGCGTGACTTCAACACAGGCTGACGGTTTACAGGCAAGAATCCAGTCATTCAAATAAACGAGATTATAATTATATGGGCACGAGACAGGTGCCTCATTCAGCAGTGGCTTGGGGCAGTTGGGAATCAAGATTACTGTTTGGTTTACTCCATTGGTGCGTTCAACAACTTTTGCACTGCTCCAGGGAAAGATGTTGCACACTATGAGCAGCACACGGATGAAAATAGACATTGTGGTGGTTGACCGCTGAAGTTGTCAGAATGTGGTGGTTTAGCTTTGTTATTGTATTCTACTGTAAATACTGTATGTTTATTGGCTGGTAAAATCGTTGGACACTTACCAAGACTTACCGAATCGAAAAATTATTCATAGTTGCCACATTTCGATTTCTTAGTCGTGACCTGCACGAAGTGTTTGGAGTAATTTTTCATTCTTCCTGAAGGTGGTGCAGTGGGTAGCACGTTCGGTAATTGCGTCAGTAGTTGTAGGTTCGATACTGGGCTGAGGTGTTGACTTCTTCCGGCAGAGAGAGAAGCTCCGAGTGCGCCTTCTTTCTGTTGAAAAGTAAAACCGAGGTCCCGTGTGGTGTAGGATGGCATTGACAAAGTCTAAAAACGAATCTTATAACATTAACCAACCTTTATTTTAATTCAAGGGCTGAGTTGAAAAGTGGTCCAAGTGACATATTGTAAGTGTTGAGTAAATTTCAAGGTTCTAGTTCAAGCTTAGGAAATCAATTTCATTTTTCAAACCCTAAATTGTGCTAGTGCTACCATGTATCGCTTTGCCATTTTTCCTCAAAAAAATTACAATTTATATATTGAGCGTTCCCAAATGCATATATGTGTAGAGGTGAATTCCTGTAGTAAACTAAAATGTTTCATACTTCTGGTATTTATAACTTCATTGGAGCCGAATTCGTGCTTCTGACAAGGAATTTTAGCAGAGGCTTCTCAGGTGCAGGTCTTCAAGATGACGAGCAAGAACTACGGATCGAATAGTATGACTGAAGAAAAGCAATGGATAGGTGAAATTGTGTAGGTCAGACAAGGCTTATTGATTTACTTTTCTTAATTACTTTCAGAGCCCTCTTATTCCAGGTATAGATAAGAAATGCAAACACTCCCGTCATTTGACCTGGAATTTAGACCAAATAAAATCCTATTGTCAGTCGTACTGCAGTGTTATAAGTAATAAAATATACTATATAACTGCCACCTATTACTAGCATCAACTTTCCGTATACCATGAATCTGTAAAACCATAAATCATTAAAATTATATTAATAATAATCATTAAAATTATCCCGTATACCGTATTTACACTTACAAATGTTTTGAGTATTCCCTTCATAATATTTTGGTTTCATTGGATGACTTTCGGATATTCCACCCCGTCAAAAATAAAAGCGCCACATTGGAGCCCATAATGACCTCGAAAGGCAGTGCAATTATTATATCTCGAGTCTTGTCAGATTCATCTGGGCTACCACCTAACGTAATTGTTAATTCGATGTTAAGTAACTGCTGTAGGTGTCTTTCGGTATGAATCATCATCATGACGGCATAAATGAAAATGGAACCTCCAAAATCGTAGGCACTCTGCAGTATACAGGTCCTACTCTGATGAAAAATAGAACATTTAATTCCAACTTGAGTACATTGTCACTAGGGCTCGTTACAATTTACCCCCGTTTTGCTTGTTGTTTCCAACACTCCTGCACTTTTGCGAGCTAGGCAATTACATCGGACGCGAAACATCATTGAGGCAGAGAGCATCATGTAGCCATATTTGATTTCTCCAACGTTCTCCCCCCACTCACGTCTATCTCCCACCATCATATACTTACGAATAGCCTGCTCGAACGTCTGCTTCGGTCTCCACCTGCCTCGTGTGCATCCAACCACCTGCATTCCTGAAATGGACCTAACGAGTTCCTCCTACTTTCTACTCATTTCGTGTCCATACCAGCTCAACCTATTCTCCCTTATTTTTTCAGGCGATGCCCACCACCCCAGGCCACCTCTCAAATAGCTATTCCTAATTCTATCAGCTCTCGACACCCCACTCATGTATCGCAGCTTTCGCATCTCGGCTACTTTTGAACTATATAATGACATATACCCTATACTCCAAACACAATTACTATATGTGTCAGAGAATGGGACAAAATTCAAAATCTTCCACTACTGATATCCATTGATTAGGAAATATTTATTATCTTCTAATTAACGTTCAGAACTACATTGGAACCGCATTCGTTGTTCGAGACTCATAATCTGACAAGGAATTGTAGCAGAAACATCTCAGGTGCAGATCTTCAAGATGACGGGCAAGAACTACAGATTGAATAGTATGACTGAAGAAAAGCAATTGGATAGGTGAAATTGTGACCTCTTTTAGGTCAGGCAGGGCTTATTGATTTACTTTTCTTAATTACTTTCAGAGTCCTCTTATTGCAGGTATAGATAAGAAATGCAAACACTCCCGCCATCTGACCTGGAATTTGGACCAAATAAAACCCTATTGTCAGCCGTACTGCAGTGTTATAACAAATAAAAAATAGTATATAACTGCCACCCATTACTAGCATTATCTTTCCGTATACCATCAATCTGTAAAAACATAAATCATTAAAATAATATTATTGCAGATTTCCTGTATATTTACACTTACAAATGTTTTGTGTATTTCCTTCCTAATATTTTAGTTTCATTGGATGACTTTCGGATATTCCAGGCTGTCAGAAGGAAAAGCACCACATTAGAGCACATAATGACCTCGAAAGGCAGGCCAATAATTATATCTCGAGTCTTGTCAGGTTCTTCAACGCCACCTAACGTAATTGTTAATTCGATGTTAAGTAACTGCTGTAGGTGTCTTTCGAAATGAATCACCATCATGACGGCATAAATGAAAATGGAACCTCCAAAAACGTAGAGACTCTGCAGTATACATGTCCTACTCTGATGAAAAACAGAACAGTTAATTCCAAATTTGGCAAATGGTAACTAGGGCTCGTGTAGCCATATGAGCATCATGTAGCCATATTGGATTTTTCCAACGTTCTCCCCCCACTCACGTCTATCTCCCACCATCATATCCTTATGAACAACCTGCTCGAACATCTGCTTCGGTCTCCACCTGCCCCGTGTACATCTAACCACCTGCATTCCTGAAATGGACCTAAAGAGCTCCTCCTACGCTCTGCTCATTACGTGTCCATATCAGTTCAACCTATTGTCCGTCATTTTTTCGGCAATGCCCACCACTTCAGGCCACCTTCACCTCCACTATCACCTCCTGACACCCCACTCACGTACCGCAGCTTTCTCATCTCGGCTAATTTTGTTCTATTGACGTTGCTCTTCCTTGCTCTTCCTCAAGCTTCTCAGCTGGTCTAACCACTGCCCTGTAAAACTTCCGTTTCAACTTGATTGGGACCCTGCTATCACACAGGACTCCGCTTGTCTGTCTCCACTTCAACCATCCACCATTGATTCTATGGGTCCCATCAGAGTCTATCTTCCCATTGCTTTGGAACGTTGACCCTAAGTACCTTACTTTTTAACCAATTTAGCCCTAGAAATTGCGTCCCCGTTATTTTCCTGTCCGTCCCAATTGAAAGTTAAATACTCTATCATCCTGATGTTTATTATGAATTGCAAGGCGTTTACTAACATTGCATTTATGCGTACCGACTTACCAAGTGTTTATGTCTCCTCTCAGCATTGACGGCTTTTAACGTAGAAAATCCCCGCCACAGTTGAAACGCCAAAACATTTAACCATAGCGTTGCGCATGACATAAATATAATTAACAGGGAGAAACAAATGAAGGCACTGATTCTACCTCGACAGCAGTTAGAAACTAAGCCGACAGCCCAGCCCATGGATAGCCAAAATGATGTAATTGAGTGCCAAAGGATTGGAACACTGTTATAATTTATTTTAGGATACTTCACGTGGACAACAATTGTTAGCAGAAAGCCGAAAGCTGACACAAAACCAATACCTCCACTAAAATAATTGTTAAATAGGTGGCGCCGAGTTTCTGTTACGCAGACATAATATGTTGTATTTTTTAAATCTACAAAATATTTGCCGAATGGATATCTTAGCATTAGAATTGAGTCGAGTAAGACATTGTTACCGTGTATTTCAAAATTACCCGTAAATGGCATTAATATTGAAGGTTCGTTGCACATCGAGATGCTAGCGGAAGCTTCTCTGCATTCAGTGGCCTGCAGATTTTCAAGAGGAATCGTATTATTCGGCACCATTATGAAGTCTTTCTGTTCTGATTTCACCGTTGGTATGCACCATAGAATAGCAGTGTCCAAAACAAAATCATTCTGGTCGTCATTGATGGTGGCATTTTGATCACAGATTAGTACTGACCCGTTTTTGAACATGAAGTAATCGCCTAAGGGCAATGTTAATTTGTCGCGGTTATTCCACAAATATCCGTTGGATAGCACTTCATATTGCAACGTATTAAGTGAGTCTTTCTGACATGTGACGAAGTTGTCATTAAGCGACCTTTGATCCTCTTTTCGACACAGTTTTAAAGTTGAGTTCTGATGGTCAACGTGTTCAATGCACACATCTTCCGGCAGATGAAGCACTTTGTTGATGAGGTCTATTTCGATGCAGGCTGAAGGTTTGCAAACCCGAATCCATCGATCAAGGTAAAGCAAGTTGTAATTGAATGGACACTGGAGAGGTGCCTCAATCAACAGTGGTTTTGGGCAGTTTGGTGTAAAGGTAAAGTTTTGATCGTTTTGGTTGCTAGTGATGAACAGTCCGGCAACTTTTATAATTGTCGAACTCCAGATTGTATATATCAGTAACACAACTGCGCTGTTAGTTAACATCTTGGAGTTTTCAAATTAAATCTTCTGATAAGTTGCTTTTATTCTTTCATTGTAATTAGTCTTCTCTTTTGTTAGACATTAATTGGTAGTGTATGTGCCAAGCTGTTAATTTTACAATTACACTACAGGTTTAATTGAATTCATTTGTTGTGTCATAAGATATCTAGAGAATATCCTGGCGGAAATGATATAAGCGACGGTTGTCAATCCTACATCATTAACCGTGTTAGTTAATTATATTTCGACTTTGGTTTGGTTTGTTGGTGTTTTAGGGCCCTTCAGCTACAATGTCTTTAGAGCCCCGTCCACTGCGTAGTTGTAATGGAGAGACTGCTCAGACACTACACCAATGCGACGATTTTTGGGTATTACCAGTAACCAGTTTCCCCCAGCAGCCACCCATTTCAGTACTAACTGGGGTTGCGGTGCTTAACTTCAGTAAACAGACAACAACTGGGGTGTGTATTTTGGCGGCCGTTATTGCTGAGTGTGATGGGTTAAAGAAATTGAACACAGAAAATTCACAGTAATGTGATGCCCTCTTTTTGCATAGATGTATCAGAAAGTCATATATGTGGAGCCTCTAACCCTTTTCCTGCCTACGGCAGAGTCGGGTACCCATCTTGTACCTCTGAATGAACACAAGGGCGATATATCAGACGTGATACACGACGCTATTAAAAGTATTTCTTAGCACATACGGTATTCATGAGCTATCTGTCCCATACCATATTTCACTGCATTTCAACATTTGTCATATAGTAGGAACACTTTTCAAAATCATTTGTTTCTCTTTTATTTACCTTTATTTTCAAAAGTAATGCTATAATATGGGGATCAAAGGTGTGAGGATGATATTTCATGAATTATATATACATTTTATTAAAATCCTTTGGTTTTATGCTTTGGTGAAAAAAAGATGCGGCATCTGTCCCTAGCTTCCTCTAATTCAAACTGTGATCACTTAATATATACTCTTCCCGACATACTTTAAGTGAACATATCCAAACGTCTATGTGTAAAGGGGAATTCCTGTGGTAAATACAGACGACACACTTTACACTGCTTTAGGTCGCTCGCACACACAACCACTTGCAGCAGCCACTAGTCGCTGCACACGGCCACCAGTGGCTGCCACAGGCTGCAGCAACGTGATCTCGTGCTTGCGATAATAGGAAAAACGCCACCACCAGCCACAAGTAGCGAGATACGGCCACTGCCGCAGCTTGTGGGTCAGTAGCGCTGCTGCAAACGCTGCGTCAGCGCCGCGCCTATTGAGTTTCAATTGGAAACACAGTCCGCAGCGTGTGGTTGCCACTAGTGGCCGCTGCAAGTGGTTGTGTGTGCGAGCGGCCTTAGATTACAAATCGCTTCTAAACTTGCAAAATTGCAATCTACTTGTTCAATACCTTTCAAAAATCCAATTTAAATTTACGTATTCTCCAATTTTAATTATGTGTCGCAGGCCATGGGGCATATTTCATCCGTTGATTACAAAATATTTACAGTACTAAAGATTAATTAACGTTCAGAACTTCATTGGAGCCGAAGATCTTCAAGATGTCGAAATTGTGACCTCTTTTAGGTCAGGCAGGGCTTATTGATTTACTTTTCTTAATTACTTTCAGAGTCCTCTTATTGCAGGTATAGATAAGAAATGCAAACACTCCCGCCATCTGACCTGGAATTTGGACCAAATAAAACCCTATTGTTGGCCCTTGTGCAGTGTTATAACTAATAAAAAATAATATATAACTGCCACCCATTACTAGCAATAGCTTTCCGTATACCATCAATCTGTAAAAACATAAATCATTAAAATAATATTACAGTATTGCAGATTTGTTGTATATTTACACTTACAAATGTTTTGAGTATTTCCTTCCTAATATTTTGGTTTCATTGGATGACTTTCGGATATTCCAGGCTGTCAGAAAGAAGAGCACCACATTGGAGCACATAATGATCTCGAAAGGCAGGCCAAGAATTAAAGCTCCAGTCTTGTTAGGTTCTATGCCATCTAACGAAAATGGCAATTCGATGTTAAGCAACTGCTGCAGATGTCTTTCGAAATGAATCACCATCATCACGGCAAAAATTAAAATGGAACCGCCATAAACGTAGAGACTCTGCAGTATACATGTCCTACTCTGATAAAAAATAGAACATTTAATTCCAACTTCGGTAAATTGTAACTAGGGCTGGTTAAGATTTTGTTTGTTGTTTTCAACAATCCTGCACTTTAGTGAGCTAGCACTTTTGTGGAAGAGAGCATCATGTAGCCATATTTGATTTCTCCAGCGTTCTCCCCCACACGTGTAAAACTTTGCCTGTAGGCCTAGGTGAAATAGGCGGTTTTTTTACACTTTTGCTAAGTTTTAAAGCGAACGTCTGCTTCGGTCTCCACCTGCCCCGGGTGCATCCAACCACCTGCATTCCTGAAATGGACCTATCAAGCTCCTCCTACTTTCTGCTCATTACTTGTTCATACCAGCAAAACCTATTCTCCCTCATTTTTTTCGGCGATGCCCACCGCCCCAGGCCACCACTCATATAGTCATTCCTGATTCTCGGCTACTTTTGTTCTATTGACGTTGCTCTTCCTCACTGCCCAACACTCTGATCCATGTAGCATAGCTGGTCTAACCACTGCCCTGTAAAACGTCCTTTTCGACTTGATTATTACTCTCCTATCACACAGGACTCATCTTGCCTGTCTCCACCACAACCATCCCGGATTTATTCCATGGGTCACATCAGAGTCTATCTCCCCATTGCTTTGGAACGTTTATCCTAAGTACCTTACGTTTTTCACCATTTCTTCCGGTTCACCCCTATAAAGTACATAACCGTTATTTTCCTGTCCTTCCCAATTGAAAGTTAAATACTCTGTCATCCTCATGTTTATTGTTCATTGCCAGTGGATTAATAACATTGCATTAATGCGTACCAACTTACCAAGTGTTTATGTCTCCTCTCAGCATTAACGGCTTTTAACGTAGAAAATCCCCGCCACAGTTGAAAAGCCAACACATTTAGCCATAGGGTTACACATGACAAAAATATAATTAACAGGGACGAACAAATGAAGGCACTGATTCTACCTCGACAGTAGTTAGAGACTAAGTTGACAGAACTGCCCATGGATAGGCAAAATGATGTAATTGAGTGCCAAAGGATTGGAACACTGTTATAATTTATTTCAGGATACCTGAAGTGGACCGCAATTGTTAGCAGAAGACAGAAAGTTGACACAAAACCAATGCCTCCACTAAAATAATTGTTAAATAGCATGCGCCGAGTTACTCTTAGGCAGACATAATATGTTGTATTTTTTACATCTACAAAATATTTGCCGTTTGGGTACCTTAGCATTAGAATTGAGTCGAGTAAGACATTGTTACTGTATATTTCAAAATTACCGGTAAATGGCATTAATATTGAAGGTTCTTTGCACATCGACATGCTTGCGGAGGCTTCTCTGCATTCAGTGGCCTGCAGAGTTTCAAGAGAAAATGTATTATTCGGCACCATCATGAAGTCTTTCTGTTCCGATTTCACCGTTGGTATGCACCACAGAATAGCGTTGCCCAAAACAAAATCATTCTGGTCGTCGTTGTTAGTGGCATTTTGATCACAAATTAGCACTGACCCGTTTTTGAACATGAAGTAGTTGCCTAAGGGCAAAGTTCGGTTGTCTCGGTTATTCCTCAAAAATCCATTGGTTAGCACTTCATATTGTAACTTGTTAAGTGATGCTTTCTGACATGTTACGAAGTTGTCATTAAGGGCTCTGTGATTGTCTTTTCTGCACAGTTTTAAAGTCGAGTTTTGATGGTCAACATGTTCAATGCACACGTCTTCCGTCAGGTGAGGCACTATGTCGATGAGATCTATTTCGATGCAGGCTGAAGGTTTGCAAACCCGAATCCATCGATCAAGGTAAAGCAAGTTGTAATTGAATGGACACTGGAGAGGTGCCTCAATCAACAGTGGTTTTGGGCAGTTTGGTTCTATGGTAAAGGTTTGATCATTTTGGTTGGTAGTGCTGAACCGTCCGGGAACTTTTGTAATTGTCGAACTGCAAATTGTGTATATCAGTACCACAACTGCGCTGTTAGTTATCATCTTGGGGTTTTCAAATTACATCTTCTGATAAGTTGCTTTTATTCTTTCATTGTAATTAGTCTTCTCTTTTGTTCGACGATAATTGGTATTGTATGTGTCAAGCTGCTAATTTTACAATTACACTATAGTTTTAAATGAATACAATTGTTGTGTCAAAAGATAGTTAGAGAATATCCTGGTGGAAGTGATATAAGCGACGGTCATGAATCCTAAATCATTATTCCTGTTAGTTAATTGTATTTTGGCGGCCGTTATTGCTGTGTGCATCGGTGGTTTGAGAAAACATTCGCGAGATGGGTTCAAGAAATTGAACACAGAAAATTCACAGTAATGTGATTCCCTATAGTTGCACCAAGGGCCTGTCGCCTCTCTCCAGTATGAACTCTGGGTCTAACTCACTCAACCGCTTTGGACTAAAAATATGCGCTCCATGGATCAGTGGTCACATACAAAGGGGGGATACCTAAGTGTGAAGGGATGGTAGACCATGATACACACTTATCAGTAGGCCCAATTTCTATCAGGTATTGAGAGGAAGCTATGACCACTATCTAAAACTGTTCGCTCTTTGACGGGAAGGGGTGAGGGGTATTGTCACCATGGATTTGAATAATTTTGAATATTACTTCATTCTGAGAAGTCTAGGAATCCTGATAGTCCATTTGCAACATGGATTCTGAATGGAGGCTATCGTGCGTGTAATCTCAGTCTAACAGACTCTCCAGGCTCCAAATATTCTCCCAGGTGTGCAACCAATACTTACCTCCGCAGGACAAGAACTCCAAACTGTCGGGTGTTTTTTTTTTTTTTGTGGTGAGGACCTCTTGGAGATATTGCACTTTTTTTTAAAGCCATTGTAGTCCTACCCATGTGGCGACGACACGGCGGTTGCTGTTAAGGCCCTCACCTTAATATTTCTCCTACTCACTATTGATTTTGGGAGTGTAAAGCTTTTCCGCAGTTTCTGGCGCTATTCAAGAATTGAACCTTCCTTTGGCTGAAGCATCCCAGAGCCTAGGTTGGCAGACTTTCAAGTGAGAAAGCCAAGTTGTCTAGGAAAGAGGATATTAGAGGTATCAGAGAGCCAATTATAAACAACTATTAACGATTTCTCCGCCTGTGGCAGAGTCGGGTACACATCTTGTCCCTCTGAATGTACACAAGGGCGATATATTAGACGTGGTTTTCCACAGATGATTGCTGACAAAAGGTCTAACCCCCTGTGCTTATTTATTGTCGGTCTTCTGTTTGAAATGCAAAAATGAACAATCAACTGAAGGTGATTGTATGTCTAAGCAGAAGTCTCAACCAATTAAGAAGAGTAATTTAAATAAATCCAGATGAAACAATAAGTTAAAATGCATATCATCTGATAGGGATGGAATGTTTAGAGTCTTATAAAGAAACAAACTCCGGGGCAGACTGGATTCAGATTATAAATTGTGAATGGTGGCTTCACGAAACTTCCTGTGTTTAATCTGTTAATGGACAGTGTGGTGATTGTGGCTGTTTATCCACAAGAGAGTAGAGAAAGATCAAAAAATTAAAATGTGAAGACAAGAAGTAAATTGTAATATCTTTGAAATATTTCATCTTGTCGCATACAGTATTTCATTATTTGTGAGACAATGTGAAGCACGTCACAATTTAAAGTATTTCTTAGCACATATTCACAGTGTAGCCTAATTTTGTATATGCCATCTGTCCCACACCATATGTAGCATCTTACACTGTACTTCAAAATTTATCAAATAATAGGAACACTTTTCAAAATAATTTATTTCTCTTCTGTTTGCGTTTATTTTCAAAAATCATGCTATAATATGGAAAACAAAGATGTGAGGATGGTATTTCATGAATGATATATACATTTTATTAAAATCCTATGGTTTTATACGTTGGTGAAAAGAGAGGCGGCATCTGTTCCAAGCTTCCTCTAATTCGAAACCATGGTCACTTAGAGTAACCTTGACTTACAGTCTCTCCGACATGCTTTATGCGAACATACCCAAATGTATACACCAGTTCTCGTCTGATCACTGAAGTTACGCAGATAAACCCCAGCTGGTACTGACATAGGTGGCTGCTTAGGAAAACTGGGTGCCGCTAGTATCCAAAAATCATCGCATTAGTGTAGTGTCTGTGCAGTTTCTCAATCAGAACTGCACAGTGGACGGGGCTCTGATGACCTTGTAGTTGAAGGGCCCTAAATCACCAACAAACAAACAACAACCTAAATGTATATGTAAAAAGGTGAATTCCTGTGGTAAACTAAGATGTTCACAGTTTACAAGGCTTGCGCTTTTAAATTGGTTCTGAACTTGCTAAATTGCAATCTACTCGTTGAATGCCTTTCAAAAATCCAATGGATACTTCTGTATTCTCCAAATTCAATTATGTGTCAGAGGGCATGGGAAGAAATTCAAAATCTTCTACTACTGCCATCCATTGATTAGAAAATATTTATTATCTATTAATTAACGTTCAGACCTACATTGGAGTCGTATTCGTTGTTCGAGACTCGTCATCTGACAAGGAATTGTAGCAGAGGCTTCTCAGGTGCAGATCTTCAAGATGACGGGCAAGAACTACAGAATCGAATAGTATGACTGAAGAAAAGCAATGGATAGGTGAAATTGTGACGTCCTTTAGGTCACGCAGGGCTTATTGATTTACTATTCTTAATTACTGTCAGAGCCCTCTTATTACAGGTATAGATAAGAAATGCAAACACTCCCGTTAGCTGACTTGGAATTCCGACCAAATAAAACCCTATTTCTGGCCGAGGTCCAGTGTTATAAGTAATAATATATAATATATAAATGCCACCCATTACTAGCAATAGCTTTCCGTATACCATCAATCTGTAAAAACATAAATCATTAAAATAATATTATTGCAGATTTCCTGTATATTTACACTTACAAATGTTTTGACTATTTCCTTCCTAACATTTTGGTTTCATTGGAGGACTTTCTGATATTCCAAGCTGTCAGAAGGAAGAGCACCACATTAGAGCACATAATGACCTCGAAAGGCAGGCCAAGAATTATTTCTCGAGTCTTGTTACGTTCGTTCTTCTATGCCACCTAACGAAAATGGCAATTCGATGTTAAGTAACTGCTGTAGATGTCTTTCGAAATGAATCACCATCAGCACGGCATAAATGAAAATGGAACCACCCAACACGTAGAGACACTCCAATATACACGTCCTATTCTGATAAAAATAGAACTGTTAATTCCAGCTGGGGTAAATTGTAAATAGGGCTCATTGAGATTTTACTTATTGTTTCCCACAATCCCACACTTTTGCGAGCTACGCAATTGCTTTGGACGCCAAACATCATTGGTTATGGCGAAGCCATAATTCTCTTCTCCAATGTTCTAGCCCTCCACTCCCGTCTGTGTCCCACCACGTCCCAGTCCACACCTCACACACTATCATATCCTTACTTACAATCTGCTCCCACGTCTGCTTCGGTCTGCCCTTCCCCGGATGCTTCCGACCACAGACAATCCTGAAATTCACGTGAAGCACTCCTCCTGTCCTTTTTTCATTACGTGTCCATGCTGCCTCAACCTATTCTCCCTCATTCTTTCGGCGATGTCCACCACCCTCAGGCCACCTCTCATATAGTCATTTCTAATTCCATCAGCTCTCGGCACCCCACTGATGGACCGCAGCATTGTCATCTCTTCTACTTGTATCCTATTGACGTGGCTGTTCCTCACCAGGGCCGGCCTTAGGGCAAGGCGACCTAGGCGATCGCCTTGGGCCCCGCGCTGGTGAATTAAAATAAAACAAGGTACTGGGGCCCCGCTATCGAATGCTGCCTTGAGCCCCTCTATCGCCTGCTGCCTTGGGCCCCGCAAACTCTAGGACCGGCTCTGTTCCTCACTACCCAACAATGTGATCCCTATGGCCTAGCTGGTCTAACCACTGGCCTGTAAAACTTCCGTTTCAACTTGACTGACACCCTCCTAACGCACAGGACTCCGCTTCCCTATCTCCACTTCAACCCCCCATTCATTCTATGTGTCACACTGCTTTGGAACGTTGATCCTAAGTACTTTACCATTTGAACGTTTTTACCAGTTCACCCCTAGAAAGTACGCCAACGTTAAATTCCCCTCCTTCCCAATTGAAAACTAAATGCTTCATCTTCTTCATGTTTGTTGTTCATGGGAAATTGGTTAATAATATCGCATTAATGCGGTACCACCTTACCAAGTATTGATGTCTCCTCCCAGGATTAACGGCTTTTAACGTAGAAAATCCCCGCCACAGTTGAAAAGCCAAAACATTTAACCATAGCGTTGCACATGACAGCAATATAACTAGAACTGAGTAACAAATGACAGCACCGATTCTATGTCGACAGCAGTAGAAAATGAAGTTGACAGCAGTGCCGATGTTCAGGCCAACTGATGCAATTGAGTACCAAAGGATTGGAACGTTGTTATAATTTATTTTAGGATACTTTACGTGGACAACAATTGTTAGTAGAAAAAAGAAAGCTGACACGATACCAACGCCTCCAATTACATAATTGCGAAATAGCTGGCGCCGAGTTTGTATTACGCAGACATAATAAGTTGTACTTTTTACATCCACAAAATATTCGCCGAAAGGATATCTTAGCATTAGAATTGAGTCGAGTAACACATTGTTACTAGCTATTTCAAAATTTGCGGTAAATTTCATTAATATTGAAGGTTCATTGCACATCGACAGGTTAGCGGAGGTATCCATGCATTCAGTGGCCTGCAGATTTTCAAGAGGAAATGTATTATTCGGCACCATTATGAGGTCTTTCTGTCCCGATTTCACCGTTGGTATGCACCAAAGAATAGGATTGTCCAAAACAAAATCATTCTGGTCGTCGTTGTTAGTGGCATTTTGATCACAGATTAGAACTGACCCATTTTTCAACATGAAGTAATCGCCTAAGGACAATGTTAGGTTGTCGCGGTTATTCCACAAAGATCCGTTGGATTGTACTTCATATTGCAATGTATTAAGTGATGCTTTCTGACATGTTACGAAGTTGTCATTAAGGGCCCTGTGATTGTCTTTTCTGCACAGTTTTAAAATCGAGTTTTGATGGTCAACATGTTCAATGCACACGTCATCCGTCAGTTGAAGCACTTTGTCGATGAGGCCTATTTCGATGCAGGCTGAAGGTTTGCAAACCCGAATCCATCCATCAAGATAAAGCAAGTTGTAATTGAATGGACACTGGAGAGGTGCCTCAATCAAAAGTGGTTTTGGGCAGTTTGGCGTGAAGGTAAAATTTTGATCATCTTGCTTACTATTGATGAACAGTCCGGCAACTTTTATAGTTGTCGAACTCCAGATTGTATATATCAGTAACACAACTGTGCTGTCAGTTAACATCTTGGGGTTTTCATCCTCAATCTTCTGATAAGTTGCTTTTATTCTTTCATTGTAATTAGTCTTCGCTTTTGTTAATTGATAGTGTATGCGCCAAGCTGCTAATTTTACAATTAGACTATAGGTTTAATTGAATGCAATTGTTGTGTCAAAAGATATTTAGAGAATATCCTGGTGGAAATGATATAAGCGACGGTCATGATTCTTAAATCATCAATCGTGTTAATTAATTGTATTTTGCCGGGCCGTTATTACTGAGTGTATGGGTGGTTGGAGAAAGCATTCGCACGATTGGTTCAAGAAATTGAACACAGAAAATTCACAGTAATGTGATTCCTTGTATTTGCATCAAGAGAGTCTGTCGCCTCTCTCCAGGATGAACCTGAGGGTCCAACTCACTAATCCCCCTCAGTCTAAAAATATGCGCCCCATGGATCATTGGCCAGTCGTATAATTAAAAAAAAATCCAAAGAAGACTGGATTCAGTGTATAAATTGTGAACGGCGGCTCTGGACGTGTGGTGATTCTGGCCGTTTATCCATTAGAGAAGAGAAAAGGATGAAAAAATACAAATGTGATGACAAGAAGTAAATTGTATTACCTTTGAAATATTTCATCTTGTGGCATATTTCATTATTTGGATGAAAACACAGACAGTTAATGATCACTTATAGTCTCTCCGACATACTTTATTTAAACATACCCAAATATATATGGGTAGAGGTGAATTCCTCTGCTAAACTAAGATGTTCACAATTTATACCGCTTTAGCATACAAATTGGTTCTGAACGTGATAAATTGCGATCTACTCGTTGAATGCCTTTCAAAAATCCAATTGAAACTTATGTATACTCCAAATACAATTACTGTATGTGTTAGAGAGCAAAGCAAAAGCAACTCCTAACCCTTTTCCCGCCTATGGCAGGGTCGGGTACCCATTTGTCCCTCTGAATGGACACAGGGTGATATATTGGCCGCCGGCCATATATTGCCGACCAAAGCTGCACCCCTACGCTTATTTATCGTCGGTCTAGTGTTCGTTGGGGAATGCTACCGACGCCAGGGGGCGAGCTCCTACACCTGGAAATTTTGCCTCATCTACCCGTTGCTTAGTAGAGAGGGTTCTTTTACGTGCAAGCGCCATCGTACACCCACACTGGACCTCGGTTTTTTTACTTCTCATCCGAAAGGAGGCACACTCGCGGCTTCTCTCTCGCCCGAAAGAAGCCGACCCACCATGGTCCAGTATCGAACCTAGAACTACTGGCATAGTTGCCGAGTGAGCTAACCACTACGCCACCACGGCGGGTATGTGCTAGAGAGCATGAGACAAAATTCAAAATCTGCCACTACTGGTATCCATTAATTAGGATATATTTATTATCTATTAATTAGCGTTCAGAACTACATTGGAGCCGTATTTGTGGTTCGAGACTCCTAATCTGACAAGGAATTGTAGCATAGGCTTCTCAGGTGCAGATCTTCAAGATGACGGGCAAGAACTACAGATAGAATAGTACGACTAAAGAAAAGCAATGGATAGGTGAAGTTGTAAAATCGTTTAGGTCAGGCAGGGCTTATTGATTTACTATTCTTTATTACTTTCAGAGCCCTCCTATTACAGGTATAGATAAGAAATGCCCATACTCCCGGCGTCTGACTTGGAATTTCGACCAAATAAAACTCAACTGGTGACAGTATTGCAGTGTTATAACTAATAAAAAATAATATATAACTGCCACCCATTACTAGCAATAGCTTTCCGTATACCATCAATCTGTAAAAACATAAATCATTAAAATAATATTATTGAAGATTTCCTGTATATTTACACTTACAAATGTTTTGAGTATTTCCTTCCTAATATTTTGGTTTCATTGGAGGACTTTCGGATATTCCAGACTGTGAGTAGGAATAGCACCACATTGGAGCCCATAATGACCTCCAAAGGCAGCACAGCAACTCTAGTCTTGTTACCTTCATCTATGCCATCTATCGAAAATGGCAATTCGAAGTTAAGTATCTGTTGTAGGTGCCGTTCGAAATGAATCACCATCAGCACGGCATAAATTAAAATGGAAACGCCCCACACGTAGAGACTCTGCATTATACATGTCCTACTCTGGTAAAAAAAAAAACAGAACTGTGCTAGGGCTCGTTAAGATTTTGCTTACTGTGTCCCAAACTCCTGTACTTTTGCGAGCTGAGCAATTGCTTCGGGCCCCAACCATCATTGGAGAAGAGAGCATCATGTAGCCATAGTTGTCCTTCCGATGCAGAAAGAATACTGACTTCTCCAACAAAGCTAAACTGAATTTCACGGCAAATTGATTAATAATATTGGATTAATACGTACCAAGTATTTATGTCTCCTCTCAACATTAACGGCTTTTAACGTAGAAAATCCCCGCCACATTTGAAAAGCCAAAACATTTAACCATAGGATTGCGGATGAGAAAAATATAATTAAGGCGGAGAGACAATTGATGACACTGATTCTACCAACACAGCAGTTAGAAACTAAGTTGACAGCACTGCCCATGGATAGGCAAAATGATGTAATTGAGTGCCAAAGGATTGGAACATTGTTATAATTTATTTTAGGATACTTTAAGTGGACAGCAATTGTTAGCAGAAAACAGAAAGCTGATACGAAACCAACGCCTCCACTAAAATAATTGTTAAATTGTTGCCGCCGAGTTATTCTGAAGCACACATAATAAGTTGTATTTTTTACATCTACAAAATATTCGCCGAATGGATATCTTTTCATTAGAATTGAGTCGAATAAGACATTGTTACTGTATATTTCAAAATTAGCTGTAAATGACATTAGTGTGGAAGGTTCATTGCACGTCGACATCCTAGCGGCAGCTTCTCTGCATTCAGTGGTCAGCAGAGTTGCAAAAGGAGATGTATTATTCGCCACCATTAGGAGGTCTTTCTGTTCCGATTTCACTGTTGGTATGCACCACGGAATAGCATTGTCCAAAACAAAACCATTCTGGTCGTCGTTGTTAGTGGCACTTTGATCACAGATTAGTACTGACCCGTTTTTCAACATGAAGTAATCGCCTAGGGGCAATGTTAGGTTGTCGCTGTTATTCCACAAAGATCCGTTGGATAGCACTTCATATTGTAACTTGTTAAGTGATGCTTTCTGACATGGTACGAAGTTGTCGTTAAGCGACCTTTGATCATTATTTCTACACAGTTTTAAAGTCGAGTTCTGATGGTCAACGTGCTCGATGCAGACATCTTCCGGCAGATAAGGCACTTTGTGGACGAGGTCTATCTCGATACAGGCTGAAGGCTTGCAGGCACGAATCCATCCATCAAGATAAAACAAATTGTAATTGAATGGACAATGGAGGGGTGCCTCAATCAACAATGGTTTTGGGCAGTTTGGCATTAAGGTAAAATTTTGACTATTTGTTTTGCCATTTTGGAATCGTCCGGCAAGTTCTTTAGCTGTCGAAATGCAGAATGCGTATATCAGAAATACAGCCATGCTGTTAGTTAACATCTTGGAGCTTTCTATCTCGATCTTCTGCAAGCTGGTTTTATTCTTTCATTGCAATTAGTGGACTTTTTGTTAGACGTTAATTGATAGTACATATATGTGCCAAACTGCTAATTTAGCAATTATAGGATAGCCTTAAATCAATTCAGTTGTTGTGCCGTATTTTTAATTTACATGGTGTAATGAGATACTTAGAGATTCTGCTGAATGAAATGATATTAAAGAGGGTCGTCAATACTATTCATTACTGATGCTAGTTAATTGTGTTGAGTCATTTTGAATTTTTGATTTCTGAGAGCCTAACCTTCCTGGTACTCCATACTTGCCATAGATGACAATCGACAGAGTGACATACTGTATGTTGAACGGGTTCTCAACCTGTCTTCTGTGGTGAATAATAAGCTTCAGCCATGGATAAAAGTGCTGACAGTGAATACACAAATTTTCTAGCTAAGCAGTTGTTATCTTATGAAATGGGTATTTTGCTGCAGGTGAAAGCACATGAATATGTAATCCTTTGTGACTGATACATTGCTAGTGAGATTTTTCATGGTAGACCTATATGCCTAGATCTCCACCTGCACTCTGCCAACACCTTTGCCTTTCGCACCCCTTCCAGCCGCTCCACCGCAGAACCTTTTCGAATGCGGGGTTCCCCATCCCCTCTGCAGTTATCCAGTGCTGGACATGCCAGTATCATATGCATGACATCCTCCACTTGATCCCCACATAATCCGCAACCCTCCTCTCCACCTGTGATCTTTGCCATCCTCTGTCTCATCTCCCTGTGACCGAGCTCTTGCCCGAAACAGACGCAAGCTCACCCACGTATTGTCATAGATTTCCTCCCTCTCTACCTTAAGCTTGTTCCCATACATCTTCAGAGTTTTCTTTGCCGCCCTTTCTTCCACATTCTATCGCCGCTGACCTAATCCCCTTTCCTTAACATTGTCCTGTACTAGTCTTTGCAATGTTGTTGCCCCTCCTCGCCCTCCTTGGGGTGCAGTGTTATGCTTATCTTTTTTGTTATCCTGTTTACCCTCCTCTCCCAGTTGTTAGATGCCCTCATGTTGTTTACCCATGCATTCAGCTGCCATCCAGGATTTATCTTCTGTAGTCCCATATCCTGCATAGGTATATCAACTTACTAATCATTACTCTCTGTTCAAATGCTGACCAGCCTATGTCCCTTTGTATTGCTTCAACTGCTGTACACCTATTTCTCCCTATGGCCGTCCTACCTAACCTTCTTTGAGTTACTTCCAAACAGTCCATTACATTTTTATTAATGCACAGAATCTCGTTTCCATACCTTAACCCTGGAACTGCTACTGCTTTCCATAAGCCCCTAACCACTTCATACCTTGAGAATGAATCAAATGCCAGCTTCCTTATTAATCCTTCTCAGGTTTTTAGCCCACAAATGATGTTTTCCTCCATTGCTTTTAGGTGTCACCTACCATTTATGAGTTTAACCCCCAGGTATGTAGCCTCTGACACTATCTTTATATCCCTCTCCCCAAGTGTTATTGATATCTTATTGCTAGGCAGTGCATTATCCTCTCGTATGATCATCAGCTTTGTTTTGTCTTGTCCAAATCCTAACCGAAATCCCTAATGAACTCTTCACAGATATCCAGTTCTTCTTGGAGCTCTCCCTCTGTCTCTGTCAGCAGCAATATATCATCACATTGGAAGATTTGATGCAAACGTAAACTCCAGGTTCAGGAGATGAATATCATCCCTTT